>VWZI01017401.1:7929-55223 GCA_013396835.1 Psilopogon haemacephalus | reverse complement strand
CACCAGCATCACTCTCCATGGTTCCCTTGTGCCACCAGCATCACTCTCCATGGTTCCATTGTGCCACCAGCATCACTCTCCATGGTTCCCTTGTGCCACCAGCATCACTCTCCATGGTTCCATTGTGCCACCAGCATCACTCTCCATGGTTCCCTTGTGCCACCAGCATCACTCTCCATGGTTCCCTTGTGCCACCAGCATCACCCTCCAAGGCTCCCTTGTTCCACCAGCACCATCCTCCAAGGCTCCATTGTGACACCAGCATCACCTCCCCAGGGCCCCCCTTGGTGCCACCAGCATCACCTCCAAGGCTCCCTTGTTCCACCAGTATCACCCTCCAAGGCTCCATTGTCTCTCCAAGGCTCCCTTGTTCCACCAGCACCACCCCCCAGGTCCTTCCCCTTTGCAGCTCTCCCTCGCCCCGTGCTTCCCAGTGCCTCCCAGCAGACCCCAGCTCCCTCCCCCATGGTAACTCCCAACACTTACCGTTGCTCTCCAGGTCTCAGCTCGCCTCCCAGGACCCCTCAGCCCTCCCCGGTAACCTCGAGGGCTCCCGAACCTTCCCCCCCATCCATCCCTCCCTTGCGGTGCCACAGGAGCGGGCAGGCCCCCTCACCCCCTCTGAGGCCCGGTGCCGGCCAGGCCTCGCCGCCCTGCCTCACCCATCAGTCCCAGCTCCCTCAGGGGCGATGCCTCCGTCGATGAGGTCGCGGATCTGCTGGGGGGTGACGGCAGGAGGCCTTCCCCGGGCCCCCACGGCCGCCCCGCCGCTGGCCGCCGCCATCTTGGTCCCTCAGCCCGTCGCGGCTCGGTGAGAGCGGGCGGGAAACGCGGCCCGGCAGGACCGTTCCGACCCCGCCGCGGGACCGCCCATCACCCCGCGCAGGCTCCTTCAGGGCCACTCCGCCCTCACGCTAGGGTTATCGCTGCGCGAACACCTTCACCGCGGGGCTGCGGCGGCCCCGCTCCGGACGCCGCGCTCCAGGCGCTCCCGCGTCGGCGCTCTACTAGTCCTGCCTNGCCAAGAAGCTCGCGTTTGATAGGCCGCGGCCCAAGAAGCTCGCCCGTGAGCGGTTGGCGCCTGTGAGGCGGAGGGCAGGGGCCTGTCGCTGTCTGTGGCCTGGACTCGCCCTAAGGAGGAGCGGACGGGGCTATGTCGGCGGCGGACGGTGCCCGGGAGAACATCAGGGAGGGCTCAGGTGGCTCGGCGGGCGGCGGCGGCGGAGGAGGAGGAAGCCTCCTCAACCGCTTTGTGCAGCTGCCGGGCAGGCCGCGTTCGGCGGGTGAGTGGGGTGGCAGGGGGTGACCCCAGCCCCAAGGCCCCCGGGGTGGCGGGGAGCGGAGCAGCCCCGGGTTTGCGGCCCTGAGGGGATCGGACGCTCCGCGGTGGGAAGGGCGTTGGGGTAACCCCACGGCCTCATGAAGGTGGACTCTTCCTGTCCCCGAGGCCCGGAGATGGGCTGTCAGGGGGGCCGGGGTGTGCCCGTCCAAATGAGCCCGGGGTATTTGTGCTTGCAGGTGCGGACAGTTACTGCTTGCCGAACTATCTTAGGGAGCTGAAGGGGACCCATAGGCTTGGAAGCGGAGAGGGGGTCACCCACGGTCGCAGCTGGGGGTCGGTCTCGTCTCAGTGACGCTGTGACCCTGGTAACGCACCCACCTCTGCTCCAATCCCACCGTGTCCGATCTTTGGTCTGGGGGTCCCACAGTCCTGGGAGGGATGATCCCGGGATGGAGGAGGTTCAGGCTCCTAGAGAGTCCTTGGAAGAGACAGCAGCCCTTTTTTGTGTCCTGGGAATGCTTACTCTTCCCCTTTTCTCCCTTCCCCTTAGCAGCATCCGTATGTGGAGGGGTTAGCCCGTATTCTTTGCATGTGTGGGTCACCCCACCCCAAAAAGCTCCAGGGTGTTAGCGGGGGGAAGCCAGGGTTAACTCACAGCTTCAGGATTAGGGATGTCACTCCCCTCCTACCAGTTCTGCAGTACTGGGAGGGACACCTATGGTTCTGTTACACAGGAATATTCCCAGTTGCTTTGGTGTATGCCCTGCTCCTCATCCCCATAGTGCTGCCTTCCCTCAAGAGCTACGTGGTGCTGGTGTGCTTCCACCCAGGATGATGGTACCCCAGGGCCAGGGCATCCTTTCCCACCACCTGTATCCCTCAGTGGGGAATGTGAAGCCCATCACTACCTCGGTGGTAGGAGCCTGGTTTGATGTGTCTGGTACACCAGCAGCAACTGGGTACAGGCTTTCAGAGGTGGGTCTTGTTTCCATCCCTGTCATGATCTTGATGTGGAAGGCAAAGATCTGGAAGGCAACAATCTGGAAGAACCATAGAATTGTTTTGGTTAGAAAAGATCTTTAGGATCATCGCCATTAACCCAGCACTACCAGATCACCACTAAACCACGTCCCTCAGCACCACATCTCCATAGGTTTGAAACTCTTAAAGGGGTGGGGAACTCCAATACTGCCTTGGGCAGCCTGTTGCAGGCCTTGACAACCCTCAAAGGGAAGAAATAATTTCTCATGTCCCACCTGAACCTCCCCTGGTGAAACTTGAGGGCTGGAAGGCAAGGATCTGGGTCTGGAAGGCAGGGATACCTTCAAGCTTTATGCAAGGCTGCTGTGAATTTGCTGAGTGGCTCCACACTTTCTGGTTTTGGGCAAATGCTCAAATGTGTTTCCTTCCTTCTGTGATAAGGGCCCCTGAGAGTAATGTGAGAGCTTGACTGTCTTTGTGCTCCTGGATTTTAACCCTTGGCTTGAGCAAACTGGTAGCACATCCTCTTTATATGATGGTAATGCTTCTGCTTTTGGATCTCCACCTGCAGAAGGGGCAGATGTCTCCCCAGTCCTTGCAGAGGAACTACCTTCACTCAGCTCAGCCTGAGCACTTAACTGCAGCCTTAAGAAACCCAAAGCTGATCACCCATATTGATGGAAAAAAACTACCTGATGTGGAAAAAAAACTCCTTTTTGAGTTAATTGCTGGAGTTTTCTCCCCACTTGACACCTGTTAATGTCCTATTTATAGAGCTGCAGCAACAGCTCTTACGTAACCATTGGGATAGAGAGGAATAATTTTTCCCTTCCGTTTCCTCCAGCCAGCTTTATCTTCTTACCTCCCAGTTCCCTTTCTGCGTTTCCAGGAGGCATTCTTTTTTTTAAATTTTTTTTTCTCCCCCACCACTGAATAGCCTGGACTCTTTCCATAAATCATTAATCCTGGGTTTATAACTAATGACTGTCATGAAAGCACTCAAAGAACTCATAGCGTGCTTTGGCACTGCATCTGTTTACCATCAGTGACCAGCAAGTTGAGAGAGGTTCTCCTCCCCCTCTACTCTGCCCTACTGAGGCCACAGCTGGAGTCCTGGGTCTGGTTCTGCATTCCTCTGTTCAAGAGAAACTGGGAACTGCTGCTCCAAAGATGCTGAGGGGCCTGGAGCATCTTTGGGAGGAGGAAAGGCTGAGAGCCCTGAGACTGTTGAGCTTGGAGAAGAGCAGCCTGAGAGGGGATCTGATCAATGCTCAGCAAGAGCTAAAGGGTGGGGACAAGATGATGAAGCCAGACTCTTGTCAGTGGTGCCCAGTGACAGGCCATGGGGCAATGGGCACAAGCTGGGACCTGGGAGATTGCATCAGGAGAAAACTACAGGCTTTGAGTGTGATGGAGCCCCAGAACAAGGCTATGGAATCTCATCTCTGGACAGATTCCAACCACCCCTAGACACTGATTCAGCCTGCTGTGGGTGCCCCTGCTTTATCGTGGAGTTGTGGGGGGAGGTTGGGCAGGATGATCATAGAATCATAGAATGGTTTAGGTTGGAAGAGACCTCAAAGCCCATCCTCTTCCAATCCCCTGCCACAGGCAGGGACACCTCCCACTAGATCAGGTCGCTCAAGGCCGCATCCAGCCTGGCCTTCAACACCTCCAGGGAGGGAGCAGCCACAACCTCCCTGGGCAACCTGTTCCAGTGTCTCACCACCCTCGCTGTGAAGAACTTTATCCTAACATCCAGTTCCAATCTCCCCTCTGCCAGTTTGAACCCATTCCCCCTCATCCTGTCATTACAAGACCTTGGGAATAGTCCCTCCCCAGCCTTCCTGTAGGCCCCCTTCAGATACTGGAAGGTTGCTATAAGATCTCCTTGAAGCCTTCTCTTCTCCAGGCTGAAAAGCCCCAACTCCCTCAGCCTGTCCTCATAGCAGAGGTGCTCCAGCCCTCTGATCATCTTTGTGGCCCTCCTCTGAACTCTCTCCAACAGTTCCATGTCCTTCTTGTGCTGGGGGCTCCAGAACTGCACACAGTACTGCAGGTGGGGTCTGATGAGAGCAGAGTAAAGGGTCAGAATCCCCTCCTTGCCCTGCTGCCCACAGCTGCTCTTGCTGCAGCCCAGCACACAGTTGCTGTCTGGGCCACGTGTGCACACTGTTGACTCATGTTGAGCTTCTCATCTACCCAGACTCCCAGGTAGTCCCCTTCAGATACTGGAAGGCTACTCTATGATATATGATATATATGATATCCAGAGGTTGCTTCCAGCCCCCACCATGCTGAGATTATGGGATACATCCCTTCCCTTCCTGCTCTTTTGCTCCTGCTAAGCCATGTAGCATTTGACGTAGATCTGAGCTCTCTCTTGGTTCAACACAAGAGCACACACATTGATTTAGGTGCTGCTTTGGTCACGTTCTCCTTTTCTGCCTGCTTGTAGAAAAAGATTTTTAGCTTCTGACACCTCTTTGTTCACTTTGGAGGATTTCATTTGCAAGAACAAGAGCTTCCCAAAGGTGAGCAGGCAGCTAGTGGGAGCAGGTGGCAGGGCTGTGCTGTTCTGTTTGCTCTCTGAAGCGGAGTATTTCTGTCGAGGGTTTCTCAACAGGGGCTTTTCTCAAGCAGCAGCCACAAAAGGGTCTCACTGATGACTTAACAGCTCCAAAAAAAACCCCCAACCCTAACTTCTTTGTGTTTTTGCTGCCTTGTTATAGGCAAAGACTGTTCAAACATCTAAAATTGAATAAGGGGAAGGAGGAGGCTATTTTTAGGTGTTGGTAAGCTTTAGATGGATCAAAAATGTCAAATATAGGCGGTGTGTGGTTTGTCCTTCTCCTTGTTAGAAACCTTTGAGTCCACATTTGAATCTTTTCAGTGTTTTCACGAGGGTTTAAGTGGGTAGAAACAATCTAGAGACCTAAATATATCTTTGCTTCTTGCATGCTCAGCAGTTATGAGCTATGATTTTCCCCATGTTCCACGCACAGCAGAGGATTTTTTTGTGTGTGTGTGGTGAAGTTCAGAGCTTCTCATCTGTATTTAAAACAACTACCACAGAAATTTCAAATACCCTGAAGCACTTTGTGTCGCATCAGGGAGCAAGCCTGAAGCCAGATCAGACCCTAGGTGGCATATGCAGGGGTATTAATAGCAGAGAGAGAGATGGGATCATCCTGCTCTACACCATGCTTGTTAGGCTGCCTCTGTGGTGCTGAGTCCAGTTGTGGTCCTCACAAGTCAAGAAAGATGTGGACAGAATGGAGAGGGTCCAAAGGAGATGGTCAAAGGGCTGGAGAACATGGCTTATGAAGGTAAAAGAATCATGGAGTGATGGGGGTTGGAAGGGAGCTGTGGAGATCATTGAGTCCAGCCCCTTGCCAAGGCAGGATTACCTAGGGCAGTTTTCTTCTTGAAGAAGTGAAGGCTCAAGGAGACCTCATCATGGTTTTCTGGATACAAAGAGGATGGGGAGTCTTTTTTTTTAACCAGTCTGTGATCTTCAGTCCTACTAATCCCAAGGATTCACAAGGAGGTGCATAGAGGAGATAAGAGGAAATGAGTATGAGTTGCTCCAGGGAAAGTTTTTATCTTGATGTGTCTTTTACATTGAGAAATCATGCACTGGGACAACCTCTCCAAGGTCCCTGTCAGAGGAGGGTTTCAAGATGCAGCTGGACAAGGTGGAATAGTCTCTTGTTGCTTCCCTTTCTCACAAGAAGTTGGGCCAGATGATGAGAGACATTAGAAGGAATTTCTTCACTGCAAAGGTGAAGCACTGGAACAGGTTGTCCAGAGAAGTTGGGGGTCTGGATTGGTGAAAAGCTCAACATGAGCCTGCAGTGTGAGTGCAGCCCAAACAGCAACTGTGTGCTGGGCTGCAGCAAGAGCAGCTGCGGGCAAGGGAGGGAATTCTGCCCCTTTACTCTGCTCTCCTCAGACCCCACCTGCAGTACTGTGTGCAGTCCTGGAGCCCCCAAGACAAGAAGGACATGGAACTGCTGGAGGGAGTCCAGAGCAGGGCCACAAAGATGCTCAGAGGTCTGGAGCACCTTTGCTATGAGGATAGGCTGTGAGAGTTGGAGCTCTTCAGCCTGGAGAAGAGGAGGCTTTGAGGAGACCTTATAGTAGCCTTCCAGTATCTGAAGGGGGCCTACAGGAGGGCTGGGGAGGGACTATTCACAAGGTCTTGTAATGACAGGATGAGGGGGAATGGGTTCAAATTGGCAGAGGGGAGATTGGAACTGGATGTTAGGAGGAAGTTCTTCACAGGAAGCGTGGTGAGACACTGGCACAGGTTGCCCAGGGAGGTTATGGCTGCTTCCTCCCTGGAGGTTGGATGAGGCCTTGAGTGACCTGTTCTAGTGGGAGGTGTCCCTGCCTATGGCAGGGGGTTGGAACTGGATGATCTTTGAGGTCCCTTCTGAATGGTCCCAAACCGTTCTATGATTTTATGAGTTGTGGAGACTCCAATCCTGGAAGTGTTCCAAGACCAGGTTGGATAGGGCCTCGAGCAACCTAGCACTAGTAGGAGGTGTCCCTACCCATCTGGAACTAGATGATCTTTCAAGTCCCTTCCAACCCAAACTGTTCTATGATCTCTTCAGGTCCCTCCCAACCTGGGCTGTTCTCTGGTTCTCATTTTCCAGGATTCCTTTCTTTGTTTTCCTTCCACATGAAAAGAAAAAAAAAAAAAACCAACCACCCAGCAATCCAAGGAACATTCCATTTTAGTAGAGCAGAAACACCACAATCTGCAATATATGAATTTCTGGGGCAAATGTTTCCTTTTTTTTTTTTTGCTCTGCTCTCATTCCTTTAGACTTCAAATATTTGCAAGGCTCATGAGCAGTGACCTGCAGGTTGTGTTTGGCATCCTTGGCTGGATCCTCTGGCCTCCCCCAGCTGCTTTTGGCCCCGAGCAGAGACATCATTCAGATGTTGTGGATCCTCACGTAGCTCCTTTTCTCTCCTGGGTGGTTTCTGGGCAGCCTGCCATGGAAAAGAGCTGCATGATCTGAGGAGGCTGAAGGCAACTGGATGAAGTTATATATGGGGCGACCTGTTCACATTCTGCTTACCCAAATGTTTGCAAGGGACTCCGATTACACAAGCTGCAAACTTATTTTGTCTGGCTGGTCTGAAAAAGATGGAGCTTTGAAGACTGGAGTCAAAGTCAATATTGACTTGCCCTCTTATCTCTCCCAAGAGCTAGCAGGGTTTTGGCTTCACAGGCTTTGATGTAAATGTCCCTCAGGACTCTCGCAGAAATCAGAAGGGGAGAGATTGAAACCTGCTTCTGGATGTTCAGAATCAAGTGTGTGTGGGAAAATAATATCAAGGCCATCTTTAGAAAGTCTTAAGGAGCTGTAAAGAGGATGTGTGCTCACACCTTAGCTCGTGAGGTTCAGCAAGGGCAAGGTGCTGCACGTGGATCTGGATATCAACACAGGCTGGGGGATGGAGAGCTGCAGGGCAGCCCTGTGGAGAGGGACTTGAGGGTGCTGGGGGGTCAAAAGCTGGACACGATCACAGGATGTCAGGGATTGGAAGGGACCCAAAGATGTCATTGAGTCCACACCCCCCCACTCCAGCCAGAGCAGGACCATACAGTCTAGCTCAGATCACAGAGGAACACATCCAGACAGGCCTTGAAAGTCTCCAGAGAAGGAGACTCCACAACCTCTCTGGAGAGCCTGTGCCAGTGCTCTGTGACCCTTACAGTAAAGAGGTTCCCCCTTGTGTTGAGCTGGCACTGAGCTCACAGCCCAGAGCCAACCTGTCCTGGGCTGATCTCCAGCAGCCTGGACAGCAGGGGAAGGGAGGGGATTCTGCCTCTCTGCTGTGCTCTGCTGAGACCCCACCTGCAGTGCTGGGTCCAGCTCTGGAGTCCTCAGCACAGCCCAGACATGAACCTGTTGCAGCAGGGCCACAGCAATGATAGGGGGGCTGGAAGCCCTCTGCTGTGAGATCAGGCTGAGAGAGTTGGGATTGTTCAGCTTGGAGGAAAGAAGACTCCAGGGAGGCTTTCTGGTGGCCTTTCAGTGCTTAGAGGGAGTCCAGAAGAAAGTTGGGGGACAGGCTTATGAGTAGGTCCTGTTCTAACCCCCCTGCCAGTTTAAACCCATTCCCCCTCGTCTTGTCATTACAAGACCTTGTGAACAGTCCCTCCCCAGCACTCCTGTAGGCCCTCTTCAGATACTGGAAGGCTACTATAAGGTGTCCTCGAAGCCTTCTCTTCTCCAGCCTACTTAGACCAGAACACTCAAGGCCTCATCCAACCTGTCCTTGAACACTTCCAGGGAGGGGACATCCACAACCTCTGTGGACAGCCTGTTCCAGTGTCTCATCACCCTCACTGTAAAGAATTTCTTCCTATTTTGATGTTTTCTGGCAGCGTGATCGTGGTGAGAAAAGGAACTGTTTCAGGCAGACTCTAATGAGCTTCACATTNTGTTCAAGGCCAGGCTGGATGAGGTCTTGAGTGACCTGATCTAGTGGGAGGTGTCCCTGCCTATGGTGGGGGGTTGGAACTGGATGATCTTTGAGGTCTCTTCCAACCTAAGCCATTCTATGATTTTTGTGGAATTAATTAATCTAATTTGACCATTTTCCCCCCTGTTTAACCAAAAAAAAAAAAAAAAGGGGCCATCTGGGCTGGTGTACCCAAGTCCTTAGCAGGTGCTCCCCTCTTGTTGAACCTCCACCAGCAAGGTCATGCCAGCATTTTTTTTCCCCTGCAGTCATGAAAGGCTGGGGAATGGAATGGAATGGAAAGAAACCACCTTTGTTCTTCAGAACTTGCCTTTGTTGGAAGCACCTCTCACCTTACCTCTAGGCTGCCTGTCGTTCAGTGCAACCAGCTGGTGCTTGGGAGTTGAATTTTCTTCTCCTGTATCATCATCAGAGAGCTGCTGAAGAAGAAGGAGAGAAGTCTAAGAGACTGGAGTGGAGCTGCTGACCCATGCTATGGGTCTGGGCATCTGGTACCATTTTAGCTGCTCTGTAACTTCCAAGTATCCTCTGATTCCAGGGGATTTTTGTGTTGGGTTTTTGTGCTCCAGGCCTTCAGTAGGCTTCTGTAGCTGTCAAAAGGACCAAAGATGGAATTTAACAAACTTTAAAGCTCATGTCAGTCAGAGAAGGAACAGCCTTTGTGGACCAGCAGGTGCAGTTCAACTCTGTCCTTCCCAATAAGATGGATGTTTTGAATGATAGCTTTGATGGACACCATTTAAAATGCTTTCTCCTCCGAAATAAAGAGCTTTGTTATTTTTTTGTTCTTCATGAACATATCTGAGCCAGCAATGTGCCCTCGTGGCCAAGAAGGGAAATGGTCTCCTGGGGCTCATGAAGAAGAGGGCAGCCAGCAAGTTAAGAGAGGTTCTACTCCCCCTCTACTTTCCCCTAATGAGGCCACTTCTGGAGGATTTGGTTCAGTTCTGGGTTACCCAGTTCAAGAGAGACAGGAAAATACTGGATGGAGTCTGATGGAGGCTGTGAAGATGCTGAGAGGCCTGGAGCCATCTCTGTGAGGAGGAAAAGCTGAGAGCCCTGAGGCTGTTGAGCCTGGAGAAGAGCAGTCCCAGAGTGGATCTGCTCAATGCTCAGCAGGAGCTGAAGGGTGGGGGGCAAGAGAAAGGATGGGGCCAGACTCTTGTCAGTGGTGCCCAGTGACAGGACAAGGGGCAATGGGCACAAACTGGGAACCCAAGGAGGTTCCATCTGAACATGAGGAGAAAATTCTTTGCTGTGAGAGTGGTGGAGCTCTGATGCAGCCTGCCCAGAGTGGTCATGGAGAGATTCCAACCCCACGTGGCCATTGTGATCCTGGACAACCTGCTGTGGATGACACTGCCTTAGCAGTGGGGTTGGGCTGGATGATCTCCAGAGGCCCCTTCCAACCCCCACCATACTGGGATTCTGTTTTCCTCTTCTCACCTATTGGTATTCAGAGGTTTTGCTGAGGTAGAAAACAAATGCCTTGTGCATTGTTTGCTGTGCTGGGTCACATGAGGACAATCAGCAGCAGATATTCATGCCACCTCTTTGGTTACTCTCTGCACTTCTAATAACACCTTTTGCAAGGAGAGGTGATCTAGGAGGAATCTACCTTAACAAAGTCAATCTGGGCCAGCTGAGCAGCTCCCTCTAAAGTGACTCAATGAATCACCAGAGGAGGGTGAATTTAACAAGGGGTTAGCAGGTCAGTGCAGAGACATCAGAGGAGCTTCTATCAGGTAGCCCAATCCTAAAGTAGGACTTTCCTTAATTATGGCCCTATCACAGTGTTTCAACTTCATTCTGTTTATGGAGCAGGGGCAGGGAGGGGATTTTGCCCCTCTGGTCTGCTGAGACCCCCTCCTGCAGTGCTGGAGCCAGCTCTGGAGTCATCAGCACCGCCCAGACATGGACCTGTTGGAGCAGGGCCAGAAGAGGCCACAGCAATGATGGGAGGGCTGGAAGCCCTCTGCTGTGAGGCCAGGCTGAGAGAGTTGTTCAGGCTGGAGAAGAGAAGGCTCCAAGGAGACTTTCTGGTGGCCTTTTAGGATTTAAAGAGGGTGAAACAAGAAAGTTGGGGACAGGCCTTTCAGGATTTAAAGCCTTTTAGGATTTAAAGGGGGTGAGACAAGAAAGCTGGGGACAGGCTTCTGGTCTGTTGTGACAGGACAAGGGGTGATGGTTTGAAACTAAAAGAAGGAGATTTAGACTGGAGAGAAGGAAGACATTTTTTAAGCTGAAGGTGGTAAGATCCTGTCCTAGGTCATCCACAGAGGTGGTAGAAGCCACATCCCTGGAATTGTTCCAGATCAGGTTGTCTGATGCTCTGAGCAATCTGCTCTAGTTGCAGATGTCCCTGCTGACTGCAGGGTGGTTGGACTAGAGGACCTTTAAAGCTCTCTTCCAACCCAACCCATTCCATGAGTCAGTGTCCCCTTTCCCACCAGTCTGCCTTGACTCCATACAGCCTGCTGCTGTTTTCCAAAGAGTTCATAGTGGAATGTGGTGATGGAACCTTGCTGTGCCTTCACCTGGTGTTGGGTGCTTCTTCAGCAGTCTGTGACAGGTCCACCTCTTGGGCAGGTGGAAGAAAGTTAGCAAACCCTTGGGTGTTTCCATCTTCCTGCACCTTCTGAAGCTTGCAACAGGCCTGCTGTGGGTCGCTGACACTGGAGCAAAACCAGATCCAAAGCTTGCCTGAAGAATGTCGGGAGGAGATGTGAATCACCTCCTAACACATAATTAAATGGAAATGCAGCTTTTTATTGGAGGTGCAGCTCACAGAGCTTGTCTGCTGAAGGAGCTTGTCTGAATTAACTCTTTAATCGGTTCAGCTTTTAGAGGTCACTTCTTCAGAAGGATAAAAGGTGAGGAATCTTTTCCCAGGGCTTTCTTCTGAAATGACTTAAGGGTCACTTCCAGTCCGAATAGAAGAGTTTGGTGAACAATTTCACTTTCTTCCCCTCTTCTCCAGCCAGTGCACATTAGTTTGTTGTCTGGGGTTTACTGCAAGACACAGTTATCATAGAATTGTTGGGCTTGGAAGGGACCTCCAGAGATCCTCAAGTCCAACCCTCCTGCCAAAGCAGGATCGCCTAGGGCACATCACACAGGAAGGCATCCAAGTGGGTCTTAAAAGTTTCCAGAGAAGGAGACTCAACAGCCTCTCTGGGCAACCTGCTCCAGGGCTCCAGCACCCTCACAGTAAAGAAGTCTGCCCTCGTGTTGACTGTGTTCCAGTTTTTATGCATTGCCTCTTGTCCTTTCCCCGAGGAAAAGGACCTGGGGGGTCTGGGTTGATAAAAAGCTCAAAATGAGCTGGAAGTGTGCACAGGCAGCCCAGACAGCAACTGTGTGCTGGGCTCCAGCAAAAGCAGCTGTGGGCAGCAGGGCAAGGGAGGGGATTCTGCCCCTTTACTCTGCTCTCCTCAGACCCCACCTGCAGTACTGTGTGCAGTTCTGGAGCCCCCAGCACAAGAAGGACATGGAACTGTTGGAGAGAGCCCAGAGGAGGGCCACGAAGATGATTACAGGGCACCTCTGCTGTGAGGACAGGCTGAGGGAGTTGGGGCTTTTCAGCCTGGAGAAGAGAAGGCCTCAAGGAGTCCTTATAGCAACCTTCCAGTATCTGAAGGGGGCCTACAGGAGGGCTGGGGAGGGACTGTTCACAAGGTCTTGTAATGACAGGATGAGGGGGAATGGGTTCAAATTGTCGGAGGGGAGACTTAAACTGGATGTTAGGAGGAAGTTCTTTCCAGTGAGGGTGGTGAGACACTGGCACAGGTTGCTCAGGGAGGTTGTGGCTGCTCCCTCCCTGGATGTATTGAAGGCCAGGCTGGATGAGGTCTTGAGCATCCTGATCTAGTGGGAGGTGTCCCTGCCTATGGCACAGGGGGGTTGATGCTGGATGATCTTTGATGTCCCTTCCAACCTAAACCATTCTATGATTCTGTCAACAGGGCACCGCTGAAAAGAGGCTGGCACCTTCTTCTTGACACCCACCCTTCAGATATTTATAAACATTAACAAGATCTCTTGGCCAGTTATTAGTGGAAACAACCCAAATCTGTCAAAACCCAGCCCTGGGGTCTTGGTCTGAAGCCTGTGGAGCAGCTTCATGTTGGGCAAGAGCTGGAGCTTAAAGCAGCAGCAAACAGGGAATGTGATGAAGCAAAGCTGCTTGTGCTTAGCACCAAAGCTGCTGAAGGCTCTGGAGAACAGGTTGTTTAGTCTGCAGAAAAGAAGGCTTGAGGGGAGACTTCATTTCTGCATCTGGGTTGAGGAAATCCCAAGCACAAATACAGGTTGGGCAGTGACTGGCTGGAGAGTAGCCCTAAGAAGAGGGACTTGGGGGTGCTGGTGGACAAGAAGCTCAACGTGAGTCAGCAGTGTGCACTTGCAGCCCAGAAAGCCAAGCAGAGCCTGGGCTGCATCAGGAGAAGTGTGGCCGGCAGGTTGAGGGAGGTGATTCTCCCCCTCTACTCCACCCTGGTGAGACCCCATCTGGAGTACTGCATCCAGTCCTGGAGCCCCTATTACAAAAGGGATGTGGACACGCTGGAGTGTGTCCAGAGAAGGGCCACGAGGATGCTCAGAGGGCTGCAGCACCTCTGCTGTGAGGACAGACTGAAAGAGTTGGGGCTGTTCAGTCTGGAGAAGAGGAGGCTCCCAGGTGACCTTTTTGTGGCCTTCCAGTATCTGAAGGGGGCTACAGAAAAGCTGGGGAGGGACTTTTTAGGCTATCAGGTAGTGACAGGACTAGAGGGAATGGAGCAAAGCTGGAGGTGGGGGGATTCAGATTGGATGTGAGGAGGAAGTTCTTCACCATAAGAATGGTGAGGCCCTGGAATGGGTTGCCCAGGAGGGTGGTTGGGGCCACTTCCCTGGAGGTGTTTGCAGCCAGGCTGGATGAGGCTGTGGGCAGCCTGATGTAGGGTAGGGTGTCCCTGGGCATGGCAGGGGGGTTGGAACTAGCTGATCCTTGTGGTCCCTTCCAACCCTAACTGATCGGTTCTATGATTGTTCTCTACAGCTCTCTGAAAGGAGGTGTCAGTGAGTTGGGGTTGGTCTCTTGTCGTTAATATCAGCTGATGGAATGAGAGGAAATGGCCTCAAATTGTGCCAGAGGAGGTTTAGGTTGGATATTAGGAAAAAATTCTCTGCTGCAAGAGTGGTCTGGGATTGGAACAGGCTTGGGGAGATGGTGGAGTCACCATCCTTGGAGGTATTCAAAGTACATGTGGACATGGCACTTCAGAACATGGTTTAATGACCATGGTGTTTTTAGGTTGATGATTGGAGTCAATCTTAGAGGTCTTCTCCAACTGAAACAATTCTGTGATTCTAGAAAAATGCTTTATGATGTCTGCAGAAGTAATTTATTTCACCTTTCCTGTAAGAAAGACACATTTATTGGTGCTCCACATGTCTGGTTCACCACTGACAAACATAAGAGGCTGTAAGAAAATGTGGTGAGTCCTAATAAGGTGCTTCACTGGGTCCTGCTCCATCATAAAAGTCCATAAAAGAGCTGTGAGAACAGGTGGGTGGTTTGGGTGAGGGGTCTTCAGGAAACTTCTGCTGATGGTTTCTTTGGTTAGCTCTGTGGTTTCAACTGACTTGTCTTGAGGGAGTGGTGGTCACAAGTTAAAATGATTAATTTTAGGAGACTATGAAGTGTCCTCCTTCTGAAGAGGAAGCTTGGAGTTACTCTCACCAAAACAATGTTCTGCTACATAGGAAAAATTATTTCTGGACCCTTCCTGGTGTAGTCAGCTTGAGATGTTCTAGAGGTGTCCACAATCATCTCCTTTGTGTGTGGACCTGAGCAATTTCTCTTCATCTTTCTCATCAGTTACATGGTCCTGCATTTCACTGGGGAAATCCACCTCTGGCACTGCACTTGGCTCTTGCTCTGCATCAGATCTGAGCAAGTTCAGAATCAATTCTTGATCACCTCTGACTTCAGCTGCTGTTATCCAACAAGAGCATTGCTGTTTAGATTTCCTGTTTAGAATACCAATTCTAGATTGGTTTTCTTGTCTGTTCCACTTAAGGTCTGAGCTTGGATTGTGAGCTTGGATTGTGAACTTGACAACTGCCAGTTGTCAAGTTGAAGCTGTAGGATCTCAGATGGGTTCCACACTGTGTTCCCTCCCAGTGCAATGGCTTTGTCTATGATGAGTTTTTTCCTTGCTGTATCAGACCTGCCTGGGTCCATATTTAGGAAGCCATGGGGTGTCCAAGGTGGAAAAAAACCTTTTTGAGATACAAGGTGCCAGGAGGAAAAGAGAATTATGAAATCAATGAACCATTTGGTTAGAAAAGACCTTTAAAATCCTTGAGTTCAACCATGAAGTCAACACTGCCAGGTCACTACTAAACCGTGGCACTCAGCACCACCTCTCCCATGGCTTTGAAAGCTCTCTTGAGCTGGGGACTCCACCACATCTCTTGGCAACCTGTTCCAGGGCTTCACAACCCTTTGGGTTAAGGAATTGTTCCTTATGTCCAACCTAAACCTCCCCTGGGGCAACTTAAGGCCATTTCCTCTTGTCCTATCACTTGTGTGTTGAGAGAAGAGACCGACCCCCACTTGGTTCCAGCCTCTTTTCAGGGAGTGGTAGAGAGCCAGAAGGTCTCTCTTCAGCCTCCTTTTCTCCAGTCTGGAACAATCCCAGGCCCCCCAGCTTGGCTTGTGGTCCAGACCCATCACCACCTTCACTGGACCAGCTCCAGCCCCTCAATGTCCTTCTTGCAGTGGAGGGCCCAAAACTGAACCCAGTACTCAAGGTGTGGCCTCACCAATGCCCAGTTCATTTGGACAATCCCTGCCTTGTTCCTGCTGGCCACACTCTTGCTGATCCACTCCAGGATGCTGGTGGCCTTCTTGGCCCCTGGGCACACACTGGCTCATCTTCAGCCACTCACGACCAGCACTTCCAGGTCCTTTTCCACCAGGCAGTTTCCATTCACTGCCCCCTGCACGGAGCCTTCTTGGGGTTGTTGTGAGCCATGTGCAGCTATGCTTCCCTAGGGCTGTCGTGGAGTATACATGTCCTGTCTTGTCCAGGCATAATCCCATGGTTCCCTTCCCTCTGTCAGGGGGTGGGGACAAAGCAGAGCATAGGGAGAAGACAAAAGGCTTGGAGATATCCATCTTGAGGGTCCAAGACTTGCCCAGACCTGTTCCTCCCAAAGAAGGGAAAGCAAGCTCCTGACTTCACCTAATATGGTCAGGTTTGGCAAAGTGCCATTCTGGTTGGTGAGTTTGTGTGGCCATGGTGGCCACTTACATTGGGGCAAAACAAAAAACAGGCTTCTGCCACAGGCTTTTGCTGCTTCCACTTTTGCTTTGCCTGCTCTGCCTTGCCACATTATGCTCTGCTTTGCCTGCAACAGCTTTCAAGATGCCGACAGAATTCCCCTTGAGTTTTGGGTACTGATTCTATTCTGTGAGTAAATATTTCAAAGCCTCTCTCTAAGAAATTCTGTAACTAGATTCTGTTGTGCCTTTCTGCCTTAGCAGCAGAAAGGAGCCTCTCAAAGTCCTCTGGTGGGCAAGAGGTGTAGCTGAAACTAAGAAACTCTTCCCAGTTTTAGGTCTAATGTTTGCATTTGGTTCTTACTTCTTAAAGCGTTCTAGTTTTGCCTGTTCCCTGTGTATATAAGTATCCAAACCCTGTGCTTCCAACATGGTAAAGAAGTTTTCTGGTGAGGTTTGAGTTATAGAACCATAGAATGGTCTAGGTTGGAAGGGACCTCAAAGATCATCCAGTTCCAACCCCCCTGTGCCACAGGCAGGGACACCTCCCACTAGAACAGGTCGCTCCATTCCTCATCCAACCTGGCCTTGATCACCTCCAGAGAGGGAGCAGCCACAACCTTCCTGGGCAACCTGTGCCAGTGCCTCACCACCCTCACTGTGAAGAATTTCTTCCTAACATCCAGTTTCAATCTCCCCTCTGCTAGTTTCAACTGTCCCTGCCTATGGCACAGAGGGCCTGGAGCAGGATGATCCTCGAGGTCTCTTCCAACCCAAACCATTCTATGATTCTATGACTTAGAGGCTCATTCTGGATTTTGTGTTGTATGTGCTCCAATTTAGAGTTGCTGCCAAAAACTGGTAACTCACATTCGTTATGGCAAAGACATGGATGAAACCAGCAGAAGCTGTGGCAGTCAGCAAAGTGGCTACAGGCTGGCAAAAACGATGGAAGGAAATTCCATCTTGAAGCGCAGGCTCTCATATTTGCTTTCGCTTATTAGCAGTCTTCCGAAAGCGTATCCTCAAATACCTCAAACTCAACATGAGACTGAAATCACAGATATCAGCAGTAGACAAGTCAAGCTGATGGCTTGTCTTGAAAACTTTAAAACTCCTCGTCTCATTTGTGTTAAAATCAGCCCGAGAACCTACTCAGCGCCTCTGTTTCCCTTCCTTAGTAATTAGCGCCTCGAACCAATATTGCACTCCATGGTGGTGATCATCTTTTATCTGGGAACTGAGTTAATAAACAATTTTCATAGTTATTAACAATCTTCCTACAGGAGGGCTGGGGAGGGACTATTCACAAGGTCTTGTTATGGCAGGATGAGGGGGAATGGGTTTAAACTGTCAGAGGTGAAGATTTAAACTGGATGTTAGGAGGAAGTTCTTCACAGTGAGGGTGGTGAGACACTGGCACAGGTTGCCCAGGGAGGTTGTGGCTGCTCCCTCCCTGGAGGTGTTCAAGGCAAGGTTGGATGAGGCCTTGAGCGACCTGTTCTAGTGGGAGATGTCCCTGCCTATGGCAGGGGGTTGGAACTGGATGATCTTTGAGGTCCCTTCCAACCTAAACCATTCTGTATCAAAATTAATATAGATTATTAATTTTGCATAATCTGTAACACAAGCAGCTCTCATTGGAGGACCACCACAGGCTCACAGGATGTCAGGGGTTGGAAGGGACCCAAAGAGATCATTGAGTCCACCCCCCCTGCCAGAGCAGGACCATACAATCTAGCTCAGGTCACAGAGGAACACATCCAGACAGGCCCTGAAAGTCTTCAGAGGAGGAGACTCCACAACCCTTCTGGGGAGCCTATGCCAATGCTCTGTGACCCTTACAGTAAAGAAGTTCCTCCTTGTGTTGAGCTGGAACCTTCTGTGTTGCAGCTTCCATCCATTGCTCCATGTCCTATCCCATGGAGCAAGTGAGCAGATCCTGCCCCCCACCCCATCCTGACCCCCAGCCCTCAGATATTGATAAACATTGATTAAATCCCCTCTCAGTCTTCTCCAGACTAAGCAACCCCAGGTCCTTCAGCCTTTCCTCATCAGGCAGTGCTCCAGTCCCCTCGTCATCACACAGCATGTGTAGTCCCAACCCTTGGACACAAGCTCCTCAGCTGACACTTCACTGAGTCACTCGTTCACCTTCTCCTTTTGCTGTAGGCCACAGATCTCCCCCAGCAAGAAGTGGCCATCGCTGTGTGGCAGATAACGCCAACCTCTACGTGTTCGGAGGCTACAATCCTGACTATGATGAGTCTGGTGGGCCAGAGAATGAAGACTACCCACTCTTCAGAGAGCTCTGGAGGTACAACTTTGCTACAGGCACCTGGCATCAAATGGGCACTGAAGGCTACATGCCCAGGGAGCTAGCCTCCATGTCACGTACGTATGGAAACTCCATCCCTCCACACCTACTCCTGAAGCTCTTTCAATCAGTGTGCCTGGTGGAATCCAAAACCGGGCAAGAACTGGGAAATCTGGATCCTCTTCCCAGCAGGATTTGAGTTTCATAGAATTATAGAATGGTTTAGGTTGGAAGAGACCTCAAAGATCATCCAGTTCCAACCCCCTGTGCCATAGGCAGGGACACCTCCCACTAGATCAGGACGCTCAAGACCTCATCCAGCCTGGCCTTGAACACATCCAGGGAGGGAGCAGCCACAGCCTCCCCAGGCAACCCAGTCCAGTGTCTCACCACCCTCACTGTCAAGAACTTCCTCCTAACATCCCATTCAAATCTCCCCTCCAGCAATTTGAACCCATTCCCCCTTGTCCTGTCATTACAAGATCTTGTGAATAGTCCCTCCCCAGCCCTCCTGTAGGCCCCCTTCAGATACTGGAAGCCTTCTCTTCTGCAGGATGCAGAGCCCCAACTTTCATAGCCTATCCTCATAGCAGAGGTGCTCCAGCCCTCTGAGCATCTTTGTGGCCCTACTCTGGACTCTCTCCAACAGTTCCATGTCCTTCTTGTATTGGGGGCTCCAGAACTGCACACAGTACTGTAGGTGGGGACTGAGGAGAGCAAAGGGGCAGAATCCCTTCCCTTGCCCTGCTGCCCACAGCTGCTCTTGCTGCAGCCCAGCACACAGTTGCTGTCTGGGCCACGTGTGCACACTGTCAGCTCATGTTGAGCTTCTCATCCACCCAGACCCCCAGGTCCTTTTCAGAGTTTGGGTTGGGTTTGTATTTCTCTTTCCCTTTTTCGCTTGGGCTGAGGCAGAGGGGAAAGAAAAATGTCGAGTGCGAGAGGTGGTCTTCAGCTTGTTAATTGTAGGGCATCTACTGCTGGAGCAGCCCAGTGCAAGCAGACATCTCAAAGCATCCCAAAATAGCTCTCTTTGTTCAGGAACACTTTTCAGAGCAGGCCTGTGGTTGCCATGGTTTTTAGCTTGGATTCTTTCACTTCTAGTGCACTTCACAGAATAGATTCATAGAATGGGTTGGGTTGGAAGGGATCTTAAAGATCACCTAGTTCCAACCCCCCTGCCACGAGCAGGGACACCTTCCACTAGACCAGGTTGGCCAAGGCCTCATCCAAGCTGGCCTTCAACACCTGGAGGTGTCATTGCCAAGCCCTAAACACGTGGTGTGAGCTGCGTAGGGTGTTTGTCCAGCGCTGAGGACTCTGCCTGCTGTCTGCAGAGCGGAGTGGTTGGGTTCTCCTGCACCTCCCAGCAACGAGCTGTCTGTGCTCTGTCTCTTCCCTCCTAGTTGTGTTGCACGGGAACAATCTCCTCGTCTTCGGGGGCACCGGCATCCCTTTCGGGGAGAGCAACGGCAACGACGTCCACGTCTGCAACGTCAAGTACAAGAGATGGGCTCTGCTCAGCTGCAGGGGGAAGAAACCCAACCGCATCTACGGCCAGGTATGGAGGACAGCCCTTCCCCGGGCACTTGGAGCACGTGCTGTGTGTCACACAAAAGAGGACAGAGCGTGGAGAGGTCTTCTCTGTTGGTAACTGGAGTCAGGTTGTGCGCGTGGAAGTGTGTGGTGGTTTAAGCAGTTACCTGCCCCCCCCCACCCACCTTTTATAAACCCCAACTAGAACTCAGAAAATACTGGAAGTTAAGGAATGAAGCTTTATATTGACAGCAATGCACAATGTACAAGCAAATAGAATCATAGAATGGTTTAGGTTGGAAGGGACCTTAAAGGTCATCCAGTTCCAACCCCCTGTGCCATAGGCAGGGACACCTCCCACTAGAACAGGTCACTCAAGGCCTCATCCAGCCTGGCCTTGAACACATCCAGGGAGGGAGCAGCCACAACCTCCCTGGGCAACCTGTTCCAGTGCCTCGCCACCCTCACCGTGAAGAACTTCTTCCTAACATCCCATTCAAATCTCACCTCCACCAATTTGAACCCATTCCCCATCGTCCTGTCATGACAAGACCTTGTGAATAGTCCCTCCCCAGCCTTCCTGTAGGCCCCCTTCAGATACTGGAAGGTTACTATAAGGTCTCCTGGAAGCCTTCTCTTCTCCAGGCTGAAAAGCCCCAACTCTCTCAGCCTGTCCTCATAGCAGAGGTGCTCCAGCCCTCTGATCATTTTGTTATTTACAAGGTATAACAGATATTTACAGATATATACAATGAAAAGGTAATAGAGACAACACAGCCCTCCCAGAGACCCAAATCTCCAAGAGGGGTAACCAACCACCCCCTACCACCTTTCCCCCTTTCTCCAATCTTATCTCACCACCTGTTGATGCTGCAGATAAGCGTAGGTAGATCAGCCAGGGGGGTTAGTAGTAGAAAGAAGTTAGTAGCTTTACTGAGAATTAGCCACCAAGGCAAAGGGAAAGGAGACCATGCAGAGAGAAGCAGCTGCAGCCAGAGCGGTCAGAAACCATCTGATATCTAGTGTTTTGGGTACAGTGCTTTAAAAACATTTTTTTTTCTTTCTCAGTAAACGTCTGGGTGAAGTGACATCCTGTGTTTACCTCTCTCAGCCAATAGTCTAATTTCTCACTCATATTCTCCAATTATTTCAAACCAGCACAAAGTGTGAGGAGAGGCAGGTGAAGTCAGTACTGGGAGCAGTGCTATTCAGCATCTTTGGACAGTGGGGATCAGTGCACCCTCAGCCAGTTTGCAGATGACACCAAGTTGTGTGGTGTGGCTGACACACAGGAGGGAAGGGAGGGAAGCACAAATCCAGGCTGGGTGGCAAGTGGCTGGAGAGCAGCTCTGAGGAAAAGGACCTGGGGGTCTGGGTGGATGAGAAGCTCAACATGAGCCAACAGTGTGCACACGTCGCCCAGACAGCAACTGTGTGCTGGGCTGCATTAAGAGAGGCATTACCAGCAGGGCAAGGGAGGGGATTCTTCCCCTTTACTCTGCTCTACTCAGACCTCACCTGCAGTACTGTGCGCAGCTCTGGAGCCCCCAGCACAAGAAGGACATGGAACTGCTGGAGACAGCCCAGAGGAGGGCCACGAAGATGATTACAGGGCACCTCTGCTATGAGGACAGGCTGAAAGAGTTGGGGCTTCTCAGCCTGGAGAAGAGAAAGTTTTGAGGAGACCTTATAGCAACCTTCCAGTATCTGAAGGGGGCCTACAGGAAAGCTGGGAAGGGACTGTTCACAAGGTCTTGTAATGACAGGACGAGGGGGAATGGGTTCAAACTGGCAGAGGGGAGATTTAAATGGGATGTTAGGAGAAAGTTCTTCACAGTGAGGGTGGTGAGACACTGGACTGGGTTGCCCAGGGAGGTTGTGGCTGCTCCCTCCCTGGAGGTGTTCAAGGCCAGGCTGGACGAGGTCTTGAGCGTCCTGATCTAGTGGGAGGTGTCCCTGCCTGTTGTGGGGGGGTTGGAACTGGATGATCTTTAAGGTCTCTTCCAACCATTCTATAATTCTATGATTCTATGACTTGGACAGGCTGGAGAGGTGGGACCATGCCAACCTTGTGATGTTCAACAAGGCCTAGTGCAAGATCAGGGCAATCCCTGGCACAAATAGAGGCTGGGTGAGGAATGGCTCAAGAGCAGTCTTGAGGAGGAGGACTTGGGGGTGCCAGCTCCCCCTCTACTCTGCTCCCATGAGACTCCACATGGAGTACTGTGTCCAGTTCTGGGGCCCCCACCACAAGGACATCAGACTGTTGGATTAAGTCCAGAGGTCTGCAATGATGATCAGAGGGCTGGAGCACCTCTGCTGTGGGGACAAGCTGAGAGAGTTGGGTCTGTTCAGCATCGAGAAGGCTCTGAGAAGACCTTAGAGTAGCCTTCCAGCACTTAGAAGGAGGCCTGCACGGGCCCAGTGCTGAGACACAGGAACAAGTTGCCTAGGGAGGTTGCAGATGCCCCCTCTCTGGAGGTGTTCAAGGCCAGGTTGGGTGAGGCCTTGAGCAACCTGGTCTAGTGGGAGGTGTCCCTGCCCATGACAGGGGGGCTGAAGCTAGATGGTCTTTAAGATGGGGTTGGAACAGGATGATCTTTGAAGTCTCTTCCAACCTAAACCATTCTATGATTCTATGATCCCTTCCAACCCAAACCATTCTATGATTCTTTGATCCCTTCCAACCCAAACCATTCTATGATTCTTTGACTTGGTGATCTCAAAGGTCTTTCCCAACCCAAGCAATTCTGTGATCCTTTGTGTCTTGTTTGCCCTGACACGTGATTTTGCAAGTTGTAAGCAGAACTTTCCTAGCAGTGTCTTGCTTTGGGAGGGCAGAAGCTCTCTCCCAGGTGCTGATGTCACATGTCCTTTCCAACTGGTTTCTCTCTGTGACCTCCCAGGCCATGGCCATCATCAATGGCTGTCTCTATGTCTTTGGAGGAACGACTGGTTACATTTACAGTACCGACCTGCACAAGCTGGACCTCAACACTAGAGAGTGGATCCAGCTGAAACCAAACAACATGTCCTGTGACATGCCAGAGGAAAGGTGAGAGAGCTTTTGCATTGGGGACTCACCACCTTTCCTGTGAATGAGAAGCAAGAGGGCACAGATAGGACACTCTTAGAGCAGTGGTTTTGGCTGTGAAGCTTGCCCAGCTGGTGCTCCACCAGTCTGGAGGTGGACATAGGGGTGGGAGGTGAGGCCTTTGCCAGAACCTTCATCTGGACTGCATTCTGCCAGAACAGAGCTGAGGACTTGCTGTGTTGAGGTGGGGCGAGGCTCTGGCTGATCCTCATGTCTTAGTCTAGGGCAAGGTGTGGAGAAAGGAGGGCTGGCAGGTCAATCAGTGATCATCTTAGTGAAATGAAGGAGAGGTTTGAGGGACATCATTGTACGTATCTCACTGGGGCATCCCAGCAGGACAAGAGGAAACAGCCTGAAGTTGCACCAGGGGAGGTTTACATTGGATGTGAGGAACAATTTCTTCTCCAAAAAGGCTGTCAAGGCCTGGTCCAGGTTCCTCAGGGCAGTGGTGGAGTCTGCATCCCAGGAGGGGTTTCAGAGCTGTGTAGATGTGGTGCTGAGGGACATGGCTTTGTGGTGACCTGGCTGTGCTGGCTTAATGGTTGGACTTGATGATATTAAAAGTCTCTTCCAGCTGAAACAATTTTCTGATTCTACTGAAGTTCTGTGGTGCTCTGCTCTCAGAAAATGCCTTTCACACTTCTGGAGTGTTGCTTAGGTTGCTCGTGAAAGCTTCCACATCTTCTGAGAGCTCCCAGCCCTGGGGGAACTGATGCAACACAGCCAGGTTGGGGCTGTCATCTTAAACCATGTGGATTTGATGTGTTGATGCTCCCTCAAGTAAATTTCTTGCCTGCTAAATGTCCTTCTTGGCACTTTCAGGTACAGGCATGAAATTGCTCATGATGGTCAACGGATTTATATCTTGGGAGGTGGAACTTCCTGGACAGCTTATTCCTTAGATAAGGTAAAGTCATCAGAAACCTGGAGTGCTTGCTTGGGCAGAGGCTTTTCTGCAGTGGGACATAACCAGCATGGTCTGTTCACCTGGCTTAGTGAAGAAATAGACAACTAGAAGCAGATTGTTTCCCTCTTCCTGTGAGGCCTGGTGTTGCTACAGACATGTCCTGTTGGCTTAGAGATGATGAATCTGCTACTCAGTGATCAGTGACTGTTGGAGACAGTCTTGGATCTGTTGAAGAGGGTCCAGAGGAGGCCACAAAGATGATCAGAGGGCTGGAGCACCTCTCCTACAAGAACAGGCTGAGGAACTTGGGTCTGTTCAGCCTGGAGAAGGCTCTAGGGAGACCTTATAGTGGCCTTCCTGTGAAGGGGGTGTCAGGAAAGCTGGGGAGGGACTTTTTATAGGGGCCTGTGGTGGAAAAGACAAGGGGAAACAGTTTGAAACTAGAGCAGGGGAGATTTAGACAGGACATTAGGAAGAAGTTCTTCACCATAAGACTTTTTACAGGGGCCTGTGGTGAAAGGACAAGGGGAAACAGTTTGAAACTAGAGCAGGGGAGATTTAGACAGGACATTAGGAAGAAGTTCTTCACCATAAGACTTTTTACAGGGGCCTGTGGTGAAAGGACAAGGGGAAACAGTTTGAAACTAGAGCAGGGGAGATTTAGACAGGACATTAGGAAGAAGTTCTTCACCATAAGACTTTTTACAGGGGCCTGTGGTGAAAGGACAAGGGGAAACAGTTTGAAACTAGAGCAGGGGAGATTTAGACAGGACATTAGGAAGAAGTTCTTCACCATAAGACTTTTTACAGGGGCCTGTGGTGAAAGGACAAGGGGAAACAGTTTGAAACTAGAGCAGGGGAGATTTAGACAGGACAGTAGGAGGAGGTTCTTCACCAGAAGGGTGGTGAGACACTGGAACAGCTTGCCCAGAGAAACTGTGGGCACTTTAACCCTGGAAGTGTTTAAGTCCAGGCTAGATGAGGCTTTGAGTGGGAGGTGTCCCTGCCCACGGCAAAGGGGCTGTGACTGGATGATCTTTAACATCTCTTCCAACCTAAATCATTCCTAATGATTGAAACCAGCTTCATTTCTGTAAACCTGTGACCAAAGATTCTCCTTTCAAACCACTTTCTGTGTGTTGCATTGTGCCAAACCAGGAAAAGTCCCAAAGAAGGAATTCCTTGATGTTACACTCAGATGTTCATGGGGTGACCTTTTTCTTCTCTCTTAATCCTACACTTGAATTTCCTTTCTTCTGATGAATGTTTTTTTGGGGAGGGAAGAGTGGATTCATCTTGAACACCAAAATGATAAGTGGGGAGACTTCAAATAGAGCTCTGCTTCCAAAAAAAAAAAAAAGTTGAACCTGCATCAGTTGCCATGATTTTTTAGCTCCATTCTCTACATTTTCTGTGCAGGGTGAGTTGGGTGTTTCTCAATACTTTGGAGAACGGGAGGGTGAGTCCAGTGATTGTTAAAAGCAATATTAGCTGCTTCTTAGCTGGCCTGCTCAAATGGCAAAGCCTGAGGTGAAAGTTTAGTAAGCTCCTGGGAAATGATTGTCTCTCTCAACAGGGCACCAGTGAGGCCAGACCTTGAGCAGTGGGTTCAGTTTGGGCCTCTTAATCTGAGAAGGACATTGAGGGGCTGGGTCATGTCCAGAGAAGGGCAACAAAGCTGGTGAAGGGTCTGGAGAACAGGTCTGTGAGGTACAGCTGAGGGACCTGGGATTGTTCAATCTGGAGAAAAGGAGGCTGAGGAGACACCTTCTGGCTCTCTACAATTCCTTGAAAGGAGGTTGGAGCCAGGTAGGAGTTGGTCTCTTCACCCAAAGAACAAGTGAAAGGACAAAACAGCCTCAAGATGCCCCAGGGGAGGTTTTGGTTGGACATTAGAAGAAACTTCTTCACTGAGAGGGTTCTCAATGACTGAAACATGCTGCCCAGGGAGGTGGCTGAATCTTTATTGCTGAAGGGGTTTAAAAACCACAGAGCTGTGGTGGTGAGGGATGTGGTTTAGCACCAGACTTGGTCAGTTGGAAAACGGTTGGACTGGATGGTCTTAAAAGTCTTTTTCAGCTTAAATGATGCTGGGATTGTAAGCTTATACACTCTGTAGATGGTGTCATACCTGCTTAGTCACTGGCTGAGAGGAGCTATTTTTGTTTTCACACCCCATGGACAAAAGGTTATTTCTTGTGGCTCCCTGGCTTGGAGCCTGTAGCTGTGTCATGGTGGTACTGGCAGAACCAGGAGGAACTAATGGCTCCTCTTTGTCCCTTCAGATCCATGCCTACAACCTGGAAACCAACACCTGGGAGGAAATTGCTACCAAACCTCATGAAAAAGTTGGTGAGTGTGGAATTCCATCTGTCTTCCCTTCTCAGCCAGAGAGAGGCCAAGATGCTTGAAAATGGCACTTTCTAGGCAGGCTGAGTCATAGCCTGGAGAAGGTTCTGTGGAGACCTTAGAGCAGCCTGCCTGAAAGGAGCTGTAGGAGAGCTGGGGAGGGACTTTTCACAAGGGCTTGAAGTGCTATGACAAGAGGGAATGGATTGAAGGTTGAGGAGGGCAAATTTGGGCTGGAGATTAAGAGAAAATTCTTCATAGTGAGGCTGGAGAGAGACACTGGAACAAGTTGCCCAGGGAAGTTGTGGATGTCCCCTCTGTGGAGGTGTTCATGGCCAGGTTGGCTCCTTGAGGAGCCTGTTCTAGTGGGAGGTGTCCCTGCCTATGGTGGGGGGGTTGGAACTAGATGATCTTTGGGGTCCCTTCCAACCCAACCCATTCTTTGTGAATCTTGTTGTACTATATGTGACTTGATGCTGGCTTCAGAGTCTGCTCATTTGGAGCTTCAGCAGTGAGGTCTGGCCCACCTGAAACATTTTTAGCAGCCTGGCTTCTCACCCTCCTTTGGTGGGAAAGGCAATAGTGGCTGGGTCTCCTCCCAGAAGAAGATACACATCATCTTGAGCAGATTCTGGAACAGGTTGCCCAGAAAGGTTGTGGCTGCCCCCTCTGGAGACGTTCAAGGCCAGTTTAGATGAGTTCTTGAGCAATCAAGTCTAGTTGAGAGGCCATTCTCTGACTCCATGATCTCTGCTCCCTCTGAAGGACCAAGTTACTGGCCTGGTTAGCAGCAGGGGTTTCCTTGAAACCTTGCAGGTCCTTGGCTGCTGCTTTTCACCAAAGCTGAGGGGTGCAGCATGTGGGGAATGAGGTTCCAGCACACTTCTTCCTTTCCTGGAGAGCAAGCAGGGAGTCAAACCTGATGGTTAATAAATCAAGAGATGCTGTACCAGAAGCCCCTTAGAAATAAAACAAGTGACTGCTGACCATGATGGTGCCTTTAGATACGACCACCAGCTGCCCAAGCACTTCAAAGCAGCTCTAGCTGATAACTTCTTTTTCCTTTTCCTCAGGCTTCCCAGCAGCCAGAAGATGCCACAGCTGCGTCCAGATCAAAAATGGTAAGATCTGCCTCCTGAAAATTGCTGTCCCCCACAGAATGTAGCAGTGACAAGCTCATCCTTCCAGCCTCAGACCTGCTGGCCTCCAGCACATCTGAGAGAACTGCAGGGCAGTTCTGGAAGAGGATTTTGTTCCCATTTACAGGCCTTGATCTGCCCAGTTTGCACCACTCTGCAACGGGGCATGTTGCTGCTGTAGGCAAATGAGGAAGGGAGTACACAGGACTGTTCTTGCTGGAATTCTGCAGGATCTAGGTCACACAGAAACCTCCTTTGGAATGGTGGCAACTTCAGTGTTAGATACCATGAGTTTCAGCCATGACTGTCATGATGTCCTGCAGCTTACTGGTTGCAAGCTCAGGAACAGGTATAGATGATGCTCCTGCTGCAGCTCAGTGCTAACCTCTTAGACTTGCTGTGAATAGCAGTGGAGTAGAATTCAGAGGTAGTCCCTTGCTCCTTTGTGGCAGTGTTGGAGCTGCTCAGCGTCTTGATAGCCCTTGAGAGGCTTCCAGATCTTCCCTGACTCTAGCAGGGTGCTGGGAAAGAGGCAGATGAGCTCTGACCTGATCCTGGTTCCTCTTGGCACAGAGGTTTGCAGCGGTGGAGGCAGGAGCTCTTGCAGATGTGCAGAGAGCACAATGCCTGTGGCATTTCCCACCACGGAATGAGACACTTAATGCCTTGTCCAGGTAAACTTGAGGCACTTAAGCTTCCAGGTCGTTCAAGCCCAAAACATCAGGGCTAAGCTGGTCTGGAGCATGAGGCAGAGCAGACCATGTTGTCCAAGACGAGCAGTCTGTAGAGCAGAGCAGGACACACTGAGGCAGAGGCAGCACAGAGCAGTTCTACTGCTTGCAACTTGGCTCAATTGATATTACTTGCCCGAGTGCAATGGCTCCTTTGGCCACAGAGGTTCACCAATCAGAATGGCATTTGCAAAGCTGAACATATTAGGTGACCCCAGGCCTTGCTTACCCTTCTTTGGGCAAGACCCTAACAAGTACCTAAACACCTGTGGGTACCTGTTAATCACTTTGGGAGGGGACAAAATGGCCCAAGGCTTTGTTTTCTTCCCACCCTTGCTTCCCCCATCAGCAGAAGGATGGGGGAAGCAAGCCAGGACATCTAATAGGCCTATGAGCCTTCCACAATATTAGAGACAAGATTGACAAGACTGGATGGTGGGTCCCTTTCATGGAATCACGGATGGTTTGGGTTGGAAGAGACCTTTAAAGTCATCAAGTCCAACCATTAACCCAGCACTGCTAGGTCATCACTAAACCATGTCATCTCCATGGCTTTGAAACTCCTCTAGGAACAGATACTCCACCACTGCTCTAGGTAGCCTGGCCTAGGGCTTGACAACACTTTTGGAGAAGAAATTGTTTCTCAGGTCCTACCTAAACCTTTTGTGGTGTTGTTAATCCAGGGTGCTCATAGGGAGTGGATTACGAGGCAGAAGCCAAGCTAGCACCTGAGTCATTCCACTCTCTAGTAAAGTGAGGAGCATTTTGTGTGTTAGGAGCTGCATCAAGTAGCATGGCAGAGCCTCTTTGTTCTCACTGATCCTCCAAATGTTCTTGCTGTGAATCATCTGAGTGGACCTGTCCGAGGCACAGCTTGCAGGGGGCTCTGCCTGTGCAATATGTGTTCAGTTATCCACAACTGTAGAGTCATGGAGTGGTTTTGGTTAACCCAGCACTCCCAGGTCACCACTAAACTGTGTCCCTCAGCACCACATCTACATGGCTTTTGACTGGTGGAGTGTTTCTTCAACTAGATTTGGGCCTGTCCCCTAATTTCTTTACACTTCAGGAATATCTTCCCCGCCCCAAACTTGATAAAACTGAAGAAGCAGTTCCAGTATTGATCCTTCCTGTCAAAAGTCTTCAGGTGAGGTACTGAATGCTCTGACTCAAAGGGTGCTGAGCCATGCAGAAGAGGGAGTTATTGGGTTATATTAATTAGGAGTTCTAATTGTGCCAACAAGAGGCAAGCAGGAGCTGGTAGATGCTTCCAGTCACCTTCTGCAGCAGCAGTTTGCTGCAGTGCTGCTCTCTGAGGTGAGAGCTTGGGCAAAGCCAGGAGCAAGAACCTGACTCTGGTAGGCAACAGGACTAGGAGATGGGGCTGGGGATGCTCCTCATGGGTTTAAGGCCACCAGAATCTGATTAAAATGGTTAGCTAGGGCTTGATACAACCAACTTCTCAACAGCCTTAAGCTCTCACTGTGCTGTGGTGTGGCTGGGATCACAGGCAAGATGGGAGGTGGACAGGAGCTGGCAATGTGCACTCCCATCCCAGACACCAACTATGCATGGGTAGCAGGTGGAGGGAGGGGATTCTGCCCCTCTTCCATGTTCTGCTGAGACCCCACTTGCAGTGCTGGGGCCACCTCTGGAGTCCTCAGTACAGCCCAGGCATGGACCTGTTGGAGTGGGGCCAGAGGAGGCTACAGCAATGCTGGGAAGGCTGGAAGCTCTCTGTTTTGAGGCCAGGCTTGAGAGAGTTTGGGTTGTTCAGGCTGGAGAAGACTCCAGGGAGACCTTCTTATGGCCTTTCAGTACTTAAAGGGAGTCCAGAAGAAAGCTGGGGACAGATTTTTGAGTAGGTCCTGTTGTGGCAGGACGAGGAGTGATGGTTTGAAAGAGGGAGATCCAAACTAGAGAGAAGGAAAACATCTTTGATGGTGAGGGTTGGTGAGACCCTGTCCCAGGTTGCACAGAGAGATGGCAAATGCCCCTATCCCTGGAAGTGTGCAAGGTCAGGTCGTTTGTGGCACTCTAGTTGCAGATGGACTTGGACTAGCTGACAGTGAGAGGTCACAGAATCAGTCAGGGTTGGAAGGGACCACAAGGATCATCTAGTTCCACCCTCCCTGGCATGGGCAGGGACACTTTACACTGGATCAGGCTGTCTAAAGCCTCATCCAGCCTGGCCTTAAACATCTCCAGGGATAGAGCTTCCACCCAGCTCCCTGGGTAACCTGTTCCAGGGTCTCACCACCCTCATGGTGAAGAACTTCTTCCTAACATCCAGTCTGAATCTACCCATTTCTAGCTTTGCTCCATTCCCCCTAGTCCTGTCACTACCTCATATCTTAAAGAGTCCCTCCCCAGCTTTCTTGTAGCCCCCTTCAGATACTGAAAGACCACAAGAAGGTCACCTTGGAGCCTTCTCCTCTCCAAACTAAATCAACCCCAACTCCCTCAGTCTGTCCTCATAGCAGAGGTGTTCCAACCCTCTGATCATCCTCATGGTCCTTCTCTAGACACGCTCCAGCACATCTATATCCCTCTTGTACTAGGGGCTCCAGAACTGGATGCAGTATCCCAGGTGGGGTCTCACCAGTGTGGAGCAGAGGTCCCTTCAACCCCAAACCATTCTGAGAATCTCTTGAGTGTCCTCCGGGAGTATGACCCCTGTGCTGTGACCGATTGAGGAGGTGCATTAAGTGTTGATCCTGTGCTGTGCTGCAGAGGTGATTGTGGCTCCAGGTTGCCAGGAGAAGGATGTCTGGGCCTGTAAGCAGTGTTGTTTCTTCTCTTGCAGATGTCTTCGTCTGTGGGGGCTATAACGGAGAAGTGATTCTGGGAGACATTTGGAAGCTGAACCTCCAAACCTTCCAGTGGGTCAAGCTCCCAGCTCTCATGCCAGAACCAGCCTACTTCCACTGTGCTGCTGTCACACCAGTAAGTGACTCAACACCTTTCCTAGGCAGCTGAAGTTCAAACTGTTTGTCCAAGCATTCTGACAGTGAATGGCCTGCAACTAGAGCTGAACCCACCTTAACCAAGCAGGTCATCTCCACTGGAGGCAGCATCTTTGGAGGGGAGACTGAGGCCTGGCATGAGGTCACTGCCTTGTCTCTTTTTATTCCTGCTGCTGTGGAGGGTGGTGACACTCAGGATGTTCTGCTCTCTGAAAGCAACAAAGCTGAAGTTTAGCTTTTAAACTGCATCAGCTCTCCCAGGAGTGACTCCATGAGTGAGGAGCAAGTCCTTTTTGGAAAGCACTTCTCATGGGCAGGTTGACGTTGCTAGAGCTTCTTACCATATCTGAAAGCTGTGGTTCAGGAGCAGCAAGAATTTCTCTGTGGCTTCAACCTCCTTCAGCTGATGGTGGCATATGAGGGCTCAGATGATTCAGTTTGAAGAGCAGGTGTCACCAGGTATCATCAGACCAGGCTGAATGAGGCTTTGAGCAACCTGGTCTAGTGGAAGCTGGGAGTGGAACTAAATGAGCTTTAAGGTCCCTTCCAACCCAAACACTACTGCATGATTTTAGAGGTGGTTATGAATTCAGCTCTTCCTGGGAAACCTTAGGCTTGATAAAGATGTTTCCCAAGCAGCTATGGGAATCATTCTGCTATGGCAGAAATGCCCTTTTTGGTTTTGTGGGGTTTGGTTTGTTGTTGGTTTGGGGTTTTGGTTTGGTTTGGGGATTTTTTGTGTTTTGTTTTTTTTTTTTTTTTAATCCTCTGTATTAAAAAAATCATAAAGTAAACCAGGAGCTGAGCTTGTCATAAAATCACAGAATTGTTTTGGTTGGAAAAGACCTCTAAGATCATTGAGCCCAACTGCTGTCCCACCTCTCTGCCTTCATGTCATCCCTGGAGCTGGGTTTGCTGAGCCATCAGAGATGTCTTGGTATGATGTGGTTTTGATCTTTAATTTTTTTATTATTATTATTATTCTTTTTTTTTTAGTTAAAGCCTAAGTGTGGTTTTTAGTAACACTTTGCCCCACTCCTAAAACTGATTTTTCTTTGGTAGAACTCACCTGAAATATAAAGCAAAGCACTCTGAGCTGTGGTTATGAGCTTTAGGGTGTCCTTTGGCAGCAGTTCCTCCCCCTAGCTACAAGAGAAGCTCAGGGTGACCTACTCTGTGACACATTTAGCAGCACATAAAGGTGTGTGAGATGAATCTCACCGTGATGAAACTAGCTGGGAAGCTTTTCCTGGGGAGCTGTTGTTGCTCCTCAGTATCTTTTGCTGTGCCAATTTGGGCTATGCCCCCTCCCCCTCCTAGAATAAAGGTCTCTTCCAAGTGTGATCATAATTGAATTGTTTCAGAGTCCAACTTTCAACCCAGGTCCCAGGGTATCATGTTCACACAGTTCTTGAACACCTCCAGGTTTGGTGACCACCACCTCTCTGGGCAGCCTGTTCCAATACCTGACCAATCTTGCAGTACAGAATTTTCTCCTAATCTCCAACCTAAACTTCCCCTGGCACAGCTTGAGGCCATTTCCTCTTGTTCTGTCACTTTGATACTAGGGAGAAGATCCCCACCTCACTGCAACCTCCTTTCAGGGAGCTATAGAGAGCAGCAAGATCTTCCCCCCAGCCTCCTCTTCTCCAGAAGAGAAGGCTAAAAGTGTGTGAGCTGGATCTTGCTGTGAGGAACCAGCTGGGAAGCTGCAGAGTCAACCTCAGCTCTTGCTGCAGTGTTGCTGGCTCAGTTTGGGCCAAAAAGAGAAGGCTAAAAGTGTGTGAGCTGGATCTCACTGTGAGGAACCAGCTGGGAAGCTGCAGAGTCAACCTCAGCTCTTGCTGCAGTGTTGCTGGCTCAGTTTGGGCCAAAAAGAGAAGGCTAAAAGTGTGTGAGCTGGATCTCACTGTGAGGAACCAGCTGGGAAGCTGCAGAGTCAAACTCAGCTCTTGCTGCAGCGTTGCTGAGTCAGTTTGGGCTGTGCCCCACTCCTAACTCCCCTCTCCCTCTTTGTCCCCACCCAGGCTGGCTGCATGTACGTTCACGGAGGGGTGGTCAACATCCACGAAAACAAACGGACTGGCTCACTCTTCAAAATGTGGCTGGTGGTCCCCAGCCTACTGGAACTGTCATGGGAGAAGCTTCTGGAGTATTTCCCTCACCTAGCAACCCTCTGCAGATCTCAGCTTTTGCACCTCGGACTGACGCAGGGACTCGTTGAGCGACTAAAATGAGAGCGCCTCTCCCCTCACCACTCCTGTCCCAAGATGTGCTACATTCAAGAAGCCCCCTCCCTGCCCACCTTTCCTTATTTATGGATAACCACAGAGGATGGAGGAACCTGCTCAACGCCTTACTCAGCAATACATCGATGCCTTCCTAGGAATTTTTAAGTTCAGTTGTTGAGAGAAAGAAAAAAAAAAAGGTCTGCTTTTCCTTTATGGCTCTGGAAAGGACACCCTGAATCAAACAACACTCTGGGGCTCATCCAGCAACAATGTCATCAGCACCTTGCCTGTGACACCTGTGGCACCTTCAACTCAGCCTTCTCCTGACCTGTATTCTAAAGGAGAGCAGTGCAGAGCGACAACCGAGCTGTTCCCTCCTCTCCTCTCCAGTGACACCCATCCTGCTAACACCCAGCTCAGCTCTCCCCTCTCTAAAAGAAATCCCACCCCTCCTTCTGCTTCAGAGGCTTTGCATGTGTTCCACCGGCATGTTGCTACCTTTTTGAGCTTCAGATGACGGCTGGAACGTCCTTGGTGGGGGTGGGCAGGGAGCCAAGCTTTGCTTGCTCAGCTTCTCCTGGTGTGCAGATGTTTGGGACAACCCCCACCCACCCCTCCCTTGTCTGTGCTCCTTCACCTTTTCATATTGAAAGGTTTGCTTGGAAGACTGGTTAGAAGTTGCCCACTTTAATGGACTACTGTGTAGTTTACTGGGGGTGGCTGTGGGGAGGGAAGAAGTTTTGCTGACTCTTAACCCTTTCTGCTCACCTGAGCTAACAGCAAAAAAGACAAACCCAAACAACCCTCAGCCTGTGGCTTTCAGAGCTGTCTCTCAACCTGCAGCTTCTCCTGCCCAGCTCGAGTCCTGCTTATCACCAGCTGACTTCTAGTATGACCTTGTAAAGCTTTTGGGGTTGTTCCTGTGTTTCCTTGTTGGTTTGTTTCCCTCCTTCTCTTCTTTGTTTTCTTGTTTATTTTCTTGTTTCCTGCCTCACTTGTTTGTTTCCTCCTTTTTCTCCTTCCCTTCCTCGTGTGTTTCCTTCCCTTCCTCCCTTGTGTGTTTCCTTCTGCCCTTTGGCCTTTTTCCCCTTATCTTCGTATTCCTCCTGGGGGTGAGAGATGTTACTGGTGCCTTGGAAGCCTCACAGAGCACTCAACCCAGGAAGCACAGAAAAAGGGGAGAGGGAGCAGTGAGGGAGAAGAGGAAGGGATCTCTGATCTCGTTGTGCTTCCGATACTGTGAAACCTCCTCTTGAGACCATGGCTAAGTGGCCACCAAAACTCTGAGCAGCTGCTCTGGGCTGGCATCAGGTTCATGCAAAACCCTTTTTCAGTTGAAGACCCATTTTTTAAAAGTGCCTTTTGTTTGGGTGGTTTTGGTTTGGTTTTGGTTTTTAAATTAGCTTTTCCTAGAACCTTCCAAGCTGCAAAGGCCAGGCCTAGATGCCAGGGTTTTAATTATTTTTAAAAGATTGCATTTCTGTTGAAATAAAATAGAGCATCGTCCTTGTGTCCTTCAGCTGAACAGCACTTGGCTGGTCACAGAGTTGTGGAGGGGATGGGAAGGGACCTCTGCAGATCATCCAAGTCCAACCCCTGCCCTGCTAAAAGCAGTGGCACCCACCACAGGCTGCGCAGGATCACAATGGCCCAGGTGGGTTTGGAATCTCTCCAGAGGAGGAGACTCCACAGCCTCTCTGGGCAGCCTGCTCCAGGACTCCACCACACTCACAGGAAAATTTCTCCTCCAGTTGAAGTGAAACCTCATGGATTCTGGTTTTGCACTCATTTCCCCTTGTCCTGTCACTGACCACCACTGAGAAGAGCCCATCCCCATCCTCATGAGCTCCACCATTTCAATATTCATCAGCATTAAGCAGATCCCCTCTCTGGCTGCTCTTCTCCAGGCTCAACAGTCCCAGGGCGCTCAGCTTTTCTTCCTCACAGACATGCTACAGGCCCTTCAGCATCTCTGGAGCCTCCACTGGACTCTCCAGTAGCTCCCTGTCTGTCTTGAACTGGGGAGCCCAGAATTGGACCCAGGACTTGAGCTGTGGCCTCACTACAGAGGATTAGAAGAGGAGGAAAACCTCCCTGGGCCTGCTGACCACACTCTTCTCCATTTTGATTGGAAAAGACCTTTCAGTCCAACCCTTAACCCAGCACTGTCAGGTCACCACTGAACTGTGTCCCTCGGCACCACATCTCCACAGCTTTGAAACCCTTCCAGGGATGGGGACTCCACCACTGCCCTGGGCAGCCTGGACCAGGCCTTGACAACCCTTTCCAAGAAGAAATTGTTCCTCATGTCCAACCCAAACCTCCCCTACTGCAACTAGAACCCATTTCCTGTCTTGTTACATGGGAGGAGAGACCAACCCCAACCCAGCTCCAGCCTCCTTTCATGGAGTTGTAGAGAGCCAAAAGGTCTCCCCTCAGCCTCCTTTTCTCCAGGCTGAACAACCCCAGGTCCCCCATCCATTCCCCACCAGACTCATGCTCTAGACCCTTCACATGTGCTGATTGTTCCCTTACCTGAGACCATCTGGAGCCTGCATCAAGCAGGTTCCTTAAGCACCAACATATTCCTCGCTTGGGCAGCCTCATAGGGCATGCCAGGAGCTTTGACAGGACATGAACATGGGGAAGGTGGTGGTGAGTGTTGGTTTGGGGCACCTCTGACTTCAGTCAGCTCCATTCTCTAACACTGTCACTTCATCTTAGCCTGGAACATGTTCAGCCACCCAGGTAGGACAAGACAGCCCTTGACATCCCTGTGGCATACCAAGTCACTGCTGGGTCACCCAAACACAAATGTCCAAGCCTCTCCCGCTGGCTTGTACCACTGAAGGTACAAGCCTGTGTCCTTCACCACTAGTCTGCAGCTGGTTTCACCCACCCAAACCACCCAGATGACCCAGAATAACAGGCCAGGGACTTGCTTTTGCTAATGAAAGCAGATCTGAGCATTCTCCACTGATGGGAGTCCAGTGGCCTCCCCCGCCATAACTTAGGATGGCTGCTGCATGGTGGACATGAGATTCTGGGGCCTTCTCTGCTGCTCTTCAAAAAAACCCTCCTTGTTTGAAGCACTGCAAAGCTCACAGCTCCCTTTGCAGGATCTGCTGCACTTTGGGTACTTGATAAAAGCTTCTCCATGACTCACAGTGGCAGAGGTTTCACTGAGATGTGGTCTGAAAACCAAATGCCTGCAGGCTCTTCTTGTTCCATCTCCTGCTTGTCTTTATCTCCAGCTCCTGACTAATTCCTCCTTTTTAAGGACAAGTTAACAACCTCTCTGCACTACCACACCCTCAACAGCAAGAGAAGAGATGGCTACAGAGGTAGGGCAGGACCAGCTCCCTCAGGGAGAGGGAAAGAATTCAACATCTGCAGCAGCTGAAGGAGGAAGAGGGCCTGAAGACATCCATGGTGTTGCCCAGGATGGGGACAGGGCTCACCAAGACAGCCATCTCAGAAGATGATTTTGTAGGACAGCTTTGCTGCCTTCTTCCCACAGCTTCTCCCTGCTCCCAGCATGAGGCAGAGCAGGGTCAAGGTGATGTGGGATTTCTTTGAAGGAATCCCTGCTGACACCAGCAGCTACCGCTAGGCTTGTCCTGCTGCAGAGCAGAAAACAAGGGACAGAACCTACTGGCCTATCAAGCTTTTATAGAAGGGTTTGGGTTCAAGGGACCTGTCAAGGTCACCTAGACAAACCCCACTGCAGTCAGCAGGGACATCTGCAACTAGAGCAGGTTGCTCCAAGCCCCAGACAACTTGACCTGGAATGGTTCCAGGAATGGGGCTTCCACCACCTCTCTAGGGAACCCTGCACAGGGTCTCACCACCCTATCAAAAATTTCCTCCTTTAGATCTAGCCTGAATCTCTCTGCCTTTCAAACCATCACCCCACGTCCTATCACAACAGGCCCTGCTAAAATGTTCCACAGCTTTCTTCAAGGCTCCCTTTAAGCACTGAAAGGCCACCAGAAGGTCTCTCTGGACCCTTCACATCCAGCTTTTCACCCACCCAAACACAAAGGCTGAATCTGGCTCCAGAAATCCCAAGCATCCCTCACCCAAGGGTAGATTGGGGTTTTTTTTTTGTGTAGCTTCAGGTGAAATGTAGAACCTGCCCAGTGCCATCTTCTTCCACGCTTCCATCCCTTCTATCATTTACTGCCTCATGCTGCTGAACTCCATTTGCTGCCACCAACCCAGGGATCTTCTGAAGTATCTCTAACAGCAAGACGATGTCTACACTAGAAGAACAAACCAGCATCACTGATTGCCAAGGAGGGCTGCCCCCACTTTGGGACAGGGATTCCAGGCTGCTTCCTGCCTTACTCCAGATTGTTCCAAGTCTAGTTCCCTTTCTCCCTGTGGGACCTTCTGGAGCCCAAAGTTCCTGTTGCTCCTTGGTTTTCATGCTCTGGTGGGGATGGGGAGGAAGAAGGTCCCCACAGATTTATGCATCTCTTAGTGTCTTGCTGTTGGGTTTTTGTAAAGCTCCAATGAGGCCTTGAGCAACCAGACCTAGTTGAGAGGTCCTCCCTGTCCACGGTAGGGAGGTTGGAGTAGGTCATCTCTAAGGTTGCTTCCAACCTAAGCCACTCTATGGTTCTATGTCTAATAAATCAGTCCAAACCACCCAACTTTGTCCTCTCATCTCACCCACTGGTGTTCAACTGCAAGGGGAGATGAGTCAGTTCCCAACATATCACACCTTGTATCATGCCAACAGCACCAGCAGCATCCCTCAGGCTTCCCAGAAGCCTGTTAAAGACCTCTGGCAAAGATGAGCCAAGACAACTACAGAATCCCAACACCATGGAGGTTGCAAAGGAACATCTGGACATCATAGAATGGTTTAGGTTGGAAGGGACCTCAAAGCTCATCTAGTTCCAAACCCCCACCATAGGCAGGGACACCTCCCACTTGAACAGGTCACTCTAGGCCTCATCCAACCTGGCCTTCAACACCTCCAGGGAGGGAGCAGCCACAACCTCCCTGGGCAACCTGTGCCAGTGTCTCACTGTAAAGAGCTTCCTCCCAACATCCTGTTTGAATCTCCCCTCTGCCAATTCGAACCCATTCCCCCTCATCCTGTCATTACAAGGCCTTGTGAATAGTCCCTCCCCAGCCTTCCTGTAAGCCCCTTTCAGATACTGGAAGGTTGCTATAAGGTCTCCTGGAAGCCTTCTCTTCTGCAGGCTACAGAACCCCAATTCTTGTAGCCTGTCCAACCCCTCTGCTAAAGCAGGGGCACCCACAGCAGGTTGTGGATCACAATATCCACATCCAAGCCTGACCTCCAGACAAGGACACTCCACAATATTTCTAGCCAGTCTGGTCCAGTTGGGCAGGACCAAGCTGAAAAGAAAATCTGGAGCCTAAGAATGGTCACAGAGCCCACAGCTGTCCCTCTGCTGGCTCTGTCTCCATGTCTCCCTTACCACCTGCTCTGGTGCTGTGACAGAGTGCATTGGTTGCTGTCTTGTTCTGCTCCCAGAGATGCTGGCTCCCAATGAGCCATCACTGGTGCCAAATAAATGCCAGATTGAGACAGAGCCTTGGTGGACACCAAGTGGCCATCACACCAAGACTATCACTAACCTGGGTGGTGGGTACAGAGGGGCCTGGACAGGTACCCAAATCATAGAATGGTTTTAGGTTGGAAGTGACCTCAAAGCTCAGCCAGTTCCAACCCTCCTGTGCCGTAGACAGGGACACCTCCCACTAGATCAGGTCAATCAAGGCCTCATCCAACCTGGCCTTGAACACCTCCAGGGAGGGAGCAGCCACAACCTCCCTGAGCAACCTGTGCCAGTGTCTCACCACCCTCACTGTAAAGAATCCCCCCCTAACATCCCATTTCAATCTCTTCTCTTTCAGTTTAAACCCATTACTCCTTGACCTGTCATTACAAGACCTTGTCAATAGTCCCTCCCCAGCCTTCCTGTAGGCCCCTTCCAGATACTGGAAGGCTACTATAAGGTCTCTTCAAAGCCTTCTTTTTTCCAGGCTGCAGAGCCCCAACTCTCTCAGCCTGTCCTCATAGCAGAACTGCTGCAGCCCTCTGAGCATCTTTGTGGCCCTCCTCTGGAGGTTTAAGGAGAAACCAAGCTTGTTTTTGGTTTCTACAAAACTGTTTTAATGACTAAATGGCTGGAAAATACCTTTTGGTGCATTCTTGGTACCATCAAGAAGCCCTGTGTGATCACCACATTCAAGTCCCTTCCAGGTCAGTGATCACCCACTGCCTGGAAGGGCAAAAGGCTCTTCTCAGGCACCTTTTCCCAGTGCAACACATGGCAAGGGAAGGGTCTGTCCTTCAGACCACACAAACCTCCTTCAAGACCCTCCACCTACGGACAATTTTCCTTCCAACCACACAAGCATGGGCTGGACATAACCTCTGTGAAACGGCAGTGAGGTTTCTCCTTGGTTCAGGAGTGCTTTTGTGGCCACCATCCTTCTCCTCCTCCTCACTGAAGCCCTCTTGGCACCCTACAGGAGGAACCAGGCAGCAGCAGGAGCCTCATCGATCAATGCTTCCAGACCAGAGCCAGCCCAGCCAGAGTCCCTGAGACACCAAGTAACACCTTGACAGGTGCTGAACCCGACAAGAGGGTCAGAGACAGCAGAGTCCAAACCTCAGCAACCACTGGGCGATGGGGCGAAGAAATACACAGCCAGGAGAATGAAGTAGACCATCACCAACACTGTGCCTAGGACAGACAGAGCAGGTTGGAGGAGGTTACTCCATGATCAAGGAAGAAACATTGGGTTTTAAGACCTTCTGGTGTGGTCTGGACTAACCCACCGGACGGGACTGTCTTAGTCCTCCGCAAATCTCAAGAGGGGCTTAAAATACCCTTAGAAGACGAGAAGGGAGTGATCGTAGAATGGTTTAGGTTGGAAGAGACCTTAAAGCTCAGCCAGTTCCAACCCCCCTGTGCCATAGGCAGGGACACCTCCCACTAGAACAGGTCGCTCAAGGTCTCATCCAACCTGGCCTTGAACACCTCCAGGGAGGGAGCAGCCACAACCTGCCTGGGCAACCTGTGCTAGTGTCTCACCACCCTCACTGTAAAGAATCCCCTCCTAACATCCCATTCAAACCTCCCCTCCACCAATTTGAACCCATTCCCCCTCCTCCTGTCATTACAAGACCTTGTGAACAGTCCCTCCCCAGCCCTCCTGTAGGTCCCCTTCAGATACTGGAAGGTTACTATAAGGTCTGCTGGAAGCCTTCTCTTCTCCAGGCTGAAAAGCCCCAACTCTCTCAGTTGATCCTTCAACTCCAAAATGGTCAACCAAGACCCCAGATTTGCTCAAGCCCACCATGAGCTGCAAGCAAGTAGATGACCCCAGGGCTGTCTCCAAGGAGCCTCCCCCCACCCCTAGCAGCATACGAGAGGTGGGCATAGAAATTCCCACGGCAGCCTCACAGGCAAGCAGTCACCTTGGAAGTAGTCACATTTGCCATCCATGAAGATGTAGTTCATCAGCACCACGCTGAACATGCTGGCATAGACATGGAGGTCACTGAAGACAAGAGTGAAGTTGGTTGGCTGTAAAGCAGAGATGTTGGGTTTATGGCCAACCAGGGCAGCCTTGCACACCACCCCCTGAACCCCCTCTGCCACATGTGCCTAGGGCTGGGGACATCATCAGCTGAGACAGCAGACATCTGACCCCACTTTGCCCTGCACTGAGCAGAGGAGAGGACAGCAGCGGTGGCCTTGACGTGTCTCAAAGAGCTCTGCATGTCCCCAGCCCTACTGAGGAAGGTCACCAAGGGACTGTCCTGGGCCTACTCACGTAGAAGATAGTGAAGAGCACCAGGATGGGGATCTGGAGCATGCAGACCTGGACAGCAATGCAGTTCCCAATTTCAATGCTGGGGAGGACAGAGAGGTTAAGAGTCATCAAGAGCCAAGGTCTCCAGCAATCCTTGAATCACTCAGCTTGGAGTGAGGACAAACACACCTTAAGAAACAAAATCAAGGACCCTAAACTGGTTCTGTTCCCATTTTTTGGGTGGCTTTAAGTCCTCTTGAGGGCAAATCCTGACAGATGTGGCCTACCAATGCTATAAACTGGGCAGCCCATCACAGCTATGGCCTATGAGTGCCATGCTGGAGGAGAAACACCCCAAACCCATCCTTGGAGCCTTCTCACCTCAAGCTCAGGTTGTTCTGCAGGGCAAACTGGATGCCATTGACAATCTCTGGCAGCTCAGGCACCATTGCCAGCACAGTGACACCAATGAAGTACTGTGGGAAGAGGTGACATCAGCACATGCATGTGGCCTGATCCCCACCACATCCAAGCTATGGCAATCAAGCTCCTCGAGGCACGAAGCATCTCAGCATCTTTCCCCTAGCTTTTGGGTCTCAACCCTGTAGCTAGGGCATGTTGTCAACCCTGGAGAGCACATCTTGGCTCTCGGGGCCACCCAAACTTGGCCATGACCATCCCTAGGCGCTGACCTGTGAGATAGTGGAGTTAGTGAGGATGGGATTGATGTGCTCCGTGGCCAGGTCAGCACAGGCTGACATGCAAAGGGTGGAAAGCAGGAGGATGACCAGGGCCTGCCAACGAGACCAGTGGACCACAGCGCTGTGGTGGTGTCCAGGCACTGAGGGGAAGAGCAGAAACATGATGGGACATGGTGGGGTGGTGAGAAGCAGCAGCCCTGCAGCTAGGGCATCCCACGGTTTGGGGACACTCACTGTGACAGTCGCTGATGTGGATGTCGTAGATGTGCGAGTGAGTTTTCAGGGTGAAGAAGAGGCCGATGAGGTAGGCAGCAGGGAGCAGCAGGGACACTGTGTACACCAAGGGTCTGTGGGACACAGGTGACACGTTCAGTGACACCAGCTGGGGTCTGGCATGGAGATGGGGTGAAGGAAATGGGGTGCTGGGTTGGAGCCCTTCACTGGGGCAGACGAAAGACCTGAGAGGGATGTGGGACCATGACTGAGCCCAGTAGCTGCCACCCCAATGTAGGGACAACCCTGTCCCCATCCCAGCAGACACTCACTGGACATGGCTGTAGTAGAGGGTGCCATTGTTGTCCATCTGTAGAGAGAGGACACCACTCAGTAAAGATTCAGGACAAGGGACAGCCTCACTACCACTGGCAAGAGTGGGAGCCAGGTGAGTTCAGAGTGTCCCCAACAACAAACTCCAGCAGTTAGAACAGAATCAACCAGGTTGGAAGAGACCTCCAAAATCATCCACTCCAACCTATCATCCAGCCCTATCTAATCAACTAGGCCATGGACTCCACCCAGTCCTTTCTTCAACACCTCCAGGGACAGTGACTCCACCACCTCCCTGGGCAGCCCATTCCAATGCCAATCACTCTCTCTGTGAAGAACTTCTTCCTAAGATCCAGCCTATACCTCCCCCCAGCACAACTTGAGACTGTTGAGGGTCCACGCCCCCACTCACCAGGTCAAAGTGACAGTTGTGGCAGAGGTAGTGGCCCAGTGGGTTCTGGGTGACATTGTGGCACTCTCCACACACCAGCTTCCCATACACCTTGGAGAAGAGCGTTGGGGCAAAGACGCCTGCAGAGATGGAGGGACACGGGGTGGGTGCCCACGCTGGTGGGACATCCCAAACTCGGCCACGCCCCTGTCCCCAACTCACCTCCCACAGAGAGGAAGAGCAGGGCCGAGCTGACGCCTGCCGAGCGGCTGTTGAAGCGTTGCTCCTGGTGCCTGATGCCCCCAATCACCATGCAGAGGCCCTTTGGGGATGGAGAAGGCCCCGCCAAAAGAGAAACCAAACAACTCATCAGCGCTTTGCTGGCAGCATCCTCCCAGCTCTCGTGCCGGGGATAGGGGTGGGGGATGTGTGTCGGTTTGAGCTAATTGGAGAACCTGAGTGAGAAATCAGACTATTGGCTGAGAGAGAGTTAAACACAGTGTGTGTCACTTCACAGCAGTTTCACTGAGAAAGAAAAAAAAAAGTTGTTTTTAAGAGCTGTTCCCAAAACAACCAGATTAGACAGTCTGCTTCCGTCTATGCTGGCTCCAGCTGCTCTCTCCTTTGTCTCTCGGTCTTGGTGACTAATTCAGAGTAAAAATCACTAAAACTAACTCCTCCTATTACTAATCTCTGACCGATCTTCAGCTTACCTGCAGCATCAACAGGTGGTGAGATAAGGCTGGGGAAGGGGGGGGAAAGGTGGTAGGGGGATTTGGTTACTCTCTCTTGGGGATTTTGGTCTCTGGGAGTGGTGTTTCTGTATTGCCTTTTCACTGCATATATCTGTAAATATCTGTTACACCTTGTAAATATCTGCTTGCATACTGTGCATTGCTGTAAATATAAAGCTGCATTTATTAACTTCCAGTGTGTTTTTCTGAGTTTTAGCCGGGGTTTATAAAAGGTGGAGGGGGCGGGGACGGGCAGGTAACTGCAAACCCACTCCGGGATGCAACCTCATCTCACCGGGACAAAGAGGACACAGCCCACCAGCGTCCCCGTCAAGGCCGACTTGACGATCTCGGCGTAGCAGCGGTTGCCCTCCCGCGAGCCCTTGATGAGGGCTGTGATGTAGAAGGTGAGCTCCGTGATGGAGCCGAACGTGGCGTTCACCACCGCTCCCACCGCAAAGTTGCTCTGGGCCGAGATGCTGGAGGAGAAGAAGAACGTCGTCAACGCTGCTGCAGCACGTCCCCACCTCGCCACCAAGTGTGTCCCCTCACTGCTCACCACCAAGTGTGTGTGTGTGTGTGTGTGTCCCCTCGCCGCTCACCTGGCGATGGCCATCCCAATGTAGTAGGAGAGAGGCATGATGGAAAGCAAGGCCAGCGTGAACTTGATGGAGGAGCTGGTTAGGTGGTTGTGGCTGTCCACGTAGCCCAGCACCAGGGTGACCAGCACCAGTGGCAAGAGGTCTGGGGTGGCTGGTCAAGGAGATCATAGAATGGTTTAGGTTGGAAGAGACCTTAAAGATCATCCAGTTCCAACCCCTCTATGCCATAGGCAGGGACACCTCCCACTAGATTAGGTCGCTCAAGACCTCATCCAGCCTGACCTTGAACACCTCCAGGGAGGGAGCAGCCACAACCTCCCTGGGCAACCTGTTCCAGTGCCTCACCACCCTCACTGTGATGACCCAGGTGGGGTTGGATTTGGGGGTGTTAGCCCACCACCCTCCCAACTCCAGCCCGCCAAAGGATACTGACAGCAAAGACGTTGATGCCATCCACGGCATATTTGTAGTAGTAGAAGTTGACAGCGTGGTAGCAGCAGAGGATCACCTCCCCCTCCAGCGGCACCTCTGTCTGTGGAGGGACAAATGGGTGACACTGCTCCAAGCATCCCACCCCACCCCACAGTCTGGAAGAGGATGGGTGGAGAAGATGATGGGTGAAGACCCATCACACAAGTCACCCACCATCTTGAGGCGCCGGATGAGGACCTGTTCCGGGGGCTGGAGCAGGACAGTGGTGACGGTGCGGGCGCTCAGCTTGGCCACGGGGATGAGGACGATGAGGAGCCACGCGGTGACACACACCAGCCCGTGGGCCAGCACCAGTACAGGGTAGCCCAGACACAGCCACACCACGGTGCCAGCACGTTGCTGCAGATGAAGGCCCACCTTGAGGGTTTGCCTCCTGCAAAACACCTACCCCAGAGGAGGCAGCACCCATGGATGCCATCCCCACCATGACGAAGGGTTCCTGGGGTGCCCACACCCAGCGAGAGAGCATCACCACACCCAGCACAGGGCTTACCCAGTGTGTGGTGTCTGCCCAGCACCGTGGCACAGGACCACTGAGCAGGGGTGAGGTCTCCCCGGTGCCGCGTGCCTCCGCGCTGGCCTCGCGCGCGCCCAGTGCCCGGCGGGATTTGGGGACCTGGGCGGGGAGATGGGGTGGCAGGGTGTGACACGGGACACCCCGACCACCCCTTCACGGGGTTCTCAAATTAGGGTACATCCTTACCTCCACTTTCTGGATCACTTTGCCAAAGGGCCAGAGAAAATACCCAGCCAGGTCCCAGCAGAGCTGCCCTGTGGGGGATGCAAGCATCAGTTCTGCTGCAGACACACAGGTCCCCTCCAGCTACAGGGCAACCCCTCCAGCTACAGGGTCCTCTCCAACTACAGGGCAACCCCACAGAAAAGGAACCCATGAGACCCCAGCACCCACGGGTGCTGTTTTGGGCTCGGCCAAGAGACTAACAGCTTACTTCAGCTCTTTCTATGAGGACCCCAAATTTGGGACTCACCATAAGGAGCCCCCACAACGGTGATGAGCATAACAGCAGCCAGGAGGACGTAGAGTAAGGAGAGCCACCAGCCAAAGAGCAGCAGGTAGAGGACATTCCCACACGTCACTGTGGACCCTGGGGCAGACACAGGGTGAGACTGTTGTCACCTGCACCATCCCAAATCCAGGCTGCCACCACAGAGGGTGTCCCCCAAGACCACCCACCTCCAGAACTTCGGATGACGTTGAGGTCAGAGTAGAGCTCCTTGACAATCTCCGATCGGTCCTCCCAGGGCCGAGCTGTCACGTGGCTCTTCCACTTCTTGAAGCCAAACTACAGAGGTAATTTTGGGGTTGGGGGAGGTGGGGAAGAGGAAAAAGAAAAGCCATGACAGCCATCCAGGAGCACCCACTGGTGGCCACCGCCCCTGCCCACAAGCACCCACCTTGTAGTTGTTGGAGAGCTTGTTGGCCTCCACGGCGTTCTCAGCCGTCAGGGTGGTCTTCACCATGCAGCTCTCGCAGACCTCATCCAAGTGCTGCTGGCAGCAGGGTGGGGAACATATGGCTGTGGGGGAAACGAAAGGTGACAAGGGAGCGTGTGACCTCCTCCCAGCACCCTGTGGCCAGCTTATGTGGCGGCCGACCTACCTGGGGGGACCCGGGGACAGTGGAGGTGGCAGGCCAGGTCACTCAGATCACCCTGCACGTTGTTGATGATGGCACAGTGCCGATCACAGAGGGATCCCCGGCGGGGGCCGTTGCTGTCACTTCGGGGCTCAGCAGCCTTAGGGCCATCTGTGATGGGGCACAACGAGGGCTGGAGTCACACTAGAGACATATCCTGCCTGGACTCAGCACCACAGGGTAGAATCATAGAATGGTTTAGCTTGGAAGAGACCTCAAAGATCATCCAGTTCCAATCCCCCTGTGCCATAGGCAGGGACACCTCCCACTAGATCAGGTCGCTCAAGACCTCAGCCAGCCTGGCCTTCAACACCTCCAGGGAGAGAGCAGCCACAACCTCCCTGGGCAACCTGTTCCAGTGTCTCACCACCTTCACTGTGAAGAACTTCCTCCTAACATCCCATTCAAATCTCCCCTCTGCCAATTTGAACCCCAATACCTAGGCGATGCTGCACCAAGGTACCACCTCGGTCCCCAAACCTCACGAGGGACCCACAGAGCTCCTAGGGTGGTACCCTGGGTGATGATAAGGAGTGGAGAAACCTCCTCGGTGCCCTGTTTGGTTCTTGGGAGAGGGAACCCCAATGGTGCCCAGGCCGGTGGAGGTCGGGGCGGGCATTCCCTTCCAGTGCTCAATGAAGCCTCCCAGTGCCCAGCGCTATGGTGGGAACTAGGGAGGGAAGGGGACACCCTCCGGACCCAAAATTGGTCGGGGGGGGATCTCTGGCAGGGCCCGGTGCGATGCTCGGGAGGGGATTAAACCTCCCGGGGCCCTACAGTTGGAAGCCCCTCGGTGGCCGGTGTGACGCTCGGGATGGAGGGGCTCGGTAATCAGGCTAAGGACGCTCCCGGTGTGACAGCCAGGAGGGGCCCAGGAGAGGGAGGGAAGCCTCTCGGTGCCCGGTGTAACGCTGGGCAAGGAGATAGGAACCCTCCCACACCTCTCACCCCGGTACCGGAGACGCCCTCCCCGCTCACCGGGCGCATCATGCGCGCAGCAGTAGCAGCGGCGACGGCGGCCGGGCTCGCTGTCGCTGGCCATAGCGGGG
>VWZI01017398.1:95294-106183 GCA_013396835.1 Psilopogon haemacephalus | reverse complement strand
CTCTACATTCCTTAGCAAAATGTCCTTTCTTTCCACAGGCCCAACATGGCCCTCTAAATCGATTCTGGAGTGGGGGAGGCACTATCAGCTATCAGAGAAATTCTACGATCACTGGCAGAGGGTGCAAGCATCGCAGACATGATTAAGCATGTTGTGGAGGAAAAATATCTAGCCCTGATCTAGGTAGCTGTTCGTACCACAATAGCTAACGTGATGGAATGCTTTAAATGTGGTCAGGCGGGCCACGTTGTGACAAACTGCCCTCAGTTGGAGGACCCTATAGTGCCTCCCCCACGCCAGAATCGATTTAGAGGGCCGTGTTGGGCCTGTGGAAAGAAAGGACATTTTGCTACGGAATGTAGAGAAGCAGGGAAACATGAGAGGGAGAGGGCACCTGGGCCACACACAACCCTCTCCCACTTGGGACATGAGGCGGCCCAACTATGCCAACCCCAGTTGGGGATAGGTGCTTTTGAACCCTCAGCCTCCTCGAGAAGTGACCAACTTCATGGCCCAACCGACGGCCCAGCTGGATCAGCCCTTATCTCAGGGACAACAGGGACCACTTCCTGGGGTGGCCCTGGCAGTAAATTGTGACAGCCTGACGGTAGTATGGGGAATGTGTTCCCTCTATAACACCTTAAATGACATCACTATCAGTATCCCCTTTTTGATTGATATCGGAGGAGATGTTAGAGTTATCCCTGAAATGAATTGGCCACCACATTGGAAATTGGAAAACGCCCCCATGGTGGGTGGAGTTGGGGGATTAACCCGAGCTAGAAGGAGTGCTCAACTGGTAGCAATCATGCTTCACACTGAGAAGGGTCCTGAGAAAACTATCACCTTTTTTTCCGTATGTCATGTCAGGAGTGCCACCCCTATTGGGAAGGGATGCTCTAGCTCTATTAAAAGCCAGAGTGAAAAATTTACTCTAAGGGCCACTGTCGCATACCCACTTCCACCAATCAGACTGACATGGAAATCAACTGACCCAGTATGGGTGGAGCAGTGGCCCCTCTCGAAGCCTTGAATGGATGCTCTTCTTGAGCTAGTTGATTGCAAACTACAACAAGGTCACATAGAGACTTCCACTAGCCCGTGGAACACCCCAGTTTTCATAATACCTAAAAGAACTGGTGAGGGGTTTTGCCTCCTCCATGATTCACATGAAGTAAATAAGAGAATTCAACCAACAGTTCCTGTTCAAACGTTATTGCCTATGAACTCTATGATACCAGAGGGACAACCTTGTACTGTCCTTGATATTAAAGATTGTTTATATTCTATACCTTTGCATGAAGAGGACAAGGAGCGGTTTGCTTTTTCTGTTGTGTTTCCAAACAGCCAACGCCCCAATCTATGCTTCCAGTGGAAAGTACTGTCTCAAGGAATGATCAACTCGCCTACTCTTTGCCAGATCACAGTGGACCGAGCACTGGCACCAGTTCGATGCAGCAACCCTAATGCGACTATTATTCAATACATGGACGACATCTTGATTGCCGCGCTATCAGGAAATCAGGTAGACCAACTGGTGTCAACGATTTCAGAGACTCTAAAAACAAACAGGTTTGAGATCACGAGCACAAAAATTAAAAGAGGACCATGCATAAGCTTCTTGGGAGTGGGAATCACAAGCTCCTACATAACCCCTCCTCAAATATAAATTAATAGAAACATCAAAACACTCCATGATATGCAACAGCTAGTGGGGTCTTTGCAATGGCTCCTCAACGTTGTCCTGATTCCTCCTGAAATCATGGCCCTCCTGTATGATTTCCTAAAAGGAAAGAACCCATGAGGACAAAAAACCCTGACAACGGAAGCAATGAACTCTTTTGATTTTATTGAGCAACAGGTATCTTCAAGCACCCTTGCAAAGTGGAAGCCAGGTGTACTGCTCGATTTATATGTACATTTCACAGAAGGGGGAGGAGTAGGAGCGTTAGCTCAGGGACCCCCTGAAAAAGCTCAACCAATACAATGGATAGTCCTGAGAAAACCGTCACGTGCATTCTCCCCAGGAGTTGAGNATCACGTGCATTCTCCCCAGGATTTGAGTGCCTTAGTAACCTCATCATCAAAGGCAGAAAACTTGCCCTAAGACACCTAGGCATCAAACCTGCTAGAATATATCTACCCTTCCACAAGCAACTCCCAGCACAATCAGTAGCGATGTCAGAATATTTAGCTATAGCCCTCGTCAGATTCGGTGGAGAAGTCCAGTATGCTACAGAGCCTCCCTGGGCTCAAATGCTGGCAATTGTCAATATCAACCTACAATGGAAGATCATGGACCGGCCTCAAGAGGGACCAACAGTCTTCACAGACGCATCCTCAACAACCTCAACCGCAGCAGCAGTATGGCAATCAGGAGAAGAATGGCACTGCATTAAAATGACTGATTGTATGCTTTCAGCCCAGCAATTAGAAGCGGCAGCCATAGTATGGCTATGGAACACCTTAACATAGTGACTGATTCAATGTTTGTGGCCAAGCTTTGCTTAGCCATGTCAGGGCCTGGCATGTCAACGTCTACGATAGCCTTGGAAGAAGCACTTTTTTCCTGAAAGGGCACCATATCGGTAATCCACGTCAATAGCCACGATTCAATCAAAGAGTTTTTTCAAACTGGTAATGACAAAGCAGATGCTGCTGCAAAAGTATTGTGGACACTAAGAGATGCCTGTCAGCTACACGAGTCTCTTCACATCAGGGCTAAAGCACTGGCAAAGAGATGTGGGATCTCAGTTGCTGATGCTAAACACGTAGTAGCTACATGTCCCCACTGTCAAAAAACACCTCTGTGGTCCAGTGGAGTCAACCCCAGAGGCCTTAATGCCTCTGAGCTATGGCAGATGGATCTTACGCTCTGTCAGTTGCTGAAACCCTGAGCGTGGATAACAGTAACCATAAACACATATAGCGGAATGATCGTGGCCACACAACACCCTAAAACCAACTCTAAAGCAACCATCCAACATTGGCTGACAGCTATGGCGTGGCTTGGCATCCCTAATCAGATCAAAACAGACAATGGTCCAAATTTCATCTCTAAATCAGTTCAGGCATTCATTTTAAAATGGGGTATTACTCTAACACANATCTCAGTTGCTGATGCTAAACACGTAGTAGCTACATGTCCCCACTGTCAAAAAACACCTCTGTGGTCCAGTGGAGTCAACCCCAGAGGCCTTAATGCCTCTGAGCTATGGCAGATGGATCTTACGCTCTGTCAGTTGCTGAAACCCTGAGCGTGGATAACAGTAACCATAAACACATATAGCGGAATGATCGTGGCCACACAACACCCTAAAACCAACTCTAAAGCAACCATCCAACATTGGCTGACAGCTATGGCGTGGCTTGGCATCCCTAATCAGATCAAAACAGACAATGGTCCAAATTTCATCTCTAAATCAGTTCAGGCATTCATTTTAAAATGGGGTATTACTCTAACACAAGGCATCCCATATAATAGCACAGGACAAGCCATATTTGAACAAGCAAATCAAACTCTAAAATCTAAACTGGAGGTACTAGCAAAAACAGAAGGCTTTACCAACGCCATTCCCTCAGGACACCAAGCACATCTATTAGCAACTGCTTTATTAGCATTAAATCAGTTCCCCAGGGGCGAAGAGGTAAATAGCCCCACTCAAAAACATTAGGCCACTCGAGTACTAGAAGAAGGCCCATTGGTCATAGTTAGAAATGAGTTGGGGGAATGGGAGCAGGGATGGAGACTAGTTTTGACAGGGCGAGGGTATGCAGCTGTCAGAAAAGAGGGCAGAGTTATGTGGTGCCCGCTTAAATCCATTAAACCAGATCTTCAGAATAAAACTAAGGAAAACTGTGAGTTTCTGTTTACAGGATCAGATCATGGAACGCCCCCGTAACCTGTATACCCTGGTGGCAGGAGAGGATGACAAGCTGGCAACCGTCCCGTCTCCGTCTCCGCCTGGGAGTCCCACATTGGTAAAATCCAGACAAAGGCAAAGTAGCCCACTCAAGGGAGGGCTGCGATGTTTCTGTCTCATTTGTTAAGAACCGACTAGAGAAGGTTAACATCATGTTGGTAGAACGCTGACAACTAATTTAAGAATGTATTTGTTTAAAGCTTTCCTTAACTATCCTCCACCTACCTCTGACTCAACGTACCTTATGCATGTTACCATGGTACCATGAACTTTTAAAATTTAGTTATTTAGTTACATTTGTAGTCATAGTTATAGTTATATTTATATATTTAACTCTATTTAATTAATTTTAAGACTGTTTTTACTCAGTGTTATCCCCAGTCACCCCAATTACCAATTGCTTAGAGTGCCTTTTAAGACTGTTATATTTTAGCTGATATAAGTATGCAATAGTTACACCATAGTTATATGTTAGATGCATGTTCACTCCCTGATTTCCACCCATTCAGTGTGCCTTATATTTTCTATTTAAGATTGTGATATATATTTTTAAGATAGTTATAAAGCATAGAATAAGATATTTTAGCTAATTTAGTTATGCATTTAGTATATTTTCTATCTAAGATTACCACATATATACTCTTTTTAGATTGTAACACTTTAGTCAATTTAGTTATGCATAGGAAGGGGGAAAATGTTGCTAGCTAGGGCCAGGTGATTGGAAGATCTCACGTTGTACGGAAAGATAGGACCCCTCTCCCTATAGCCAATAGCCTTTAGTTTATGACGTAAGCAGACGGAAGTGATGTTGTGTAGGCTATATATTGTCATGTCACACTTCAATAAATGCCATTTTTGCTATCCACCACGTTGGTGTCTGCAGCTTATGGCCCAAGAGGCCTGGGTGTGGCTGCCGTGCTGTTCCTGAAGCAGGTCGTCACGCCTCCAAGAGAGGCAACAAGGAGATGATTTCAAATGCTTTATTGAAGTCCAGTTAGACACCATACACAGTCTTTCCCTCATCCACTAAGTGGATGACCTTCTTGTAGAGGGAGATCAGATTCAACCCCCCCACTGAAGATGCTGAAAGCAAACTCCTTCCTAAATGCTCTGTTTCCTGGCATTCTAGAGATACATAGGAGTAGTATATCTATACTTGCATTCTGTCCTTGTTTTTTTAACAATGGATTTCTCAAAGGAAGATGGATTAAGTCAAGTAAAACACTGTAATTCCATGTGAATCAAGTGGCTTTGGGCCCGATAGAGTTCATAGTACTTATGTGCTATATATTCCATCTTATCTGAAAGTCTTGTTAAAGGAATCTGGCAGGTTTTATGTAGTTTTATTAAGCCAACCTCATGAGATTCAGCAAGACCAAATGCAAGGTCCTGCATCTGGGTTGAGGCAATCCCAAGCACAAATACAGGCTGGGCAGTGACTGGCTGGAGAACAGCCCTGAGGAGAGGGGCTTGGGGATGTTGGTAGAGGGGAAGCTCAACATGAGCCAGCAGTGTGCACTTGCAGCTCACAAAGCCAATCAGATCCTGAGGTGCATCAGAAGTGTGGCCAGCAGGTTAAGGTAGGTGATCCTCCCCCTCTACTCTGCCCTGGTGAGACCCCCCCCCTAGAATACTGCATCCAGTTCTGGAGCCCTTGGGACAAGAGGGATGAGACATACTGGAGCATGTCCAGAGAAGGACCATGAGGATGCTCAGCGGGATGGAGCACCTCTGCTGTGAGGACAGACTGAAAGAGTTGGGGCTGTGCAGGCTGGAGAAGAGGAGGCTCTCAGGTGACCTTCTTGTGGCTTCCAGTGTCTGAAGGGGGCCTACAGAAAAGCTGGGCAGGGACTTTTTAGGTTATTGGGTAGTGACAGGACTAGGGGGAATGGAGCAAAGCTGGAGGTGGGAAGATTCAGACTGGACATGAGGAGGAAGTTCTTCCGCATGAGAATGGTGAGAGCCTGGAATGGGTTGCCCAGGGAGGTGGTTGAGGCCACATCTCTGGAGGTGTATAGGGCCAGTCTGGATGAGGCTGTGGGCAGCCTGCTCTAGAGTAGGGTGTTCCTGCCCATGACGGTGGGGTTGGAACTAGATGATCCTTGTGGTCCCTTCCATCCATGACTGATTCTATGGTTCTATGACTCTACTTAAAAATAGAAAAAAATAAAAGGAAAACACAGGAAGAACATGGACCTGATGGAGCGGGTCCAGAGGAGGTCCACAAAGATGGTCAGAGGACATGTCGAGGTACCTGGGGTTATTCAGCTTGGACAAGAGAAAGCTCTAGGGAGACCTAATAGCAGCCTTCCAGTTTACGAAAGCAGTTTACAAAAAGGCTGGGGAGGGACTGTTTACAAAGGCCTGTAGTGATAGTATGAGGGACAATGGTTTTAAGTTAGAGAAAAATACATAAAGATTGACTGTTAGGAACATGTTCTTTACCACAAGGCAGGCAGAACACTGGAGTAGATTTCCCTGTGAGATAGTTGAAACCACATCCCTGGAGATACTCAAGGTCAGGCATAACAAGGCTTTGAGCAACCTGATCTAGTGCAGAATGCCCTTACTCACTGCATGGGGGTTAGGCTAGACCTCTGGGGATCCCTACTGACCCAAACCATTCTGTGATTCTATGAACAATAGTTACACACAACTATGTTGAAATACTTCAGGTCTCAATTTCTTTGTTACACTATAATCTCTCCTATGTCAGGAAAACAAGCTCTTACTGTACAAGTTAAGGGCAGAATTTGAATGCACGAGTCTGCAGTTTATTTCGGGGTGGGGGGAAAGGCAAACCAAACCAAACCAAAAGGAAAAAAAATCCACATAGTTTTCTATTAATTTATTTTTAATGTCAACTACAAACTAATTTTTTTCATCAAAAGAGCATATCTTAAAGCCATGTATATTCTTGAAAAATTATCAGTCAAGGAAGATATTGGCAAACATCATTAACAATATGAATTCTACCCTCAGTGTTCTATATTATTTACTGTAGTTTGATAAGTCATGCACTCTGCAGATCTGTCTTTCAAAATGACAAATTAAAATCAGAAAAAAATGTTCACAGCATTAACCATGTATTTCTCTGCATGCATCTTCATATATGACAATGTCACAAGCACATACAAAAGTCACAGTTTTTACATCACTAGTATATATCTTAGAGAGTTCATACACAGTTGTGCTCTTTGAAAAGAAACACATCAATGTGTAAATAAGTGCCTGTACAAAATATACAATCTTTAAGGGCACATTTAGCCATCTTTTTTTAAAAAACTATTATTTTCTATAAAATATATGACAAATGTTAGCATTCTTGCTAGATTCCAGTTGCCAGGTTAATATCATACTTTCTAAGATGCTCTGACATTTTTGATGGATAGCGTTTAGCCAAATTCAACAGTATTCTGATGCCCTTTATTCAATCTGAGTAACAACTTATTAAACAATAAGTTTAATATGTTGCTTGTTATTGTCAAGACCATTACATTATCAGAAGGGGCTATTCAGTAAAGATAAATTTATCAGCTACTAAACCACACTGTTACTCTCCATAGATAAATTCTGCTTTTAGAGGTATGTGTTGATATCAGTGGAAACTAGAAACTACATAAAAATATATATGTATGCATATATATATATATATATATATACACACATATACATATGTAAAAAAATATCATAACTCTGAAAATTATTCCTATCTCTACAGATTTTTCTGCCCTAATATAACAATGGAGAGATACTGAAATACTTACTGGAGTTGTTTACAATAAAGAACTTGCTTTGTCAAAATCCATGTTAGGGAAGATATACAATGCAATGCAATATAATAAAATAAACCAATACTGAATTCTTGTTTTCTTTATTAATCCGTAGATTCATAGAATAGTTTAGGCTGGAAGAGACCTTAGAGATCTTCTAGTTCCAATTGCCCTGCCATAGGAGAACCTTCCACTAGACCAGGTTGCTCAATGTCTCATCCATACTGGTCTTGAACAACTCCAAAGAAGGACCTTCCATGACCTTCCCAGGCAACATATTTGGGTGTCTCATCAACCTCATTGTAAAGAATTTCTTATATCTACTGTTATCAAGCTTAAAGATGTTCCCCCTCACTCCACTACTACAACACTTTCTACAAAGTCCCGTCCTGGCTTTCTTGTAGTCCCCCTTCAGATACTAGAAGGCTGCTATAAAATTCTCCCCCAAGTCTTCTTTTCTCCAGGCTAAGCAGCCCCAATTCTCTCAGCCTGTCCCCGCAACAGAGGTTTTCCAGTCCTCTGATGATCTTTGTAGTCTTCTAGACCTGGTCCTGCTGAGATCCTTCTACAATAGGGATGCCAGAACTGGATGCAGTACTCCTGGTGGAGTTGGACAAAAACAGTGACATTCTCACAGGATTTTTAACCACATATACGCCATTTAGTGTATTAAACTTTTCATAGCTTTGATGTTTACCATTTTTTATTTCTACTGAACTTGCAGACAATTTGAGTTGGCTATTTTTCTTCATTTAGGAAAAAAAAGAAATCTGAGGAATATAAATATATCAAAAGTCTTTTCTTCCTTCAAACAAATCACACGTTGACTTCTCATGAGTATAATGTGGCAAACAACAGATTTTTAAAAATCTGTCCATGAAAGCTAAGAATAATATTTGATGACTAAAATGAAAGTATCTTCTTAGCCCTTGGGATAAGCTCAGAGCCAATGAAAATAAATATTTAATTAGCAACATTAATTATATACATAAAGAGAGCTAAGATACTAACAGTTCATTAGTCACGTAGGGAAATTATAACTAATTTCCTAACTGACACTATCTGGCAACATTTTATCGAACAAAGCAAATTTCATTCATCATAACTGGAATGTTAGAATTCAGTAAGAATGATCAGACACATAAATTGGGTTAAAAGCTACTGACAATCACAGAGGTCAGCTCTATATCAGCAACTTTTCCAATCAGTCCCTTCTTTTGCTAACAATTAGCAACTAAACTAAATCACCGTGATGCATTCCATGGCTCATGGGAAGATGATTCCTCTTGGTCATTGGCTTGTCCTTCATTATGCTGAATAATAATATAATGTTGCAGGAAACATTTTTTTGTGGCTTTAACAAAGTTGGATAAACATTTGTATCTTCTCAAAACTGTGCTTGTTATGTTGATCTCTGCATTAGATCACAACAGAGAGGAAGATTTCAAAGGGAAAAGAGTAGCAGGATAATGCTGGAAAATGTGTCTTTTAAAAAGAAACAGACTGAGTTTAAAGTGGGTCTGCAATAAGCACAATTATTGTGTTTCAGTAAAGCCTCCAGAGAGGTTAGTGGGTTTATTTAGCTCTTTTGTGCTTTATTAAAAAAACAACAAAACAACAAACCAATCTAACAAAAAAACCCAACAAACAACAACAACAAAACCCCACCCAAACCTGAAAAATCATGCTGCTTGTTTCCTTTAAATTTATTAGGTTAAAACTAACAACAGTGTGTGAGCTCATGAATTCATTCTGAACGTCTAGATTCGGATTCATCCTCTCTGTGCAGCAAACTGTGTTCTTTATTGCCCATTTCAGCATATCATAATAGTAAAAATGCACAACTTGTGGTGGGTTTGGTCTGAGCTGGAGCTAATTCTTGTCAAAGCATCTTTCTAGTGCTGTGTGCTTTGCAGTGCTGAATCATAGTGTTGATAACACACCAGTGTTATGGATACTGCTGAGCCAAGAAACCAGGCTGTGCTTTTCCAATATTTCTCCACCCTGAGAGGACACAGCTGACCCAAACTGGCCAAAGGGATATTTCATGCTGTATGACATCAGCTCAGATATAAGAACAAAGCAAAAGAAGGAAGTTTGGAGGATTCTTCCATGGCATCTGTCCTCCAGAGGAACTACCAAGAGTAAGAGAGCCCTGCTTCCTGAGGCTGGTCATCGCCCTGCGATGGGAAGTAGAGACATATTGGTCTCTCTCTGCTTTTGCATTTGTGCAATCTGTTGTTTTGTTTATTATTAAATTGTTCCTCTCTTATTACTGGGTTTTGTGCATTTAAGAAGGGGAGTGATAGAGTGGCTTTGGTAGGCATTTGGCCAGCAGCCAGAGCCAAACCACCAGAGCAGAGCTAACTTAAGAATACAGCTATATGAGCTAGTGACTTTTAAGTACAGTCTCTTAGTTTTCATTTAGAGACAGAAACGTTAGATAGTACTCTTAAGGCGAAATACAACTTGGCTATGGCTGACACTAAGTATGATCTGGCTATTACTGAGGTTAAGACTATAACTCTTTTTTAAAATTTCAAAAGTGTGCATTTATCTACATGCATGCATTCACCGACACATGAGGCATACTCTGTCACACAGAACAGGGTTCAAACACTGACATACACCTCTTAAGTGTACCTCACAGAAGGCACCGTACAAAGACTGAACAGCTAGGATAGAGGACTGTGTTACTTTGTTTCAGAAATCTACCAACTATTTGTGAGCATCTGCAAAAGCCTTACCATCTTGGGAAAAATATGCATTTTTCCTATGTATCAAATAAAAGAATACCTGAAATTAGTCTAATAGATCTTCTGTCATAGTATGATTTAATTAGTTTTTTATTAATTCACATCTGATTCATTAAAATTAGCCAATAGATTCCAGTCTCTCTCTGAGATGCAGTTAGTGACTTATTATTAGGAGAAAAAAAAATACATGAAAAGTGAAATGCGTGGCAAATTTCCTTTAATTTACAAATAGCCAAGTTATGGTTAATGTTAATAGCCTGGAGAAGAGAAGGCTCCCAGGTGACCTTCTTGTGGCCTTCCAGTATCTTAAGGGGGCCTAAAAAAATTCTGGGGAGGGACTTTTGAGGCTATCAGGGAGTGACAGGACTAGGGGGAATGGAGCAAAGCTGGAGGTGGGGAAATTCAGACTGGATGTGAGGAGGAAGTTGTTCAGCATG
>VWZI01017398.1:55142-94619 GCA_013396835.1 Psilopogon haemacephalus | reverse complement strand
ATATGTATATTAGGATCTTATAATAGATAATATGTATTTAGCCTGGAGAACAAAATAACTCCAACCATGGTGGATCCTTGGCTGTATGTGTTAATTTTGTTATGCTAGTGTGAAAAATGTGGTTTGAGCACTTTAGTAAGTGGTACATAAAGCAAGTGCCATCTATATGACAATGGAAACAGGAAAGTACCTAATTTGGAAATCGTTAATTCTGCCTTCAGATGAAGCAGCCAATGTCTTCTTGTTATGGAAGAAAACAACCTTTACATATACTTACTTCAAAATAGCAAGAACAGCCTAAATGTGTTGATTAGTTTCTTGGCAATGACATTTCGCTAAGTATGATTGGTCTTTGTTGTTCATAATAGAAAATTATATCCTTCAATCTAAAGCACAGAAAATAACTTGCTAGCTTGATGAGCTATTCCTATGACAGTGAACAGTAATAGTCGTTTTCATGACTCATGCATCCTAATTTTCTTTTAAAATGCTACCTTTTTCTATGTGAAATCACAAGAAAATATGCATAGCCAGTGCCTAACTGTGGCGATTTGGCTGCTTACCCCCCCCCCCCCCTCCAACTTTGAAATAACCCAGGCTAGAACACAGTCAGCTGGAAGTTAAGGAAATGAAGCTTTATATTTACTGCTTTGCACAATATACAAGCAGATATTACAATATATAACAGATACTTACAGATATATACAGTGAAAAGGTAATAGAGAAACACTACACCTCTCTCAGAGATCAGAAATCAATACTTAAAAGGAGATTCTGACCACCCTACCACTTTACCCCACTTCCCAATCTTATCTCACCATCTGTCTTATGTGCCAGATAAGCAAAGGTATATCGGCCAGGGGGATTAGCATCAGGATAGTAGTTAGTGAAGTTATTCAGATCTAGGTAAGAAGGCAGGGAGAGAGATACAGCAGCAGCCACAAAGTGGTCTGTGTTATCTTTGTTTTGATTCTAACTTTATACCATTTCATTAAAAAAAAGAGTGAAGTAGAGTCAAATTTAGTTTTCCTTTCTCAGCCTCTAGTCTAATTTCTCATTCAAATCCTCCAATTAGTTCAAACCTGCACACTATCAGCCTGGTAGTTTTTTCAGAGTGGAAGACTGCTTTTCAAACTTACTTAAATCTATACTGTTTCCTTTTATCATATTGGATACGAAATATATAGACCTAAATAGAATTCTGAAGACTGAAATATTCTGTCAAGAGAATTACTGGAATCACTGGATCCAAGTGACTTTCTTTCAGAAATATAAGACATAAATTTTAGTTAGAGTTTTCTAGGTAATATTGGATTACTGAGACTTTTTAGAAACCCTCAGTCTAAAGAAGTAAGTATTTTGAACCCTGAATGCTATTTACTTGTAGACACAGAATCACAGAATGTCAGGGGCTGGGAGTGGCCTCAAAAGATCATCTAGTCCAACACCTCTGCAGAGCATGTTCACCTATATCAGATCACACAGGGATGCATCAGGCAGGCTGCCAGGTTCATCCTATCATGCAGGGCCAGAACGACACCAGCACACCAGTATGATGTATAAAGTTGAACCCTTTATTACTGAAAGGATGGTTCTTTTAAAGTGTTTTCTTATCAGACTAAAACAACATGCTTAAATTCTACTTGGTAACATGAATTCTGCAGAACGCTGTCCATGCTAATCGGAATCATACTAATTGGTTGACATAATTAAGCACAGCCCTCCACAAGCCTCTTGAGCAGCTTGTTCCAGTGTTCCATCATGTTCACAGGGAAAAAATTCCTCCTTATGTTTACATGAAACTTCCTATGCCTCAACTTCCACCCACTGCCCCTTGTTCTGTCATTGGTCATCACCAAGTGCCTGACTCCATCCTCCTGGCACTCACCCTTTACATATTCATACACATTGATGAAGTCACCTCTCAGTCTCCTCTTCTCTAAGCTAAAAAGCCCCAGCTCCCTCAGTCTCTCCTTTTAAGAGGGAATTTCCATTCCCTTCAGCCATCTCAGTGGCTCTGCGCTAGACTCTCAAGCAGCTCCACATCCCTCTTGAACTAGGAGGCCCAGAACTGGACAATCAATCAATTTCTTTTTCTAAAGGAAAATGGCAAGAAGCTAAAGTGCACTGCAAGACAGATATTTTTTAATTCATGAAGTCTGAAAACCATCAAATTTCTATCTGCGATATTCTAGAGCATTAACTCTTCTTTCCTCCATATATTCATTGTAATAAATACATTGGATTCCTGTTACAGCAAATTTCTTTGCAGTAACTTCTAACATGACTGAGTGCAATTACAGTCTGTTACCCAGTTACAGCAAGATTTATCAGTTTGATTAGAGTTTGTGCAATGTTTCTGACAGGCATTTTATTTGAAAAATATGGCCACTTTTTTCCTCAGCAAAAATCTGCAGAATAAATACACTTTTTGTGTTTTAAGTGCTCATTGTTTAAAAGTATGCACCAGTTGGTATATATTGCAGCATACTAAGGAGTGGTTAGCTTCTTAATCTTGCTGCAGCAATTTCAGCTGCTGATTTTAAGCATGGACAAAGTACTTATTTTCATTTTTCTTCCTTCACCCATAAAACTTTCAGATACTCTACAAAGAGCCTCATGCATTCTTTTGCTTTGCTGAAGATCACTGTTTGCTGGATTAGTAGTAGCTCTTGAAAGCTGCTCTAACTGTGTAGTTCAGTTAGACACTCCTGGCTGGAACCTGGCCAGATTTCTTCTGATCAGCTTCATTAAAGGAACTTCTTTATCCACTCTGTATCTGCACACACATGAAAGAATTCAGAGTTTAAGTCTGGTTTTGCAGCAGCACTTATTCAACTGGAGGAGACTTTCCCAACAACAGACCAATAAAACTAGTGGCAAGCTGCATGTACAGTGCTCTGTTGTATCCCAAAGCACTCTCAACATTGTTCTCCCAGAAGTTGCTATTCTGAGTTATTAATACATTGATATTGATTAGGAGGCATTTTTGTTGCAGTGTATCTCTCCTCATTCCCAAGGAATGTGTGTTTATTTTCTATTTCAGTAGCCTCGGACTGAGAAAGACAATAGAATATTTTCTTTTACTAAGTTGAAGTCATACACTATTTCTACAGACTATGTAGCCCAGTTCTGCAAGCCATTTTATTTTTTTCCAAGTTTTAAAGCTCTGCATTTGTGCTATTTTGGTAGTTTCTCTCAAATGTTTCAAACATATGTATGAATGTTTTGCTTCATCAGGCACTTACCTGTTCTAATAAAGAGTATGCTGTACAAGAAAAAAATCCAGGGCCTTGTTCAAAGAACAGGCAAAAAGAGAAAGGAACTCTAAATTCTTAAATGTGTAATCTATGAACTTCACTAAAACTGCTCACAATTTGAAAGCAATGTATTTTTCAATTTGTATGTGCACACATACAAACTTCAGTAAAAAAGTAATCAATAACAATAACATCTGTATTTTTCTTGCTTCACATGCCAGTGTCATCCCATTTATGTGAGTGAAAATAAGTCAAATTGGAAACTAATCAAAAGGAAGAAATAGAAAAGTACAATTTGGAGACACAAAATATCCATGCAAGATGTGTTCTCCTTAGGAATGAACTCATTTTTACCCTGAACAAAAAGAGGCAGAAATTATTTTACTTTGACAGAAAACCTATTTCCCATGAAATTTGTAGGCATTGAAATATAAATAAGATCAGATTCACTGCTTATGATGTGTCTTATTAAACTAGAAACATTACAACATTATTAATAATTTGAAATTATGAACAATAGCACACTTGTAAGTTTGGATCAGAAACAAATTTGTACGTAATTTCAGAACATGTGTTTTGGTAAGATAATGCTATATTATCATATCATTAATAATAAGACCGTGTTGATCATAGAATCATAGAATGGTTTAGGTTGGAAGAGACCTCAAAGGTCACTCAGTTCCAACCCCCTGCCATAGACAGGGACACCTCCCACTAGAACAGGTCACTCAAGGCCTCATCCAACCTGGCCTCGAACACCTTCAGGGAGGGAGCAGCCACAACATCTCTGGGCAACCCGTTCCAGTGTTGCAGTACCCTCACTGTAAACAACTTCTTTCTAGCATCCCGTTTAAATCTCCCCTGTGTCAGTTTAAACCCATGCCCCCTCATCCTGTCATTACAAGACCTTGTCAATAGTGCCTCCTCAGCCCTCCTGTAGGCCCCCTTCAAATATTAGAAGGCTACTATAAGGTCTCCTGGAAGCCTTCCTTTCTCCAGGCTGAAAAGCCTCAACTTTCTCAGCCTGTCCTCATTGCAGAGCTGCTCCAGCCCTCTGATTGTCTTTGTAGCCCTTCTCTGGACTCTCTCCAACAGTTTCACGTCCTTCTTGTGGTTGTGGCTCCAGAACTGCACACAATATTCCAGGTGGGGTCTTACAAGAGCAGAGTAAAGGGGGAGAATCACCTCTCTTGCCAGCACCAGATTGCTATCTGGACCACAAGCACACACTGTTTGCTCATGTTGAGCTTCTCATCCACCCAGACCCCCAGGTCCTTTTCCTCAGAGCTGCTCTCCAGCCACTCACCACATAGCCTGAATTTGCGCTTGGGATTGCAGCGCCCCAGGTGCAGGACCTTACACTTGGCCTCGTTGAATCTCATGAGGTTGGCCTGGCCCACCTCTCCAGCCTGTCCAGGTCCCTCTGGATGTCATCCCTGCCCTCTAGCAAGTCAACTGTGCCACACAGTTTGGTGTCATCTGCAAACTTGGTGAGGGTGCACTCAATTCCTCTGTCCATGTCACTGACAAAAATGTTAAACATACTGACCCCTGTCCCAGCACTGACCCCTGAGGGATGCCACTTGGCACTGATGTCCAGGTGGACGTTGTGCCATTGATCACCGCTCTGTGTGTGACCCTCCAGCCAATTCTTTATCCAACAAGTTGTCCATCCATCCAGTCCATATTTTTTCCAGGATGTCATGTGGGACAGAATCAAAGGCCTTACTCAGGTCCAGGTAGATTACATCAGTTGTTCTTCCCTTGTCCACCACTGCTGTGACTTCATCATATAAAGTGACCAAATTTGTCAGGCATGATTTGCCATGTCACTGACAAAGATATTAAGCAGCACTGGCCCCAGCACTGACCCCTGAGGGATGGCACTTATCACTGGTCTCGAGGTGGACATTGTGCCATTGATGACCACTGATATATTTGATAAATGGTTATATTTTTTAGACTTTAAGCAGAAACCTGTGGTGGTTTGGCAGTTGCTCATCCCCTCTCCCTCCACACACTTTGAAATAACCCAGGCTAGAGTCAGAAGGATGGAAGTTAAGGAATGAAGCTTTATACCTACAGCTTTGCACAATAGACAAGATATTTACAATATATAACAAATATTTACAGATATACATATAGTAAAAAGGTAATACGGAAACACCATACACCTCTCAGAGATCAGAATCCCTAAGAGGGGGTTCTAACCACCCTACCACCTTCCCCCCTTCCAATCTTATCTCACCATCTGTCTTGTGCACCAGATAAGTGAAGGTAGATTGGCCAGGGGGATTAGCGGCAGGAAAGTAGTTAGGGAAATTATTCAGATCTAGCTAAGAAAAACAGAGAGAGATGCAGCAGCCAGAGTAGCTGAAGTGGCTCTGTCTTATCTATGTTTGGGTTACAACTCTTAACTCTTGTTTTCTTTTTCACTAAACCTATAAGTGAAGTAGAATCATCAATATTTTCCTTTCTCAGCCTATTGTCTAATTTCTTATTAAAATCTTCCAATTGGTTCAAACCACCACAGAACATTAACATAGATGGGTTTAAAATAAGTGTATTAGTTTAGGTGAAAATTTTCCAAAAGTAATGTGATAAACAGCCTACTGAGTAGATCTGGGAGCTACACATTAATTCATCAGATGTGGAACTGAGAAGAAAATGTATGCAATATAATCAAAATTCAACAGCTGTTGTTGTTGTTGTTGTGGGAGGGAGTGTGCTGCTTACAAAGCAAGTGTTACATATTACAGTAAAGTTGAGGTAGTCTTCATTACAGAAGATGACAGATCTATTTATTGAATATCCTCTAAAGAAAAAAAGACATAATTCTCTTTCTAACCTGGAATGACTCTGCTAATCATGAATGACTGGTGGTAGAAAACATCTTCAAGTCTAAGAATACATCAAAATTGCAGTAATATTTTATCAGTCACCACTGAAAATAATTGAGCTGCAGAATTCAGCAATTTTTATTCCTTTCAGAATCTGGTATATTCTGCCTTTGTTGTGAGCATTGCCATAAGGCTCCGGTGTGGTAAACAGCAGAATTCCAAATGCTACTTGCTATAATTTCTCCACAAGAAAGATTTTTTTCCAAGACAAATAGCTCTATAGGAGATGCAAAAAGTGGATCCCTGTATCTCGGCTTCTTTTTCAGACCAGAGACTGTAAAACTCCTTCCCAGAGCTGTGTGGATTTTAAGCTAAGGCTACAAGAAAAGCTGTAATAAAGTGTTGGTAACTGGGTGTGACACTACATTAGGTATCAGTTTTTCCAGACAGTAAGTCTTTTTCTAACACTTTGCTTAAGAAACAGAAGGAGAGCAGCTTACCTTTTTGATAGCCTCTGTAAGCATCCTGATTATAAGATACTATTTCCACTTACTTGTATCACAAACATTACTTTTTAAAACACAGAAACATCTACAGGTGAATTAGATAAGCTTCATATGAAACAAGTATCAAGAATGGAGAAAAACTAATTTTTAATAAAACTGTTCTGGCATAAATGTTTTTTGTTACGCTTCATAGTTTCCCAAACTGTTTCTCCTCACGTGTGATCTTACCTAAATGTATTGCACTAAACACTTACTGTCAAATTTGCTTTTGCCAAAAATTGTTAGCACTTCTGCTCATTTGCGATACCTCAGTAGAAGCCAAATTCACTTTAAAAAATGGCAAATGGCACTTAAAAAAAAAAATTAAAAAGAGTGATAACTTATCCAAAACCCATAAAATATGAATAAATATTTTCTTAAAAAAAATGTTTTTGTGATCTGTTCATCCTTAGTCCTTTCTGTCTTACCACCAAAAGAATTTCACAGAACAGTCAAGGTAAATGCTATTTGTTTTACCAACTCCAGGAGGTAAAAAATTCCAAGATACACTACCAACACCAAACATGCAGGCATACTTATGTATATCATGATTTCTATTTAAAACTGAGGCATTAGTGATTGTATCTCTTTCTCTGTACATACCTGATAAATTGAGAGGTACAACACATTGGAGTTCTCACCTAGTCACCCAAAATTAGTGTTGAGGAATAACTGATAATGAGAGAAGTTTACAGTAAGAGATCATTTTAAGGCAGTGAACTTTTAGTCATCTGTGGAATGAGTGGATGAGACCTCTGGGAAGCTGCCCTCAGAGCCTAAGTAGCTGAATAGAGTTGATAGCTCTGTAAGGACATTATTTGTAGAGTATAAGAGTTCTCAGTTCTCATATTTGAGAAATCAGTCAAGGAAGGCAATAAACCAACATGGTGGAATAAGGACCTTTGGGTGAAATTTAAGTGTAAGAAAGATAGTTATAGGCAATGGAACCAGGGACTTGCATTCAGGGAATAATGTAAAGATGAAGTTTAGATGTGTATGGATGGGATGAGGAAGGCTAAAACACAACTGATAACAAGGAACACAAATTATAAGAAAGGATTCTTCAGGTATGCTGAGGGTTAAAGAAAATAAACCTCTGAGTAAATAAAATGGAAGAACAAATGACACCTGAAATGGAGAAGAAATTGGATTTTTCTTTACATAAAACCAGCATGGCCAGAGGGGTTAGTGAGATGATTCAGTCTGTCCTGTGATTGTGAGATCCCACATGGAGTAATTTTTTCACCTTGAAGTCCCCCAGCACAAGCAAAACCTGGACTTGGAGAGGGTATAGAGCAGTGACACAAAAATGATCAGAGAAGAGGAACATCTCTTCTACGTAGAGAGTATGAGAGAGTTACAATTGTTCATCCCGAAGAAGATATAGATTATCCTATAGATAATCTATATATAAAAATGCCTTGTAAGAAACTTGTTGAAAGGCTTTTCACCAAGGCCTTTAATAACAGCACAAAGGGTAATATTTTTAAAGTAACAGAGAGTAGATTTATATTGGATGTAAGAAATAAATTATTTATTTTGAAGTTTGAGATTGAAACAAATTGTCTGGACATGACACTGGCGTCCCTCAGGGGTCAGTGCTGGGACCAGTGCTGTTTAACATTTTTGTCAGTGACATGGACAGAGGAATCGAGTGCACCCTCACCAAGTTTGCAGATGACACCAAGCTGTGTGGCACAGTTGACTTGATGGAGGGCAGGGATGGCATCCAGAGTGACCTGGACAGGCTGAAGAGGTGGGCCCAGGCTAACCTCATGAAATTTAACAAGACCAAGTGTAAGGTCCTGCACCTGGGGTGCTGCAATCCCAAGCACAAATTCAGGCTATGTGGTGAGTGGCTGGAGAGCAGCTCTGAGGAAAAGGACCTAGGGGTCTGGGTGGATGAGAAGCTCAACATGAGCCTGCAGTGTGCACACGTGGCTCAGACAGCAACTGTGTGCTGGGCTGCATTAAGAGAAGCATTACCAGCAGGGCAAGGGAGGTGATTCTCCCCCTTTACTCTGCTCTTGTCAGACCCCACCTGGAGTACTGTGTGCAGTTCTGGAGCCCCCAGCACAAGAAGGACATGGAACTGTTGGAGAGAGTCCAGAGGAGGGCCACAAAGATGATCAGAGGGCTGGAGCACCTCTGCTATGAGGACAGGCTGAGAGAGTTGGGGCTTTTCAGCATGGAGAAGAGAAGGCTTCAGGGAGACCTTATAGCAGCCTACCAGTATCTGATGGGGGCCTAAAGGAGTGGGGAGGGACTATTCACAAGGTCTTGTAATGACTTAACAAGGGGGAATTGGCGGAGGGGAGATTTGAACGGGATGTTAGGAAGAAATTCTTCACAGTGAGGGTGGTGAGGCACTGGAACAGGTTGTCCAGGGAGGTTGTGTCTGCTCCCTCTCTGGATGTGTTCAAGGCCAGGCTGGATGAGGTCTTGAGTGACCTGATCTAGTGGGAGGTGTCCCTGCCTGTGGCGGGGGGTTGGAATTGGATGATCTTTGAGGTCTCTTCCAGCCTAGACCATTCTATGATTCTATGATTCTATGACATGGACGTAACATTCTAGGTCAGGTTGCATGGGGCTTTCAGCAGTCTCATATAGTGAAACATGTCTCTGCTTATGTCAGGAAACATGGGTTAGATGATCTTATAATGTCCTTTGCAACCTAGTCCCAGATTTATTAGAAACTAAACACAGAGCTTGAAGACCATAGAGGACAAGCATACGATCCTATGATTAACTCTTCGGTACTGTGAACAGAACTGAGGATTGGAATTTGCTATATTCCATTGCAGTTACTGCAGCAAGTAATAGATGATTTTCCTCACATGGTTTGAGTAACTTAATAGTATTCATTCACTGAGTTAATATTGATATAACTAGTAGTTTCTCTGTCCCTGTGGAGAACGTCTTGTTACTGCTAGATTAAAAACAATGTAGTACTTATCTTAATGTCTGAAATCTGCACAGTTCTTTCTCAATTTACTATACTAAAGAGAACTTCAAATCAATTATGTCTTTGTATGAAATATCATCAAAAATAGGTAACTGTGAATGAAGGCTTTTAGGATATTTTGGATTATTATTAGTTATTGTCTTGTTCTATTTCAAATTACCCAGCATTTATGAGAAGCATATGTATAGAGGAGTCTATAGCTGGGCAAGGCATCAAGGTGGAATGAAAGAGATATTCACATCTTAGACAGAATCATTAAGTCTTGGAAAATTTTCCAAGAGCATATAACCAATTCATAGTCTAGAAATGATATAAAGGGATAAAGATAGGGACTGTATTTTTTTCCACTATGGAGAACACTATGAAACAATTTGAAGGTGTAGTTCAGAACTGCACTAGTTCCTAGTTATATTGCATGATGAGATTTTACTATATTTTAAAAAATTCTAAAGTAAAGAAATCAGAATAAAAAATTAGAACTGAAAAACTTAGAAAAAAAACATGGAAAGACAGAAGAGCAAAACTGATTGTTAAGATAACTAATGAAAAATTAGGTCATACATTTTTTATGCTTTTTAAATAATAAAGTCAAACTTCTTAAAAACTTTACTTAGCTTCTGCAGCCATTTGGAAAATCTTGCCATTTGGAAAATCTTGATATTAAGTTCAGATATTTTCCATTTCTCTACCTCTAAAGCACCTGCAGCACGTGATGGAGTTGGGCAAATATTTTTATTGCAGGGACTCACTGGGATCAACATAACTCCGTAGCATCCTGATACAAGTTGAGACAACACTGTAGGGCATAAGCAATCCAGGAAATTCCTGGAATACCTTGATGATAACTTCTTCCTCAAAGCAACAGAAGAATCAACAAAGACCTTGTCCTCACCAACAGGAAGGGGCTGATGGGGAATGCGAAATTGTCTGCCATGACGATGAGACAGTGAAGTTCATTTATTAAAATTTTTCTAATAAATTCTACTAGCTCAATTACCCCTCTGTGTGAAGGACAAGCTGAGAGATGACAGGCATCAAGACCAAATTCTTTTTCACTCTAATACACCAGAATTCTTCCTGACTTGAAAAATCAGAGCTGAATTAATCAAATAAGAGAAAAGCATTTTTGTCTGCATAGACTTCTATCTGCAGGACACAACAGTTACCAGTGTCAGGAAATATCAATGGAGTGAATATATTTTTGTGGGAATAATCATCACCACCATGAAATTCTCATCAGAAAGGAGGACAAAATAGGTTGAATTTGCAGTTGGGCTAATAATCACTATTCAGATGTCTCAGCTGTATGAAAAATACAAAATCATTAAATTTTTTGTTTGAATGTATTTTCCTTCCTTTCTTGCTCTCTTTTTCCTCTAAACATTTATAAAATATATCAGTCATTATGTGTCACAGCTGAATAATTGTCATAGTCAAATACTTACAGATGGTTAATGGAAATAAAACTATATGAACAGCAGTAAAGAAACTCATGCAAAATATTAAAGAATTTTTTGCAAATTTAAAGGGTCATTTGATTTCACCAAAAAACAAATAATAAAAATATGTTATTCTCTGCATGAAAGAGACCATGTAAAATTGTTTTCAGAGCTAAAAAAATGAGCAATCAATAGTGTATTAATTAAATTTGTGAAAAATTATGCACTATTGAAATATTGAAACACACCTTCAAGAATGCTAAAAATGTACTCATGAATTCTTCTCGTCTGTAATTTCTGCAATGTCAGTTAGTCTTTATTAAATAGAAGCTGAGACAAAAATATTGATCTTATTTTCTAGTTCTAATAGGCACAAAATACAAAATAACTAAAGGAGGCTGAATGCTTCTTTGTAAACACAATGTGAATAAACATTTTGTCTCTCTAGATTTGTCTTAGAGACTTAATGTGATTTCCTAAATGGTGTTGATTCAAATATGGAAGCATCTATATATTTTTCACCAGAATTATTCAGATTAGTCTGTTTTTAAATGACAGAGATACAACACTCTCGCAAGAATGGTTGGAAAGAGGACTCAGGAAATTACAAACCTCTCTCCCTAACCTCAGTGCCATGCAAGATGATGGAACAGATCACCCTGAGTGCAATCATAGGGCACCTACAGGATGGCCAGGGGATCAGACGCAGCCAGCATGGATTTACGAGGGGCAGGTCCTGCTTGACCAGCCTGATCTCTTTTTATGACCAGGTGACCCACCTCATGGATGTGGGGAAGGCTGTGGATGTAGTATACCTGGGCTTCAGCAAGGCATTTGACACTGTCTGCCACAGCAAACTCCTGGCCAAGCTTGCAGCCCACAGCTTGGATGGGATCACTCTCTTCTGGATTAGGAACTGGCTTGGATGGCTGGGCCCAGACAGTTGTGGTGAATGGTGCCACATCCATTTGGTAGCTGTTACTAGTGGTGTCCCCTAGAAATCAGCGCCAGGACCAGTCCTGTTTAGTATCTTCGTTGATGATCTAAATGAGGAAATTGAGTCCACCTTCAGTAAGTTTGCAGATGATACCAAGTTGGGAGCACGTGTTGATCTGTTAGAGGGGAGAAGGGCTCTGCAGATGGACCTAGACAGGCTGGGCAGATGGGCACAGTCCTACGCCTTGAGTTTTAACAAAGCCAAGTGTCAGATTCTGCACTTTGGCCACAACAACCCCATGCAGCACTACAGGCTGGGGACAGAGTGGCTGGAGAGCAGCCTCCAGAGAGTGACCTAGGGATACCAGTTGACAGCCTATTGAACATGAGCCAGCAGTGTGACCAAGAGGGCCAATGGCATCCTGGCCTGTATCAGGAATAGTATGACCAGCAGGACCAGGGAAGTCCTTCTGCCCCTGTAGTCAGTGCGGGTTCAGCCACACCTTGAGTACTGTGTCCAGTTCTGGGCCCCTCAATTTAAAAAATATATTAAGGTGCTTGAATGTGTCCAGAGAAGGGCAAGAAGGGTGAGGGGGCTGGAGCACAGCCCTACAAGGAGAGGCTGAGGGAGCTGGGGTTATTCAGCCTGGAGAAAAGGAGGGGCAGTGCATACCTTATTGATCTCTACAACTACCTGAAAAGAGGTTGTAGCCAGGTGGACCCACCACCTCAGCTGCTGCTTGCCTGTCCAGGTGATTCCCGATCCCCAGCTTCTTTCTTCCCGGGTTTCAGCACCACTTGTTGCCTCACTCAGAAGGCGTGACGACCTGGTTCAAGGGCAGCACGAACAGCCAAACCCAGGCTGCTCGGACCATTAGCTACAGACATCAATGTGATGAATAACAAATGGTGTTTATTGAAATGTGGTGATACTTTTTATAGTCTACAAAACGTCACTTCCGTCTGCTTACGTCCTAACTCAAGGCTATTACCTATAGGGAAGGGCTCCTGTCTTTCCGTCCACTGCGATACCTTCAGAATGCCAGACCCTGACTACAACAGGTGGGGGCTGCTCTTGTCTCCCAGGCACCCAGTGACAGAACAAAAGGACACAGTCTTAAATTGAAACAGGGCAGGTTAAGGCTGGACGTTAGGAAGAAGATCACAGGATCACAGAATGTCAGCAGTTGGAAAACACTCAAAGAAATCATCAAATCCAACCCCTCTGCCAGAGCAGGACCATAACCTAGATCAGGTCACAAAGGAATGCATCCAGAAGGCCTTGAAAGTATCCAGAGAAGGAGACTCCATAGCCTCTCTGGAGAGCCTGTTTCAGTGCTCTGTGACACAGTAAAGAAGTTCCCCCTTATGTTGAGGTGGAACCTCCTGTGCTGCAGCTTACACCCATTATTCCTTGTCCTATCCCAGGGAGCAAGTAAGCAGAGCCTGTCCCCCACCTCCTGACACCTGGACCTCAGATATATATAAACATTTATTAAATCCACTCTCAGTCTTCTCCAGACTAAAAAGCCCCAAGTCCCTCAGCCTCTCCTAATCAGGCAGTTCTCCAGTACCCTACTCATCCTTGTAGCCCTCTGCTGGACCTTCTCCAGCAAATCCCTGTCCCTCTTCAACTGGGGAGTCCAAAACTGAACACAGTACTCAAGATGTAGTCTCACTAGGGAAGAGTAGAGGGGGAGGAGAACCTCCCTTTATCTGCTGGGCACATTCTTCTTAATACATCCCAGGATCCCTATATGGGTGTTCTTTTTGTAGTTTTGCTTTGGTTTACTTACAAACCATGCTATTAAAAAAAAAAAAAAAAGTTCTATTAATATGAAGCTTTCTGTTTCATGGGCCAGAAATAAAAATGTTTTACCTCATAAATTGTGCGACTTCATAAGGAACTATTCAATGGCTTTATATTAATCCTGTATCTCTTCTGCAGAGGTATCAAAAATTATCAAAAGCTATTTCAGGCTCTTTAAATTCTTTCATATCCTTTGCCATTCTGGGAGATGACAGTATCCCTTGAGGGGTTTTTTTCAGAGTTAGATAGAAATATTAACTTACAGAAGATGCTCCCAGCTTCATTCATGTTATAAAGCAGTGTCATCATAATCTGCACCTGCAGTTGTAAGCTTGTGTTCATTGTGCAATCAAATGGAGAGAAGAAATATTTTGGTACTGTCTCTATCACATCCTCATTTCCTTTGACCAAAAATTATCCCTATCATTGCAAACCCAATCGTTTCAACCTCCGTAGGAAGCCAGATGGCTTGCTTCCATTTCTGACGAGCCACACTAACACTCTCTCAGATTTGCACTGGGTTGAGATAGAAACTCCTGAGTTGAGGTGATGGAGATATGAGATGCTACTTGATACAAGTAAAGTGTATGTTTATTGCGTGCAAAGCACCAGCTTAAACATTCTAAAAATCAAAACTTATATATTGTGTCTAATAATAATTGGTTAGTGCAACCGTGTACAGCAAGCACTTGGTTAGCAACACTTTATCAGGATGCAATTCCTTATTGAGGCAAAGCTTGCATTCCTTTTGCTTGACACTGCTTAACTTATAAAATCATAGAATCATAGAATGGTTTAGTTTGGAAGGGACCTCAAAGATCATCCAGGTTCCAACCTCCCACCAGAGGCAGAGACACCTCCCAATAGAACAGGTCACTCAAGGCCTCATCCAACCTGGCCTTGAACACATCCAGGGAGGGAGCAGACACAACTTCCCGGGGCAACCTGTTTCAGTGTCTCACTACCCTCACTGTAAACAACTTCTTCCTAACATCCTGTTTAAATCTCCCCTGAGCCCAATTAAACCCATTCCCCCTCATCCTGTCGTTACAAGACCTTGTCAATAGTCCCTCCCCAGCCCTCCTTAAGGCCCCCTTCAGATATTGGAAGGCTACTAAAAGGTCTCCTCGAAGCCTTCTCTTCTCCAGGCTGAAAAGCCTCAACTCTCTCAGCCTGTCCTCACAGCAGAGCTGCTCCAGCCCTCTGATTGTCTTTGTAGCCCTCCTCTGGACTCTCTCCAACAGTTTCATGTCCTTCTTGTGGTGGCAGCTCCAGAACTGCACACAGTACTCCAGGTGGAGTCTTACAAGAGCAGAATAAAGGGGGAGAATCACCTCTCTTTCCCCACTGGCCACCCTTCTCTTAATGCAGGAGCATGCGCAAACTGTCAGCTCATATTGAGCTTTTTGTCAACACAGACCCCCCAGGTCCTTTTCCTCAGGATAGTGAGGGAAAAAAAAACCCAAAACCAAACAACAAAACCACTTTCCCTCCACCCTTCTTCCTAGGAGCAACCTCACTCAATACTCTTCAACCTCTTTCCCAATGATTGGGTTCAGAGAGATGGCCAATAGGTGTTGTTGTCAATTTACAATATTTAATCTGTGCCATTCCTTCCTTGTCACAGTTACCCTGTTCCATTGTGTTCCTTCTGTATTGTGTTTGTGTCTGGATGGGTTTTGATTATCAGGACAAGGAGCTATAGATGTAGTTCTTGTAAGAAACAGAGGGAAGCTACAAAATCAGACCCATCTCTGGTAATAGAAGCAGTGTAACCACTTCTGAAATAACCTTTTTACAAGGGAAAAACTTGCTAGGCTAGTTCTTTTATTCTGGAAATGAGTGGGACGTGAGAAAGATCTGGATGTCTAAGTCAGGGAGGAAGGAAAGGGTGAGGCATGTCAGAGCATCCATTCCCTTTGGTCCATAATGAGATGTCAGGCTGGACTCCTGCATCCCACAGAGATCAGTGATGGAGTACATTCCTATCTGATGGAAGATACACAGAGGTTAGAGAAGTTTATGAAAGAATTTCACCTATGAGAGGGATGCTACATTGCATCAGAGAGGACTGTGAGGAGTCTTTCCTCTGAGTAGGAATGTGTGACAGAAAAAAATTACTGTAATCCTCATTTTGCTACAACCCTGCACCATTGAGGAGAAGGAGGTGGAGGATTGAGATCAGAATTGAGTTCAGGAATATGGAAAGGGTAAAAGTAAGATCCAGTTATAGTTCTCACTGTTCTAGTCTGAGTTGCTAAATTTAGGGTTTTTATGTTATTTTGGAGCTGACTGAAATTAGCTTTGTCTGAAAGCAGTTCATAGCGTCTTCCCAGAGAAGTGACCCCTGCAAACCCCACTCCCTGTTACAAAAACCTTAACATGTAAACTCAAAGTAGACTCCTTCCTAACAAAGCTGCTTATCTTTAGTGACCACTTAAATGATTGCTTAGTGTTTCCAGTGTACTGTTAGACAAAAGGGAAGTGTTACGCAAAAAAACATTTGAAGCTGCACCTCCAGAATTACTTTTGGCTGAACTGCATTAAACTTAAGAGCATCTCTATCCAAATTTAAGATTTTGAGCATCAATATGTGCATTTAAAGCAACTGAGTTGAACTTCCATTATTATATTTTACTGTTCAGTGCCTGGAATTGTCATTTAAATGTACATTCATCACACAAACTATAATCGCCACAAAAATCACAAAAAAAATTCCACACAAAAAAAGTTAAAAAAATAATAAAATCACAACAAGAACAATGTCCAATTTATGCCCACTCCACCTCTTGTCCATATGCTAAAAGCTAAAATTTGAACATCAAAATAATACTTTTAAATGTATAATAGCATTCTTGCAATGCTTGTCTTATTTTTTCATTAGTCTATTAGATCCTAGGTACTGAATATTCTATGTAAAATACATTAAGTAAAATTAAAATGAGTTATTTTTTTAAAGAATTGTGCTTTCTAAAATGTTTTTTAATGGGGACCAATTGTATTATTACATTACAGAAATCATTGAATTCCTTTCCTAAAACTGTAGGAAATATAATAAATAAACTTTATTAAAATGTGAGTAGTATAACTTGGGAGTTATAACTGTCTTCTTATTGTATTTTTTAAACCACAGGATTTTCAATTCCACTATAACATCTCCAAATTATTATGAGTTTTGGGTCCCATAACAATCTTTTCTGTAATTAAAGCATGGCCATTAACTTCTGGTGCCCACGTATCTAAGCATCTCAAAGTACTCTACGAATATTTTTTTTTTAAGTTCATAAAAGCCCTGTGAAGAGTTGTAAAGGAGCTTTAGTGTTCTTTTTTCCTTCGATACAGCCATCTTAATCAAGAAAATAAAAGTTTTGTAGGAATATGTAACATTATAGAACAGTAATAGACATTGAAGAGAAGAGTAATCATTAATTTGAATCACCCTGGCAAATTTAGTTAAGCAGATTACAACTAAGGCTAATATGTCTATGTATTTGAAAAATGTCTCAGGTATTAATAATGAGAAGTGTTATAAAAAGGCTTTCTTCATTGCTACAAGAAACTAGATCAATTCCTTAATGTTAATTAAGGCAAATTTGCACTGATTGCCTTCATGCTAGAAGACAGATGGAAATCCACTGGATATATTTCTTCTTTAAAACAGCTTCATCCTATTGCCAATGGCTGCTTCTGTGTCTAAGTAGGAAGTCACCATCAGAGAGGACACAAGTTACTTTCTTTAAATATAGCAGTCATCATTAATCTCTGTAAGACATTCACCTTTTATAACCTACTATGTTAGTGAGTTATTGAATTGTGAATTACCTCCTGGTCTTCCAAGTCAATTAACTCTTCTGCAATTGCTGAGATTGTGTCTGAGGAGAATGTGGAATGTTTTCGAATTACCCCTCTGGCTTTACACAGAGTGTGTAAATACATGATACCGCTTCTGAGCTGTCAACCTTCTTGCTATTTGCTGTGTACATCTATGCCATTCTCTGAAACATCTTTTGACAGACTCACCATTCCAATCTTTTTGATAATAAAAATTTCATGATTGACTAGAACTGTAATAGCCCAAGGCATTTCTAGCTAAGACTGAAAATTAATTAAATCTATCACTACGTGGAATGTCATTAAAACATCACTTTCTGTCATCATCCGCCAAACAATAGGGTTAGAAAGTTATTTTTAGAACACATCTAATGCTCTCCATCCTCCCATTAATATTACAGGACCTCCTTCAGAGGCACTTGGTTAATATTTCCAGGAAAAAATAATTATTATTTCTTTCATCCAAGTTCCAAATGATATTTGCTTAATGTATTATTAAATCTGGAAGGCAAGAGAAGAGAAAAATTGTCCATAGCTTTTGCATCTCTAATTCTACCCCCTAAACAGCTTATATGACAGCCCATAGTATCTGTGGAATTAGATTTAACAATTGCAAAACACAGGTTTCATCATTACACGGTCCTGTAATGACAGGGAGAGGGGTAATGGATTTAAAGCGGCAGAGGGGAGATTTAAACAGGGTGTTAGGAGCAAGTTCTTCACAGTGGGGATGGTGAGACACTGGAACAGGTTGCCCAGGGAGGTTGTGGCTGCTCCCTCCCTGGAGGTGTCCAAGGCCAGGTTGGATGAGGCCTTGAGCGACCTGATCTAGTGGGAGGTGTCCCTGCCTGTGGCAAGGGGTTGGAACTGGATGATCTTTGAGGTCTCTTCCAACCTAGACCGTTCTATGATTCTATCTCTGGATATTTGTACCTATACATAAGGGTGAGAACTTGAAGGTGTTCACTTCATTGCTGAGAGCATTTGGAGGTTTTTGTATATCTGTTTTGTTTGTTTATTTTTGATTGGTTGAGTTTTTAAGCTTTTAATTAGCTGGCTTTTTGTTGTTTGTTGCTGTTTTGGAGGTTTTTGTTTGTTTATTTTTCAGATGTAAGGGAAAAAAAATCAACAACAACCCAACCTATTTGGTAGAGATCAATACTTTTCTTCTCCAATCCTCTGGCACTCTATTCTTCCTTTTATATTGGAACGTTACCCCACACTTTCTCCATGTTATTGTCTCCCTCTTCCAGTTTTGTACTTCACTTGATTGATCTGAGGTTTGTGGGTTTTTGTTTTTGTTTGTGTTTTGGTTTTTGCTGCAGAACAGGTTTTTGGTAACATCTACTGAGAGACCATTTTTGAGAAGTTGACTGTTTTCCAAAAGGATGTTTTTCCAGCTGTGTGTCTGTGATATGGTTTTGATACAAAGACTGCACCCATACATTTGTATTACCTTCATCATGCACTTTTTATTGTTTTAGCTAGTTCACTACTTAGTTGCATTGCATGCAACACACAAATTTTTTTTCCCAATACTTTCTTCTATGTAATTTTTCGTGTTTAACGCTGTTAATAATGACCCAGCTTCCCGAGATACATATCTCAGTCTAAATAGTCCATTGATTTATAGTGGTTAATAGCTGCATTCAGTACATATCACCTCAAAAATCTGGGTCTAAATTTCCTGCCCCTGCTTGTTCTTCATAAAGTCAGATTGGTTCAGTTCTCACATTACTTAGTTCTCTGGTGAACATACTAGGATAAGTTTGATTTGTGGCTTTCAGAGAAGTTACCTGTGTTGTAGAAATATAAAAGTATCAGTGAGTCTAGTATTAATAAAATTATTATTTATTAATTTTTTAAAAATTACTTATTTACAGGGTTATTGTGCTCGGTTTTACAAGATGCCTACAGTGTATGTACAGTATATAGGCAGTAGTAAACAATTTTAAACACTTTAAGCAAAACTGGAAAATGCTAAGCGATTTAAACTGGACAACAGAATCCATGGTGCAATATACCACTTGCCCTCTAGGGGAAGACTGCTGAACAAGGGCAGCCACAAGGTAGAGTAAAAACCTTTCACAGGGAGGCTTTAGAGAAATTATTTGATCACAAATTTAGTGTCTCCAGAATCTTTTTGGGCCACAAGGCAGTACATGTTGTATCAGGTTTAAACACAAAGCAAAGAGGCATTGGGTCATGGTTGGTTTTTCCCAGTTCATGGGGTGCTGCTGCCTCTCTTGGCTGCCTGGAGGCTCTCAGGCTGTAATTGCAAGTTGCAGTAGTGTAGTTTTACCTGGGGGTGCTTGGTTTACCCAGTGCTCTCCTTCATTGGAGGTATCTAAAACCTGCTTGGATGCATTCCTGTGTGAACTTGCTGTGGCATGGGGGTTAGACTAAACGATCTTTTGAGGTCACTTCCAGCTCTTAACTTCCTGTGTGATTCTGTGATCACCTCTTTCTGCATAGTTTAGCCAGCTGCTACCTTCTGGCAGGGGTTTCTTGGTGAAATCAAGGAACTTGAACTTGGTGAGAGGATCCTGGTGACAGGTGAAAGGCAGAATGTAGTTCCTGACAGCTTTTGGCAAAGGCTTCTTTGGCTATGGGCAACATGCCAATGCACCTTCTTTTCCAGGTAAACTGAGGCACAGCAAAACTCCGAGTAGACAAGGCACAAAGCAACAAGATACCTGTGTTGGTTTGAGCTAATTGGAGAATTTGAGTGAGAATCTGGTTTACAATCTGGCTTGACTTTGTCATTTGCCTGAGCATTGATTTGACCATTGCTAACACAGAAAAACAGAACCATTAACCAATAGAGTGGCATTTGCCCAAATTCGAGTGAAGGCATGAGCCTTCCACAAGGTGAGCATCTCCCAGATACATGCACCTTGTTTACCTTATTTACAAGATGTGGGCACAAGCAAAACTTGTCTGGGCAAACCTTATTATTCATACTCTCTAGCACCAGGGCCCTTTGCTTCTTTCAAGCATTTCCCTGGACTCCAGAAGGGGGAGAGGGAATTAGAGGATATATTTGTATATGTCTCTATATATGTGCGTATGTATTTAATATCTACATTTAATACACTTAATATACCTTATAGCTGATTCAGGTACCATCCAGATCCATTTTTGTTTCATCATGATATCTAATCTTGAAGATCATTTTTGTCCACTACTCTATATTCTGAAATGTGTATACTCCAATTTAACATATCTAACATACTTGTTTTGTAGTGCTTGGACTTATTGTAAGGACTTAGTGCTCTAATGAATGGTAGTTTGTGACATACAGAAATTATCTTCCAAAACTACATACTGTCATATCTCTGCCTATGAAAAAGGAAAAATAAAGATCTGTGGTTATCAGGAATTAATGTTATTCAAGTTTTTTTTTATAATCCCACACTGTTTTAGGATATACATGTAAGAACCTACTTCCTCTTTGCAATTATTTATCAGTATAAGACATTATGACAGATACAACTTCCCTGACAAACACAAAAAACCTGTTGTGGAAGGCCAAATTAGGCCTAAATGTGTACTGGCTTTCCCAGACATTTTCTGATCTCTCTCCTTCTGCTGTTGGGGGAAGCAACTGCAGGAAGACAAAAGGCCTGACACGTTTGAGTCTGCTTCCCTCCTTCTAAACTTGCAAACAGGGTACCCTTATGTGTTTATACACTTGTTTGTGTTTTACCCTAGAACGGTGAAACTAAGACCTGGTTTCACCTAATATGGTTAGTTTTGGTAAAGTGCCATTCTGACTGGCTGATCTCTGGCCAAAGTACCATTAGTCTCAGGCTGTATTGGTAAAAGCAGATGAGCAGTCAAACACAACATGCTTTGTCTTAGTGTGCTCTGTCTTAATGTGTTTATGCCATTGCATCTGCCTCATTGCTCTCTGCCATTGCATCATACCATGCTCTGCTAAGCTATAAACTAGCTCTGCAACATTCTGCCTGCTACATAATAACAAGTCCTGATACTTTGGGTTTCCATACCTGGAAACTGCCTTGTCTCGGCTTACCAGAGGATAGGCATTAACAGCCCCATGCAATAGGCTTGCTTAGCCAGCGCAACATTGTGCCTGTATGCGCATCCACAAGATATCTTGCCTGCCCCTTGTCAGAGCTCTGTGCTGAATCTGGAGTCCAAGAGGAACCAGGATCAGGTCACAGATTATCTGCCTCTCTCCCAGCACCGTTGTTAGAGCATGGGAAGATCTATGAGCCTCCAGGGCTGTCGTGGGATATCAATTTAATTAGTGTTGATATCTGCAGAGGGGGGTCCTGGAGTCTCCCGGGTTCTATGGATACGCGGCTGGCAGGAATAAATGCACGAGTTGTTTAAAATGCCAGATAAACAGTTTAACAGTCAGAATTTAGGGAACAGAGAGCTTACATACAAAACAGACCCCAGCCGCGCCTATAAAAACCCACGGGGTGCGAGGAGGAACAACCCTTCTTCCCGAGACAAAGGGAAAGAAAGAAGGACTGACTTATCCCGGATAGGAAGAGAAGGAGAGAGAGAGAAGGGGGGGGTTTGCCTTGCCACTTCTCTCTTAGCTGCGGTGCCTGCTGTCTTTGCTGCTGCACGTGGCTGGAACTCCTCACAGGATGAGGGGAAGATGAAGAAGAACCTCTAACGATTGCTGGACCCTGCCTAAATACCCACTGAGGGCACGTGAAACTGACCAATAGGTATCCAGCATTCACTGACTGACCAATTGGTTCAAAATAGTCCCAGGCATATGTGCAGCCCGAGGTCTCCCTGGGTCCCGGGGCCACATGGTGTGCCCCTCGCCCCTCTACCTATCCTGGACCTTATGACAGAAGGGGGAGGGGGGAACCTCAGGAGCTGACCCAACTCCAGGCATTAAATCATGCCATACCAGGACAAGGGCTATCAAGACACGAACAGAACTCCCTACAGGTATTTGGGTACTGTCTGAGAACTGTAGTTAGCCCCTGGAGTCTGGAGGTATTAATATTGTGAGTAAATACATAAAGCCTCCTGTAATTGAATCCAAGTTTCTGCTCTAAGCAGAAAGATGCTTCCTGAGTCCCTCTAGTGGACAAGCAGTATAATCAACTGCAAGAACCTTTCTTCCAGTTCAGTTAAGTTTAATGTTTTTTGTATTATTACTAGTTATTTCTTAAGTGTTCTAGACTCTGTTTTCCTATGTGTAATGTTTTCATGACTATTGCAACGAATCTATTATTAAAATTCTGGCCAGTAGCAAGACTCCTGAATATCAAAATTAGTAAACAATATTAATTTTGAAAAATCCTATCTTGCACCATAATACCTGCCATAGCAAAACCTAACAAATGTCCAAGTCTTGGTAAGAGGTACTGAAGATCTACTTGACACATGGCAACATTATGTGACACCACTGTACCCAGAAGCTTGGACTTGACTTTTGTGTGATTTGAAGGGCACAGCCATCCAGTTAAGTTAAGAAATTGACCACAGTATGCATTCACCATGGTATAAATGGAGTCCTGCTATGGAGACATTTGAAATAATGTGTCTTCATGCAGAAAGTGGCCTGGGAGCCAGATCCTCTTCCCTTTGGTGTCCTAACCCCCACTTTGGTGAGTTTATATATTTTGGATATATTTGGGGAGGCTCTCTTTCTGAGTGAGTGAGCATACATTTGAATTCATCTCTTTCTAGACAGTTGAATTGACTGTGCAGCAGCATACTCCCACCTGACACCTGAACATATAATTTTATTGTGTTGGGAGGAGTTCAGATGAATTGCAATACTCTGCTGGAGAGAGTCCAACTAAGGATGATTAGGTGTTCCAGTGAGTCCTTTGGGGCCAGGGATTGCACTCACACACAGGTACCCCCCTTTGGGTACAGTTTCAATACTTTATTGCAGCTTAAACCTTAACACCATAAATGAGAAAGGCATACTGGAAACGACAATACTTATAGCTCATGTGCTACAGTCATAGAGGGAAGGGTGTATGGTGAGAACCTATAATACTAAAGATGGGATAAAGAATCCCGAGTAGCTCTATCAATCAAGAGGCAGGATATACTCATCTTGTCCTGCTGGATGGAAAAGCCCTTGAGAAGCTTAGATGGAAGAGCTGGGCAGCTGTCACCTCGCTACGCATCCCCATCATGCACCAGCACCTGTTAGGCTGGTGAGACTGGTGCAGCACAGCTCAGCCACCCATGACCCCGGCTTATATATGTTCAGAGTTCTGTGACATGTGGTGAATACGCTGCAGAATATTGAATCTAGAACCAAGCTCTTCCCTTATTTTGCAACATGTTATGCAATGACTTTCCCTACTGCCCATGCACATTGTTGGCTTCAGTGGTTGTGCAACCCCGTAGAGAGGGGAGCCTTCATCATCTTCAGCTCTGTCTGTAGCTGCTCATCCTCTGCAGGCCATCCAAGGTCATTGTTGCCTCCACATACTTTGTAGCAGACACTATATTCCAGCTCTGATTGCAGGGATGGTATTTACAGTCTTTGTTTTCTTAAGCTTATCACTTGGGAGCTTGTATGCCTTGCTCTTCTAAGGTCTTATCTTTGGTAACCTGGCAACTATTGGCCTGTTGCCCTGAATCTGATCAAAGACATACCAATTCTTCCCTCTCACATTAGGGCACTTGAGCATCTCCCCTGTGAAGAGCCTGAGAGATGTGGGGCTGTTTAGATTTGAATGCTGAGAGAGCATCTGTCAAATGAATGGGGCCAATCTCTTTTCAGTGGTGTACAGTAATAAGACAAGGAACAATGAGTATTACCTTGAACATAAAAAATTTCTTCTCAAAAGGAGGAGAAACTTCTTTACAATGAGGGTGATGGAGCACTGAAACAGGCTGCCTAGAGAATTTGTAGAGTTTCCCTCTGGAAAGATTAAAAATCTGCCTGTGTGGTTGATTTGGTTATTAATGATCAGTTATGAATTATTAACAAAAATTTCATTATGAATATTATTTTTATTATTAATATTTTAAAATTCAGGAATATTCCCTGAGATTCTTTGGATGTTCAGTCGACAGAAAGCAATTACAAAAATGGTATTTATAAAGATACAATTAAAAACAGTTTAAACAGTCAGAACTTGGAAAATAGGAACCTGGTAACAGGGGAAATTCTTACTACACCTGTAAAGTCTTAGCATGTACTCACTGACATGATAGATACAAAGTTTTGCCATTAGAGAAGGAGGAAAGAACTGCCTTGCTGCTAGGCTGCTGGTGCAAGCTGCACAACATGGTGCAATACATGGCCGCCGTGAATGAGCCGTAAATAGACCTCCAGTCCTGGTGAAACCAGCAGAAAAAGGAGACAATAGTCTCTAAATCACCCCTCTTAAATACACTACTTTGAAAGTGAAACTGGCCAATAGGCACTACCATCCATTGTTTTGGCCAATGAATTCAAAGTCCTGTGCCTAGGTGTCCACCCAGGCATGTTGAGGGGCAGAACAAGACACCTGACTTGGTGGTGCTAAGTATCTAGCCTTCACAGATTTGTTGGGACCAAACTCTTCATTGTTTTGCTTAAATCCATCAACTCCTGGACCTGCAACAGGAGGATGAGAGCAGGGGTTTGAACTGATCTGGCAGGATTTATGCCCTACCAGGACAGTGGACTACTCTAGATGATCTGCTTTGGTAGGGGTGTTGGACACAATCTCTGGAGATCCCTTCCATCCTCTAATGTTCTGTGATTCTGTGAAATTCTCATCTTCAGGTGAGTGTTTTGCTTGTGCTTCCATGACAGACATTACCAGCATTCTTGAGAAGACTTGAGAGGATAGATATAGGATTTGAGCACTGACCAGTATTCTGCTGAAATACCTTCTTTTCAATCTAACTTGTTTTCCAAGTTTTTTTTTTTCTGTCAGATTAGGGCTTTTAGTACCCTTTCTCATATCAGCTTGCATATCTTTATAGTCCTTTAAAATCTTTGTTGGCAGAAGAGTAAGCAATACCTTTACTAGTTCTGTATTTGCTATGATGGAAGGCATGACAAGAAACCTATTCTCTTACAATGCATTTTATTATTATTTTACAGCAAAACCATTTTTCCCCCTACCCTTAAAAGAAGCTATAATTGTTTTGTTTTGTTTTGTTTTGTCTTGTTTTTTTAATTCAAATTTCTCAATGATCTGTGTAGTCTGTTTGGGTTTTTTTGCAACACAAAGAAGTATCTATAAAAATATAGTATGGAGGGAGACAAGTAGAAAGCCACAGAGAATTGTTAGAAAATATTCTTTCTGAAAGATTGTCATGGAAGACAAAAAGATTGTCATGGATGACCACTGTCCTTAGAGTTGATTAAGAAATGTGTGAACATGGCACTTCAGGACATGGTTTAATGACCATGGTGGTATTAAGTTGATGGTTGGACTCAATGATCTTAGAGGTTGTTTCCAACCAAAACAACTTTATTTTTCTATGACTAATTCATTTTTTTATGTAGGTGTCATGGTATGGGTGTGACAAAAACCCTAGAGTTGGTCCAGCCCCTGGAGTCTCTCCTCCCCATCCTGTTCGAGGTCCAGGAGGGGTTGAGGGGCGGGGGCACCCCACGTGGCCCCAGGACACAGGGAGACCCCGGGCTGCACGTATGCGTGGGGCTGTTTTGAATCAATTGGTCAGCTAGAGAATGCTGAATGCCTATTGGACAGTTTCATGCGCCCCCTAGGGTATTTAGGCAGGGGTCAGCAGCTGTTACGAGCTCTTCTTTGCTTTTCTTCATTCTCCTTCGTTGTCCTATCATCTCCCCGTCGTGGCTGTGAAGAGTCCCAGCCACGTGCATGCAGCAAGGCAGCAGGCAGCAAAGCATAGCAGCTTTCCAGAGAAGTGGCAAGACTAATCCCCTTTTCTCTCTCTCTTTCTCTCCCTATCCGGGCTAAGTCAGTCTTTTTCCTTCTTCCCCTCGGGTTTGGCAAGGAGCATTGTTTCCCACCTTGTGCCCCCACGGGTTTGTAGGCACGGCTGGGGTCTATTCTGTTTGTATACTCTCTGTTCCCTAAATTCTGACTGTTAAACTGTTTATCTGGTGTTTGGATCAAATTGTGCATTTGTTTTTCTGTCAACCGTGTACCAAACAAACCCCAGGGGGCTCCAGGACCCCCCTCTGCGGATATCAACATTAATTAAAGTGATATCTCGTGAGAGTAGGACAGAACATTGTGCCTTTGGACATTATTTAATTTCTTAAATAAATATGCTTTATCCAACATAAGTGTAACTAATTTTCTGAGATTTAAATTTATATTATCTTCACAGAGTCACAGAAGATTAGGGACTGGAAGTGACCTCAAAAGATCATCCAGTCCAAATACCCTGCCAGAGCAGGATCACCTATAACAGATCATGCTGGATTGCACCCAGGTGAGTCTTGAATATCTCTAGCAAGGGAGACCCCACGACCCCCTGGTCAGCCTGTTCCTGTGCTCCATCACCCTCACAGTGAAAAAATTTTCTCATATTTACATTAAACTTCCCTCAACTTCCACTCATTGCTCCTTGTCCTGTCACTGGGCATCACTGAGAAGAGCTTGACTCCATCCTCTTTGCATTTGCCCTTTACAAATTTATAGACATTAATGAAGTCACCTTTCAGTCTCCTGTTCTCCAGGCTAAAGAGACCCAGCTCCCTCAATCTTTCCTAGTAAGGAATATGTTCCACTCCCTTAATCATTTTCATGGCTCTGTGCTAGACACTCTTAAGCAGTTCTCTGTCCTTCTTGAACTGAGGGGACCATAACTGGACACAGTATTCCAAATGTAGCCTCACTGGGGCACAATAGAGGTGAAGGAGAACCTCTCTTGACTGGCTAACCACAGTCCTTCTAATACACCCCAGAATGGCATTGGCCTTCCTGGTCACCAGAGTACACTGCAGGCTCATGGTCAACCTTCCATCTGCTAGAGCCCCAGATCCTTTCCCCCTTCACTGTTCTCCAACAGGTCAGTCACCAGCCTATACTGATACCTGGAGTTGTTCCAGTGCTTCCTGGTTCAAGACTCTACACTCAAACTACTTTTACTTCCCAGATATATGCTTTTCTCCAGATGATTTTCAAACACAACATTTGAGCATAATTATTTGGAAGAATGTGATTCATCCCATACCACGATTATATACCAGTGGAAATTGAAAATTCTGAATATGAAATGCATAAATTCCATACACTTGTTTATATCAGAACAAAAATATTTAAAGTACATAGTGGCAAATTACATTGTACAGCTGACTTTCAGCAAAAAAATCAGTTTTACAGGTCAAAAAAAAGCTGCAGCTTTTTTTTTTACCTCATTCCTTCTGTGCCTCTTTTCACTAGTCTTGTTTATTTCATCAGTCTGACAAGGTGCAGATAAATTTGTGATCTGAGTTTTCAAAAACAGACCCAGTAATGTCTGATATAGATTTTTTCACACATCAGTGCTTTAAGAAGTTTACAAAATTAGGCTTGAAAATGCCATAAATTTACCTTAATAATATTTAGCCTTAAAGGAATGAATAGTAGAAATAAATGTACATTTTACCAAGCATTAACTTCAGCCTGGCTACTAAACAAGTAACAGACACTCTCCACCATCATGTTTCCCAAAGACAAAGGAAAGGGAACAAAGGAGAAAGACATATGAACTGGGAAAGAAAACCAAAACTACTAAGGAAAATGTTAATAAAGCTAAATATATGCAAAGCCAGTAATGAATCAGCCCCATTGATGGCAATTATTCACCATTACTGTTGCTCCTTGGTAATGACTAAAAACATGAGCCAGAAGTAGATACTGTCTGCAAAAACAAGCTGTTAATTTCAGAAAGTGCAGTGACTTAGAAGAGACTGAGATGAAAAGTAAAATCACTGAACATAATTAGTACTGTTCTAATTCAAACCAGGACAAGTATAAAAAGACCAGGTAGTCACTTAAGAACATGAGACTCCTTTAATGCTTGAAGTGATGTAGGCATCCTTCACAGGGAATGTTACCCATCTTCCAAATCTTTGTAGCAGAACAATCCCTTCATGGATTTAAAATTTTTTATTTAGTCTAAGGTGAAAGCCTACTTGTCTGAAGTTCTTTCCACTCACTGTATTTCCAATATCCTGTCTTTTTCTGTTCACGTGCTTTTCCTTGCCTATTACAAAACAGTTATCCTTTCCTTTTATTATCATAATGTACTACTCATCACATTATATGTTTATATAATGTGAAAGGACGATATAATTTGTNCTCTGTTTTTCCTCAACTGTTATTGTGTTTTCTCTCTCTCAGTGCATATCTCCAGTTGTGATATTACTGTTGCAAAGTGCTTGCAAGCAGTTTTCATGGAAAAATAATGTGAATGTGTATCACTTTCTGAATGCTGTATTACTGAGACAATAGAATGATCTCATTTAAAGGCTTGGTTAGCAATTTTAAATAATTGTCATATGAAAATGTCTGCTTTTACCCAAAGTGAAAGATTAAATGAGCTTACTGTCTCCACACTATTTATTACTTTATATAGACTTCTCATATCTGGCATAATTTCTTCTGTATGTAAATTAAACATTCACAATTCTTCCTGTCTTTCCATATACAAAAGTAACTTTCAATCTCTTGCTTGTCATTATGACAAACTTGAACATAGGTTGTCAAAACAAACTAAATTTTCCAATGAAAAGTATAACAGTAACATTAAACTTGCCAGTCACACTTTTCATCCCTTTAACAGTTAATAAGTAGTACATCTTATAATTCTTAGAAAGTAAATGATAAATGTTGAAGTGCTTTATTTTTTTTTATTCTAATATTGTTTAGTAAAACATAAAAGTTGCTTTATAAATAAAATACAACACAAATAAACATGAGCTGGGGGGAAAAGGAGGGAATGTGGGAAAACAGTCAACCAAAAGGAACCAAAACCCAACAAACAACAGTAGTAGCAGCAATAATATTTTTTTCCCTGTATGAAAATTACTAGTTAGCTTGGAGAATATTTGAAAGGAAATTCAGATACCAAAATGTCAAGTTTCAAACTGTATCTTCACAGTTCAATTTTTTTTTAACTTCTAGCTAGAAGGTAATTAATAACTTATTGTACAGTTACTAATTAATTAACATTTAAGGATGTAAATTGAAATATTTCCTTCAATTAAAAGAAAAAATAAAAAGTTTTTAATTAAAACACTAATCATTTAGGTTATCAGGAGTAGTCAGCATGGATTTACCAAAGAGAAATCTCTATATATACACAAAGGAGAAACGTGATAACATTCTATGATGCCATAACTGAATGGGTAGATTCAGGGAAACAAGTGGATGTAGTCTACCTTGACCTTAGCAAGACCTTTGACACCAACTCCCATGATATTCTAGGGAGCAAACTTGGGAATTATGGGATGGAAGAGCAGACAGTGAGGTGGATTAGGAACTGGTTACAAGATAGAGTTCAGAGTGGTGATCAATGGTGCCAGGTCCAGCTGGAGAGCTGTAACAAATGGAGTACCCCAGGAATCAGTGCTGAGTCCAGTGCTGTTCAAAATCTTCATCAATGGCATTGATGAGGGGACAGAGTGTCTGCTCAGCAAGTATGCTGACGACACGAAACTGGGAGGCTTAGCTGATACAGATGAAGTTTATGTGACCACCCAGTGAGACTTGGACAGACTGGAGAGCTGGGCACAAATGAGAAACCAAATGAGGTTCAACAAGGGCAAGTGCAGAGTCCTGCATCTGGGAAGGAATAATAAACTGCACCAGTACAGGTTGGGATGTGATCTGCTGGAGAGTAGTCCTGTGCAGAGGAAGATGTGCCCTTGTAGCCAAGAAGGCCAATGGGATCCTGGGGTGTATTAAGAAGAGTGTATCCAGCAGATCAAGGAAGGTTCTCTTCCCTCTCTACTCTGCCTTAATGAGACCTCATCTTGAGTACTGCCTTCACTTTTAGGCTCCCCAGTTTAAGAGGGACAGGGATGTGATGGAAAAGGTCCAGCAGAGGGCTGCAAGGATGATTAGGGAACTGGAGCACTGCCTGATGAGGAGAACTGAAGGACTTGGGGCTTTTTAGTCTGGAGAAGACTGAGAGGGGATTTAATAAATGTTTATAACTACCTGAGGACTGGTGTTCAGGAGAGGGGGGAAACAGGCTCTTCCCACTTGCTCCATGGGATAAGACAAGGAGCTTACATCCCTGAGATGTAAGCTGCAAAACAGGAGATTCCACCTCAACACAAGCGGAAATTTCTTTACTGTAAGGGGTAACTTCTTTACTGTAAAAAGCACTGGAACAGGCTCCCCAGAGAGGCTGTAGAATCTCCTTCTCTGGAGACTTTCAAGGCCTGTCTGGATGCATTTCTCTGCAACTTGAGATAGAATATATGGTCCTGTCCTGGCAAGGGGGGTTGGATTCAATGGACTCTTTGGGTCGCTTCCAACCCCTGACATCCTGTGATTTATGCATCTATTTTTTCTATTAATACCCAAAAAATGGTGAAAAAAAATATATGAAGCTAAATACTCTCCAAAGTTCAGTTTATTACAAAAGAGAAAAATCTTTCAGAAAAGGGAAATGTGAAAGCTGGCATTTACATTTACGAAAGTGCTTGTATTGTGTTTACATGGCTAAGTTTCAGTAGCAAGGATTGTGGATGTGACTTCTCTGAGAAAATACTAGGAACTGGTGCCGTGTTGGACAAAACAAATTTTAGCCAGAATGCAGACCTTCTGCTGGCCACATCTGAACTCGTCAGCAACCTTGATGATGTTTTAGTGTTAAAATATTTAAGAATGATTAAAAAATGCAGTGCAACAGTTTGGAGAAAGAAGAGGGAGAACAATGTGAGATAAACACCATTGTAGGGATCAAGGTCAGTGAAGGGTGGGCAGGAGGTGAAGGACTCTTTCCTTGTGGCAAGGACCTCACATTAGAGCAGGAAAGAAGCATAAAGAGGAGGGAATGGAAGAAATGAAATGTTATGAGCTACAACAAACCTCAATTCCCATAGCCCTGAATCCACTTCAAGGGCATAATACTGAAGTGATTTGATTTCTCACTATCCTACTTTAATTTTAATTGGGACTCTCCTCTGCAATGTCTGTTCTGCCTTCAATCCCAATCCATGAGTTCCTGAATCCAGCCTCAGAATTCAACTCCTGAATCTGGTTGCTGTCTGCAGTTGAGTCCAGTCTGTGACTTCTGCCACAATACCAATGGTGATGATGACTAATTGCCACCAATGGGGCTGGTTCATTATTTGTTTTGCCAAATTTTAATTTTATTAATATTTTCCTTTAAATAGTTTTCCAGTTTGTGGGTCTTTCTCCTTTATTCTCTTTCTTTCCCCTTTGGGAAAGGGAGAGACTTAATTTATTGTAAATCAAAGTCAAACTGGGAAAATGAGAAAATGGGAAAAAACCCATCAGAACAATCTGAAATAGTTTTCTTTTCCATTTCCCGTATTCCAAGCTCTCAGCTTAACTTCACAGTTTACCTACCTCATGTCCCATGAGAAGAGCATGGGAAGGAAGAACGAAGGCTGTTATAAGTTCATTACATCTTATCTTTTTTACTCCTTTGTCCTTGCTCTCTTCCTGTGCTCCAGCATGGAGTTCCACCCATGGGAGACAGTCTTTCATGAACTTCTACAGCATGGGTCCCCAACGGTGTCACAGGTCCTGACAGAAAAGCTTCTCCTGTATGGGCTTTCCACAGGGTCACATGGCATATCCACCTGCTCCACTGTGGGGTCTCTGATGGGCTGCAGAGTACATATCTCCTTCACCATTAACCTTTGTGGATTGCAGAGGAAGATCTTGTTTCTCAGTGGTCTTCACCATTCTCTGCTTCGCACCTGTACTGCAACTGGAGCAGCTTCTTCTCAGTGTTCCTTACAAACGATAGTGTCTGCAGAATTTTATCACTCCTTTCTTCCAGCTGCAGTTATGCAGCAGTTTTTACTCTTTCTTAAATATATTATCACAGTTACTCATTGGCTCAGATTTGGCTAGTGGGATACCCGTCCTGTATCTGACTGACACATGCACTTTCAGACATGGGAGATACTGTTGGCATCTTCTCATAAAAGTCACCCCTGTAGCACATCCTGACTAATATTTATAAATTATTGAAATAAATCATCAGAAGCATTATTATTATTAATATTATTGTTATTGTTGTTGTTGTTATGTATGCTCTATGGTCTTTTTCTCCTAAGTTTCTGAGGAATTATTTCAATAATCTAAGAACTTTTGCCTTAGGGTTTGTTTTTTGCTTGTTTGTGGGGGGTTTTTTGTGTGTTTGTTTTTGTTTATCTTTTTTGTTTGTTGGTTTGGTTTTTGTTTGTTTGTTTTTTGGTTGGGTTGGGTTGGGATTTTTCCCTATTTAAAGTTTCTAAACTAAAACTACTGCTGAAAATCCTGGTATTTATTCTGGCTTATTCTTTTTACACATTAGGGAAGGAGTTTTATCTCTTTGTTCATAATATTTTTATGGGTTCTTTTCACTTCACATCATCGTCAACTTCAAGGCAGCAAATTAAAACACAGAAATGTGGTGGGCTGGCCTCAGCTGACAGTAAAGTATCCCCTCAGATTCTCACTACCTCCTCTTCTCTGTCCAGCAGGCAGAGAGTAGAAAATAGGAGGAACAGAGGTAAGAAAGCCTATAGGTTTAAGTAGACAGAGAGATTGCTTACCAACTCCTGACACAGGTAAAACAGACTCAATTCTAGAAATGGAACTTAAGTTATTATTAACTAAATAAGAATATTAATTCAGGTATTGGGAAAGAAAACAAACAAACAAAACAAAGAAAAAAGAGAGCAAAACATTTGCACATCTATAGAAACAACTTACCCTCCCTTGCCTTTCCAAGGCTGGACTCCACTCCTTCACTCCAGATTCCTTTCCTCCTGCATGTGAAATGAGCATGCACTACACTGAGTCCCTTCACCAAGGCAATGCAAAGCAACAGATGACCTCGCAGTCATGCTTTGTGTTTTCTCTTCACTGCTCCTTTATCATTAAATCTCAACCTTTACATTCAGTCATGGGATGTCATTGTGGATGGCTCTACAGGTTGTCATTGCTGAGCCTGATCAGATGACCACTACTATCCACAGGTGGATACAGTCACAGAAAGTGCAGAGAGGAAAGTGATGCAAGAGGAAAAGAATAAATCACCAAGCATGTTTCTGTCTGACAGCCAAAGAGACTGGAAAGAGAAAGTTCTCAGAAGGAAAGTACTACTAGGAAGGTTCCCTGAGCTGAAGAGTATCTTGCCTTAGTTCTGGGCAGCGGTTGTCACATGTCACAGGTAAAAGACACCTGTATTTAAAAAAAAAAAAAACAACTAATAATTTTGAGATTCTAGTTCATCTGCAATTGGTAAAGCATTGTGAACAAAGAATAATATTTCATGAACCAATGTGAGGAATATTTTGAGTGGAATTTATTGTTAATTATGGCAAAGGAGCATGGAATCAATACTTCTGAACCAATATGAATGAAGTATTGTTACCTTTATTAGGGACAAGGCAATGCTTTTATACTGTCTATCCAGAAGCATAATAATTGGCTGGTACCATCAAGGACAATCCCATTCATTAATACTAATCACAACTTGTTATCCCAGACAAGATGTTTCCCTTATCTCTTTTACCCTTGTGGGAGGCAGCTGCTGCTATGGCAAACCAGAGACCTAGCTAGGCCACTCTCCCCAGCCCATGAGATCCAAGGTTGGCTGCCTTCTATCTCACACCCACAGTTAATGATAATATTTAAAGGAAGAAAAACAACAAAATAAATGGTTAGTATGCACAGTATACTGATATCTTTAGGAAAAAATCAGATTTGAAACCTTCTAAAATTATTTCTATATAGTAAGAAATTAGTCATGCAGAGTATGGATATTCTCATAACCTTACTCATTTATTTATAAAATATACATGTCTAAGTTCTCCTAAGAGGCAGCAGAAATAATATGGGCCATGTTCTTCTGGGAAAATTTCAGTCCAAGCGTGTTTACCCTCTCACAAGGTGTTTTCTTCTCATGCTCTTCTTGAGGGACTTTTAAGGATCACCACAAAGTACAGATTTTCTGTCGACTATTCATATTCAATTTTTATCTCTATCCTCAGGTTCAATCCACTGTTCTCACAGACATTACCTGTGTGATTTTGCCGTGTTTTCTGAGCCAGTCTCAGTGTCCTTTTTTATCTCATGCTGTGCATAGTACTCTCTGCATGTACTTCATGAATTCTTAATGGTTGCTATTAACACCTCAGTTTTTATTTTTCCCTTGTCTTAAGTTCAGGTAATTTTGGGCTTTCAACCAGAGATTTATGTTCTCAGGGGTTTTTGTGACACTGTGATTAGGGTTGTGTCATGAGTTGCACAGTTTAGTGCTTTGTCTTGATGCACATAATTTAGGAGTGTTGTAAGAGGGGTCAGCCAGCAATGATATGACAATGGCAATGGACTCTGCCTGTCTGTAAACATAGTCTTCTCTTCTGCTCCAATTTTTATTCCTCTCTCCTCTTGCATTACAAAGAATTTTGTTTTAGTCTTGCTCTTCCATGCCCTTTCTAGAGCACAGTGTAATTCCCTAATGGTTTAACTATGCTGACAAAGTGCCTCTAAGTGCATATCAACAACACATGTTTTTGCCCTTAGTCTCACCATATCACAAAAGCAGTTCTTACTAACAACAAACCTATATACATAGAAGAGATTGTACTTCTTAAGTATATCAAAAGGCTTTTGGGTTTTTTTATCCCTCACTTTGTGACTGAGACCAAGAATTTTCCAGAAAGTAACATATAAAATTCAACACTTATTTTACCTTTTTTAAGATAGAATATATTACTTATTGTGGTATATCAGAAAAACAAGTATGAACAAACCCCAATTTAATTCACAACTTTAATTTCATTATTTTTACTGTATCTGTACCAGATTCCAAAAGTGTGGCATTGTTATTTATATCACACATAGATGATTTTTCTTGCAGAAACTTTATTTAAATTAGGTGTTCAAAGATTTTTAAATAATTTGTTTTTCAAGTTGACTTCTCAGTGATGTTAGTTGGGTTTGAGTTTGTGACTTAGTTCGTACAGAAGGAATAAAAAAAAGATGCTATGTACTAATGAATAGAACTTCACTTTATTAGAATGGTTTGGGTTCCTAACATTCAATCTAAATCTACACTTCACTAGTTTGAAACCATTGCCCTTCATCCTATTGCTACAGGCCTTTATAAACAGTCTCCATCCTTGTTGTAGGCACCTTCCAGGTAGTGGAAAGTTGATAATGCGTCTCTCTGGTGACTTCTTTTCTGCAGCATGAGCAAACACAGCTGCCCCAGCTTGTTCTCATAGCAGAAGTGTTCCAAATCCCTGATCATCTGTCCCAGTATGAATGTGACAAACACCCTAGAATTGGTCCAATCCCTGGGCTCTCTCCTCCCCATACCATCCAAGGTCCAGTAGGGGTTGAGGGGCGGGGGCACCCCACGTGGCCCCGGGACCCAGGGAGACCTCGGGCGACACGTATGCTTGGAGCTTTTTGAACCTATTGGTCAGCTAGAGAATGCTGAATACCTATTGGTCAGTTTCACATGCCCCCTAGGGTATTTAAGAGGGGCACAGCGACTGTCACTCGCTCTTCCTCCTCTCGCCGCTCTTCTCCTCATTCGCCGTATTCTCCCCAACTCGTGCATTTGTTTCTGCCGACCGGAACCCAAAAGAACCTCGGGGGGGCACTAGGACCCCCCTCTCCACGGGATATCGAACCTAATTACACGATATCTTGTGACATAAATGGCGCAGCGAGCAGAGGTTCCCATTGCGCAGATTCTATACAAATTAGGGCACAACCTTGCTCTCTCAGACATAAAATGGGCAGAGAATCATGCCGGCAATCCAGCGGGAATTGCCCAGAAGCTAGTAAGCAACCCCTGCAGATTAGTTGCAGTTCTAGCCGCTTGTGCAATACAGGGGCTCCCGGAATTTTTTAGAAATAGGGAGAAAATCTGCTGCATAAAGCAAGAGATAGTGCGGGCAGAATCAGAAATATTAGCAGCTTCGCAAAGTAAAAAGGGACTCGCGCGCGCAGGCAGCTCTTCGGCCACCTTCTCGGGGTCTTTGCACTTCCCCGTTGCGGCTTTTTCGCACGTGCGTGATATGGCTCTAGCAAGCTCTGCCGGCACGCTAGCGGTTTTTCAAGAGGGGCCGGACGAGCCANCACGCTAGCGGTTTTTCAAGGGGGGCCGGACGAGCCAGAGTGGTGGCTTTGCACTGGCAGCCCCGTAGCCCCTTCATCCACCTGCGGTCCTCCCAGGAAGTCTTTCCGCTGCTGCCGGCTACGGGACTGCCCGGCCGAAGTCCTCACGGCACCGCGTCGGGACGGCCCCGGAGTTTTTGGTGTCCTGCCGCTCGGCACCACATTGACAGAGCCGGTCACGGTAACGCCTTTTGAGCATCTTTCCCACTCTAACCCTACTCTAACGCTGCCCACCAAACAAAGCGCCTGTCTGCAAAGCCCACCACCGCAGACTGCTAACTCCACGCTGCCAAACACGCTGCCGCTACAACCCCCCCTGCCACGAGGCACTGACCTGGCGGAATCGGGCGCACCTGTGCCCCCTGCTGACGGCGGAAGAAACGTCAGCCCGAATGCAGCGAAATCTTTGCACGTATGCATCTACAGTGATTCTGATACTACAGACGGGGAAGACACATGACTCCAGACAAAGGCAATCCACCTGGTGATTCGCCAGGAGATCACTAACAGTGGCTGCAACCAAAGGGCCATCACAGTCTGGAAGATACGTCCTTATACAGAGGAACAGCTAAGGACTTTCCAAAAAACCTTCTCTTGCAAACCAGGAGAGACCCCTATGGACTATGTTTACAGGGTGTCAACCTCTGGGGGTGATCACATCTTCCTCAGTGCCGAGGAAGCCGATGCCTATTGGGGACCTGATGTTTATCTGGATGCTGGACCAGATGACAACTGTTCAATGACAGCCTGAGCAGTTTTCTGGGCGGGGCAGCGAGATATGGTAGAACAGGGGGGACTCACAGTAGTCTGGGTGAAGGACAGCCACGAAATCTCTACCACCGTCTGACAGCTGGCTTGCGTCCAGTCTATGCATGACAAAGGACTTTATTCCTGTCCCATGGACGCACCAATCAAGCCCAAGAGGCTGAAGCCCCTTGTCCGAGGACTCCCAGCAGCCTTTAAGGAGCGAATTCTTTCCTTAATGACTGAGATCGAGCAGGTGGTCCAGCGGAACCAAAGCTTGAATGGCCCTCCAGAGCACGTTATGACCTGGAAGGAGCTGGGGAGGACACTGTCCGGCTTTGGACAAATGATTGGATTTGGGGACCAGAGACCTCCAAAGGGGAAACACCTCGCTGACACCCCCAACGCCAGCTCCTCGAAGAGACAAGAAGTGCACCACACAAAGAAGACACCACTGCAAGCAGGTCCACCCAAGAGTCCACGCCACAGCCCACGGAGCAGCCCACCAAGCAGCCCACAGCAAACCAGATGCCACTGGGCATGCCACAGCATTTATTGGAGTGCATGGAAACGGGGCTAATAAAATCCCTAGTGCTCAGGGCTTGGAAAGGGCATGGGGGGTGGCAAAAAGGGGACAGTAGCAGAAGTGGTGGGGGTAGCAAGAGCTCTTCAGCAGCAGATCCACCTGCTGCAGTGGATAATCCTTTCATTCCTTATGATAAGGGGTCTAGGGATGATCCACGACACTAGGCAAGACCATGGTAGTTTCAGACCACTCATATCGCTTCACACATGTCCTAGTGGTCTGATAAACACAAACCCTCTTGCCTATAGTTCCCACAAGACCAAATTGAGCTGATCTACATTTTAATTGATACTGGGGCATAGAATAGTGCATTAAATGTGCAGCAGGCAAAGGATTGGGAAACCTGCCTTCCCACCAGACAATTAAATCGGTGGTATTGCAGGTACCCCTAGTGTTTGTCACCTGGCCAATGTGAAGCTATGGCTCCCAGGTGGTAGGCATTGTGCCAATGGGAAGCCTGCCTTGAGCTTATAACCAGGAAACATCCCAAGAGTTGATGTCCTGGCTGATAAGGATGCACCCACCAGGTAGATCAGGGAGCAAGCCCTATCATTCTCTCTAGAAATGCAGATAGGTCCACCTGTGTTAGTAAAGGTGTCACTGGCAGACCCAGAGGGCTACATGCCTGGGAAGCCATGAATACCTGTGGGAAAGATACACTGCACCAGCACGCGGTGGGTCATTCTTGACCATTAGTCCAGCCGCCCGGTCACTGCGCACCGAGGCCAGTTTACTTCGTACAGGTACAAGCTGGACCAGGACCTGGACACCGGATGAAGCCTAACTCGCCACAGACCAGACCAGTCATCGAGGAATCAGACTGGCCATCATTGAGAAGGACACTTAACCTCTCCAGGAGACTCAACACCGAGGACATCTAGAGAGGATGACCAACGAGGGACACACCTGATCGGACTCAGACCTTGTTTTAGTTAGGGTACTGTATCAAAGCCTCTGTATTAGGGTGTGAATACCCTAGCTTTGATGCTTGAAACTGCCCAAAGGCAACGGGGTGGAATGTCCCGGTATGGATGTGACAAACACCCTAGAATTGGTCCAATCCCTGGGCTCTCTCCTCCCCCTACCGCCCAAGGTCCAGTAGGGGTTGAGGGGAAGGGGCACCCTACGTGGCCCCAGGACCCAGGGAGACCTCAGGCGACATGTATGCGTGAAGCTTTTTGAACTTTTTGGTCAGCTAGAGAATGCTGAATCCCTATTGGTCAGTTTCACACACCCCCTAGGGTATT
>VWZI01017398.1:26948-41331 GCA_013396835.1 Psilopogon haemacephalus | reverse complement strand
GGCCAGGACAAAAGACATATGCGCATATGGAAAAAGTCATGCTACGATCAGGCAGCAGAGGGAGTAAGCTGACCCCTCAAAGGTTCTAAGCCCTCCCAGACCCACTTCAGAAACCTTTTAAGACTCTTCAGACATATTTCAGGAACATCTGAGCGTGATAGTGCACATGCCCCAGCAAACTCACCCCAGGAAGAGGAACCCCAAGGGACAGGATATTATAAAAAGGGTAAAGCCATGTTGGTGCCCCACCACTTTGTAACACCAGATCAAAAATCTTTCCACTTTTTGTTATCTGTCTTTTCTTTCTTTCCTCTTTTCTAATCTTCTCTAATTTATTGACAAGTTGAAGACCAGTTCTCCACAGTAATTCTGTCATTAGACATGCCAAAAGACAGGTGACATGTTTACAGTTTCTCTAGTANATTAATAATTCATAACCCATTGTTAATAATCATAACATTAGTATCATGCCAAAGACATTTCATTGAGAGAAGAAGCCAGAGCAGATATAAATCAGGAAGATAGTGGGACTACAGCAGAATTTACATAAGAAGAGTTTAGACTGCCTTGCAAGAGAACAGAAAATTGTTGGGGAACTCTAACAAACTTCTTGAAAATGAAATATGGAATAATATTCATGATTAGTTATATTCAAATTTGTTCATCATGTGCAAATTAAGTCTGGAAGTTGCAAAAATATTTGCATNCAGGTGACATGTTTACAGTTTCTCTAGTAACTTCTAGTTTTAATTACAGAATCAAAAATTAGTCCCAGAATCTGTGCTGTATTTTCAGTTATTCAACTACAAAGAGATCCAGAAGACTAAGCAGTCCTAATAGAATGCAGTTAAGGATGAGAGATGAAGAAGGAGATTGCCTAGTTTTCCTGGTAGTGCATAAATCCTGCCAAATTAGTTCAAATCTACTGCATTGCTTCATTGCTGTTGCAGTTTGCACTCAGCTAAGAGTTCATTTGGGTTCAACATCATTTGGTGTTGGATTAAACCTTTGCTTGTCTCCAGGGTATCTCATAAAGTGGCACATCTCTGTTTCATAAGCTCAGGGTCTGAGACCTGGGTTGCATCAAGCTCCTTCTTCACATATTCCTGCAACAAATGCTGAATGCAGTAAGGATAAAGTTATAGACTGTTCTGTAGCTCACACCCAGTGGTCAATTTTGGCTTTAGTGACTTACACTTGAAGCTGGGAATAAGCTCAATGGCCAAGCCATTATGACTGCAACTGTCCCTCACTGTGAAACAACTGGTAGCTTTTCTTATTAAATAAAAAATATTCATGATGTCTTTCCTCAGTTGTGACAGTTTATAGTTGGCCAAAACTGATTTTGCTTCTACCAGACACTGCCCTAATGTCTGTGCTCTATTCACGGGGAACTCAGCTTTGCTTCATAAGTGTTATCTGAATAAAGCCGGCGATGACATCTTTGCATATTTACAATTCTTTATCTTGCTATTACTCAACTTCTTTGACCAAAATCTTTACTAGTGGATGTCCAAACCTTGTCATGTTCCTAATGCAGTGAAATCCAGCTAACCTCTTTTACCTTGTTATTTTCCAGGCACCATTTGTACACTTTCCTAATCACAATGTCGTCTCGTAGGAACAGGATATCAAGCAGGACTAAAACCCTGGATTTCAGAAGGGCCAACTTTGGCCTTTACAAGAAACTTCTGGGAGAAATCTCATAAGACAAGGTACAGGAAGGCAAAGGGGCCCACAATAGTTGGTATAACATTTAAGGACTTCTCTTTCCAAGCTCAAGGTCAATATATCCCAGCAAGTAGATAATGGAAAAAGGGACCCAAGACATCTGTGTGCTTAAGTAAGGAACTGCTAAACAAACTTAAGTGAAAGAAGAAAGTCTACAGATCATGGAAGGTGGGGTTGGCCACTTGGGAGGAATATAAGACTGTTGTCAGAGGATGTAGGGAGGCAACTAAGAACCACAAAATCATAGAATCACAGAATGTCAGGGACTGGAAGGAACTTTGAAAGATCTAGTCCAACTTACATGCTAAAAAAAATCACCTATACGAGATCACACAGGAACACATCAAGGTGGGTTTTTGATATCTCCAGGGAAGGAGAATCCACAATCACCTTGGGCAACCTGTTCTAGTGTTCTGTCACCCTAAGAGTGAAAAAATTCCTTGTCATGTTTTCATGAAACTTCCTATGCCTCAACTTTCACCCATTGTCCCTTGTTTCCCTTTGATGTCGGTTCAATTCCTGGCTGGATGCATGGACTGCAAGGATTGTCCATCATTTGATGCTGAGTGCTACTGAGCACAATGCAGATAGAAATGGAGTTCCTTTGCTTGTGAAAATAATCTATTGGGAAAAATTGTATTGGTGTTTTCTGCCCTGTATCAGGGGATAAAACCAGTCCAAGGAGTGGTTATTTGCAGGTGGGGGAATTCCAGGACATGTATGTCAGGTGGTGCAGAAATGTGATAAGATCAAGTGAGCTCCACAGAGGAGCTTGATTTTGACTGAGAGAGTTTGAGTTCAAAGTACGTACAAGGTGTTACTGAATTTCTTTCAGATAACTGATGTCATCCAATAAGTTCCATTTGATGAGAAGAAGAATTGTGTCCAGGATCTGAGCGGCAGATTGGTTTGAAGAAATCACTGAGAAGATGAATGATTTGGATAGCATTATTTACTATATAGAGTCTGTTTCTAGTTATATGATTAGTGTGATGCCTCATAAGCCAGCGCTTTTGTTGTTGAAGGTGTCATGAGGCAAGATGATACAAATAGCAGCAGACTGAAACTCTGCCTATGACAGACTGTCTTTCATAAAAAGTATGAACCACAAACTTACTACAAATTGCAAACTTACTTAGTTGCTTACTACATAGCTGCCTAACAGCAATGGAGAGAGGGGATGCTGCTTGATGCAAGCAAAGTGTTGGCTTATTGTATGCAAAGCACCAGCTTTTATATTCTAAAAATCAAAACTTTTACATCGTGTCTGATAATAATAAGTTAGTGTGACTGTGTACAGCAAGCAGTTGGCTAGTAATACCTTATTGGGACACATCTCCTTATTTGGACAAAGCTTACATTCCTTTTGCTGGACACCGCTTAGCTCCTAGACAGTAGTTATCTCTAACAAAAACATCTGCCAAGTTTCAGCTCTTTGCATTTTTTCAGACCTTCACATTTTCTACCTGTGCACTAGCAGTAGTTTTCCACTAGTTCAGAGTTGCATTCTGTATCCATGGCTTTCAACATACCAAAAGCCCAAATATCCCCACGTATCAGTCTTTCAGTACACTGAGCAAAGTCTAAAAAAAATTGCCCTACTGGTGCCCATGACAGCATTCCAGTCATGAAATCCATGTCACCATATCTCTGTGACTGGCATGTGATGATGACCCTGCAACAACATTCAGACATCCAGTTCTTCCTGTTAATTCTTCATGTTGTGTGTGTTAGTGTCCAGGGATCTCAGGGAGGTAATCAAGCAAGAAGTTTGCTATGGAGAGGTACAAGAGGATTCATCATAGTCACAGACATCCCTGAGGTGGTTGACCTTCTGGCACTCCTCTTGGGAGCATTTGTTGCTCAGCTGGTTGACCTGGCTTTGGATGAGATGATATGAACGTTGTTGTCTTGGATTCTATCCCCCAAATCCTTCAGTTTAAAGCCTGTGTCATAAATTTGGCCAGCCTGCTGCCAATGATTCGTGTGTCTCTTCAAGGAAGATGTATTATATCCCTCTGTAATAGGTTGTAGTCATCAAAGAATGCTTCACTATCAAAAACCATCTCGATAGAACCAGCCACATAGCCAGAAGCTGATAGTCCTTATTTGTCTATCACTGACTGCTCCCTTTCACAGAATAATAGAACTGCTTTGGTTAGAAAGGTCTTAGACCAAGTCCATCCATTGGCCTAACATCACCATGGCAAATAAACCATACTCTTAAGTGCCATGTCTACGCATTCTTTTTTTTTAACAACTCCAGGGATGGTTACTCCACCATCTCAATAAGCAGACCATTCCAATGCTTGACCACCCTTTCAGTTAAGAACTTTTTCTTAATATCCAATCTAAACTTGCCCTGGCACAATTTGATTCTATTTCTTTTGTTCTACTACCTGATTCTAAACAGAAAAGACCAACAGCCATCTTATTGCAACCTCCTTTCAGGTAGTTGTAAACTGGTCTACCCTCAGTCTCCTTTTCTCCACACCAAAAATCCCAGTTCCCTCAACCGCTCCTCATAAGACTTTTCTCTAGACCCTTTACCATCTTTGTTGCCTTTCACTGGATGTTCTCCAGCACACCAATATTGTTTTTGTAGTGAGGGACTCAAAATTGAACATGGTATTCAAGCAGTGGCTTCACCAATATTGCCTACAGCAGCACAATCACTTCCTTACTCCTGCTGGATACACTATTCCTGATCAAGACCAGGATGCTGTTGGCATTGTTGGACAGCTGAGCACACTTCTGGCTTGTTTAGTCAGCTATCAGCCAGCACTTCCAGGTCCTTTTCTGCCAGGCAGATTTCCAGTCACTGTCCTCCATTCCACAGTGTCGCATGGAGTTGTGGTGACCAAAGTGCAGAATCTGACATTTGGCCTTGTTGAACATGTTGGCCCATTCGCCCAGCCTGTACAGGTCCCTCTGTAGAGTCTTCCTACCTTTGAGTAGATCAATACTCCCATATCACTTGATGTCATCTGCAAATTTATTAGGGTTCACTTAATCCCATCATCTGGATCGTTTATGAAGATATTAAACAAGAGAACTGGCCCCAAAACTGAGACAAGGGGAACTGACTTGTAACTGGTCACAAAATAGAGTTTATTCCATTCACTACCACTCTTTCAGACTGGGCATCCAGCCAATATTTAACCTATTGAAGCATCTACCCACCCAAACGGTGTACAGCAAGTTTCTTCAAGAGAATTACATGTGAAAAAAATGTCAATGGCTTTACTAAAGTCAAGATTAAAAGTATTGACATCCTTTTCATCATCCACTAGGTGGCTCAGTGTAGGAATAAAGAGATTAGAGTCAAGGGTCTCTTTAGACAAGGACAGACCTTGGAATAGAGACACAGGTATCCTTATTGATAGAAAGCCCTGGGAACAGGGCAGAACATGTAATAATAAACAAGAACAGAACAACTGTTAATCTTTTGTTGTTCACATGCTTGAAATTCCTGCATGGGTCCTCTTTGAGATAAGAAAGGAACAAGAGTTAGAGTGGGAAATTACTGCTTGTGAAAACTGATTGTTGCAGGCTGTAGTATCAGCCCCGCCTTTTTCCCTATTGTCTATAAAACTTTCATATTTTCTCAATAAATTGTCTTCAAAACCTGTTTGATCCATGTTTGGAGTCTGTGCCCCAGAAAGCCATAGGTCAGCTTGTCATTGAAGGAGATCATGTTTGTCAAGAACCTGCCTTTCATGAACACATATTGGCTGGGCTTGATTACATAGTTGCCCTGCACATGCTGCATAATAGTACTGAGACTGATGCACTCCATGACTTTCTCTGGCACTAAGGTCAGACTAACAGGTCTGTGGTTTCTTGGGTTCTTCTTTCCACCCTTCATGGAATCATAGAATGGTTTAGGTTTGAAGAGACCTCAAAGATCATCCAGTTCCAACCGCTGCCATAGGCAGGGTCACCTCCCACTAGATCAGAACACTCAAGACCTCATCCAGCCTGGCCTNCCCATTCCCCCTCTTCCTGTCATTACAAGATCTTGTGAACAGTTCCTCCCCAGCCTTCCTGTAGGCCCCCTTCAGATACTGGAAGGTTGCTATAAGGTCTCCTGGAAGCCTTCTCTTCTCCAGGCTGAAAAGTCTCAACTCCCTCAGCCTGTCCTCATAGCAGAGCTGCTCCAGCCCTCTGATCATTTCATTGCCCTCCTCTGGACTCTCTCCAGCAGTTCCATGTCCTTCCTGTGCTGGGGGCTCCAGAACTGCACACAGTACTCCAGGTGGGGTCTGACAAGAGCTGAGTAAAGGGGAGAATCTCCTCCCTTGCCCTGATGGCCATGCTTCTCTTAATACATCCCAGGACATTGTTGGCTGTCTGAGCCGCATGTGCACACTGTCAGCCCATGTTGAGCCTCTCATCCACCCAGACCCCCAGGTCCTTTTCCTCAGGGCTGCCCTCCAGCCACTTGCCACCCAGCCTGTATTTGTGCTTGGGATTGCACTGACCAAGGTGCAGGACCCTACACTTGGCCTTGTTACCATGTTTACCAGTCTCCGGTCACCTGGGTTCTCTCCACTTATCCAGGACATTGGTAAGACATCTTAAATTAAGCTGAGAGAAAGCTTTCCTACAACTCACCTTGAAATCCTCAGCTCTGATTGTAAAACAGTGAACTCATTCACAGTAGGATACAAGATTGTGTTAGAGATAAAAATTCATTCAGCAGTTGTGTTAGAAGAACCTAATCTGAAGCCATGTTTGAGAAACTCCAGCTCATTTAATCATGCTTTATGGAGCCAAAACTTAATGTGATTTGGCAGATAATTAATGTGGAAGACTGCGACACCAAGGGCCTCCTGAAGTGAAAATGTTTCTGAAAGAAATATGCCAGATGGATAAAACTCGGGGTGAATAAGCTTGTAAGATCTCAAGAAGACAGAGGATCATATACATTAATGGCTATCTAAAGGTATAGATAGTTATGTTCTAGATGTGATGAGGCAAGGAAATTATCTACAGTTCCTGAACCTGTTTAAGGAAAAGGCTGAACAGAAAGAGAGGTGCTTCACTGGGCTGAAAGGGATGAAGACCATCCATTTCTGTAAATAACAGAATGTGTAAATACAATGCAATTACTTCAGCATATGAGTATTTCAACCTCCATCAAAGACACAACAAAATCCAAGAGCATTATCAGCCTTACATCTGAAAAGACAGGTGAAAACTTTCAGCTTTGGAGCATGTTACAGAAGATCTTTATTGGGTTTTTTTCCCTACTGCAGTAAAGGAAAATGTGTGAATAAAACAAACTGAAAGCGTTGCGTTGCATGGTGAAACAACACAATTTATTTCAACAGAAGTATGCATGTTTATGTATAGGCATAAATTTTAATGAAAATGTAAATTACCAAATAAAATAACAACTTGTTGTTATTGCTGTTGCTGATCATATTTTTAAATAGATTTTTAAAAATTTGAAAAAAAAAAAAGTATCCAGTACACAGGCATGCTCCATAATGAGAATGAATCAGCTGCAACCAAAGAAAGACACATATTTCAGTATAGCAAGCTTAAAAAATGTCTAACAGGTGCCAATCATTAATTCAGTGTAGTCAGGCATAAGCAAAGTCAATGAAAATAAGTGATGCCCAGGTTTCCAGACAACTTTTGAAAGCTGAAAACAAGACCATCATATTATAGGTGAAAAAGTAGCCTCAAATGTGAAGAACTCAACCTCCCAAATTAGGTTATTCTGCATGACATGAAAGAAAGAGAGAGATGAGACCTAAGATGAAGTGGGAAGACAAAGAACCAAAAGTAATAAAGATGGCAGACAGTAAGAGTTATACATATATGAGACTGGCACGGAATGGAAGTGATCCAGCAGATGGAAAAAGTTTACCTCGTGTGAAAACGCTGAGTGGTTGTTATATGTATGTTAGCTAATCACAAATCTTAAAAATGTGCATATAAACAAGCACAAAAACTGACACTGACACTGCTCAGACCACTGTGTTGGTCTGGGCTTCTGTACAAACCACAGAAATGGAGGCAGATGAAATATTATATTACTAATAGAGAAACTTAAAAGGCCATAAAAATAATTATGAAAAGAGAAATGTTGTTTGGTTTTGTATCATGATCAGCAGAGAGAAAATACTAGACAAGGAAACTCTCTGAAGACTTATGAGATCAACCAAACTGGACAAATACAGAAACTCACCTTTCAGGCTGTAAGAACAAGCACATATTGAGCCAGAAAGAGCTGAAACAAACTCAATTTCTTAAAAATACTTTTGTAAAATTGACTGAACTTTATAAATCTTACAGAGCTATTCAGACAGGTGAAAGACATGCCAATAGAACCAATATAAACCTAATAGAAATTATCATTGAAATTAAAATGAAATTAGATACATGCTTTAAAACATGGGCTTCTTCTAAAGTATTGTACAAAGAATGAAAAATCACTAAAGGACCATGGAAAAGTAAAAACCACACATTTATGGTATGATAAATAAATGGTCTTGGAATCCAGTTTCATGAAGGATAATGCTGAAAATAAAAAAGTTTCCCTTCTTAATATTGTCATGTACAATTGATTGTAATTTCTTTTTTACTGCCATACGAGAAATTGTATGTTGTTGGCAAAACTAGAAAGGTATTTTCAAAGGCCAGGAGTCTTTCACAAGCCTTCCTCTGCAAGTGTGTCTATGGCAGGGCTCCTCACAGTCACAGTCAGCTGAGCTGAAGCTACAGACCAGGGCTGGTTCACATCCTAATAGTTTAACACAAACAAAAAAAAAAAAAAAGTTGAAGCCAAGCAGCTAGGTGAAGACAGCTAGCCTTGCAAACTTGCATGTTCTTGTTGAGCACATTAAGTCATTTGTGGTAAGAAAAAACTCTTGTTCTCAAAGGCAAGAAGATAGGTGCTATCCTACTTTCCCTGCAGTCACCAAAAAAATTGCAATGATTATCAATATGTATGTTGTTTTTATACTACCAGATATGACCATCCCTGAAAATTCTTATATATGCTTCTTGTGTAATGTGATGGAATGGGGGTTTGATTAATTTGAGATGATTTTTCAAAATTATGTATTTTTATTAATTTTGGTATCCAAACTTTTCCACCCTGACCATTAATTTTAATAATAAACATGTTCTTTTGTAACAGTCATGGAATGCATTACATAAATGACATCTAGATCTAGTAGTAACTATCAATATATACGCGATCAATCCAATTGAGCTCAAATTAACTAATTAACATTAGAAGAGAAGGATTTGCTATTAATTGCCACTTGGCCACTAGATGGACTCAGTGCCCCTCTGCATAAGGCAGAAGCTTGGTAAATGCAAAGCTTAAAGTATTTACTCACAAATATTATTTTCTCGACTTGTGAGGCTAGTAAGAAATTGAGGCAGTACTCAACACTTCCAGGGAGTTCTGTCTGTTGCTTTTCTGGCCAGTCTGGCCACTGGCTGTTGCTGCTGCTGCTGAGACTTCTGATTCACCCCTGGCTCCAGAGGCTGTTGCTGGAGGAAGGAGGGGGACAGATACTTTCTGACCTGATCCTGGTTTTCCAACAGTCTGCATGCCTTGAGTGCTTGCTCATCTTCAGGAGATGCAGGCAGATGTATTGCAATGTGTCTCAGTGGGTGTGTTTATCACTCTGGCTGTTGTACGTAGCTATCACGTGAAGCAATTAGAATTGCTCCTCCTGGAAAACTTGAAACTGTTTCAGGCTGGAATATAGCTTATATTGCTATACGAAATAATAAGGCATTAGCATTGCCAATAGGCATCTCCGACACCGACACAGCAGAACACAGAATAATGGCAAAGTCATGGCAAAGCATGTTGTGTTACCCTCCTTATCTGTTTTTATATCAATGCCTGAGAGTGATTGGACCTTTGGACATAATTAGCTCATCCAATTAGAGTGGCAGTAAGCCAAGTTATCACCACAGGTTTGCTATAACCATTTACAGAGAGAGCATAGGCTCAGAACAAGCTTAGCACAAGGCAAGCACATGCACCTTGTTTACCACGGATACAAGCAGGAGAAAAACAAGTTGTGTAAGCTAGAACTCTCAGACTCCATGGCTCCATGTCTTTAGTCCTGTTTCCTGCAGTTGCTTCTTCCCAAAAAGAAGGAAGGAGAGCAGAAAAACATGTCTGGGGAAGCCAGCATATGTACAGGTCTATTTTGACCCTTCAGGTCTACCATAACATGTAACTGTCATGAATGACCTAGAGGGGTCTTTTTATTGTATTGTTATTTATTTTATTGTTTATTTTTATTTCATTATCCCTTTGTAATTTATATTATTTTCTCATATTTGATGGCAGTAGCCCAGGGATGAAAGGCTGACTTTCTCTGGAGCCATAAATAATTGGTGATCACTGCAGGAATGCACTGTAATCAAATAATGAGAAAACTTAATCTCATAGTGACAAATGTGAGGGCTGAATTTCAGGAGGAACATCTATGTGGAACTAGTCCTTCAACTGTATACTAGAACCATGAAAGAAATACATCTGAAGAAAAAGTAACAATAGATACTGTCAACCACAGTTGGCAGTTGTCCATCACCAGCTAAGGAAGTCTGAATATAACTACTAGAGTTGTAGCCATTAAAAAAGTATCCCCCTTGCATGTCATTCTCCAGTATTTATTATGGAATCATAGAATGGTTTAGGTGGGAAGGGACTTCAAAGATCATCCAGTCCCAAACCCCTGCCATAGTCAGGGACACCTCCCACTAGAACAGGTTGCCCAAAGCCTATCTAATCTGGCCTTGAACACCTCCAGGGAGGGAGCAGCCACAACCTCCCTGGGCAACCTGTTCCAGTGTCTCACCATCCTCACTGGAACGATCTTCCTCCTAATACCATACTTAAATCTCCCCTTTGCCACTACCCCTCATCCTGTCATAAAAAGTCTTTGTGAATATTTCCTCCCCAGCCTTCCTGTAGGCCCCTTTCAGACACTGGAAGGCTACTCTAAGGTCTCCTTGAAGCCTTCTCTTCTCCAGGCTGCAGATCCCCAACTCTCGAAGCCTGTCCTTGTAGCAAAAGTATTCCAGTTTCTGACCATCTTTGTGGCCCTCCTCTGGACTTGCTCCAACAGTTCCACATCCTTCTTGTGGTGAGGGCTCCAGAACAGCACATAGTACCCCATTTGGAGTCTACCTGATGACTGTAGAATTCCCCAACTTTTCTGGGTAGAAATATACTCCTTGTTTTTTTTACTGCAAGCCTTGAAATTCATAAAAAGGAAAATATCCTATTTTCAGGACATGCTATACCATACCAATATGGGAGATATTCCTGTAGTGTATAGCGCAAATTTAATAAACAACTCTCCTTTGATTTACTGGACAAACACTGGTAATTTTGCTTTTAGCAATATTTTTCTCTGGAAAAGATTTTTCTATTCAGAGTGAGTTGCTTATCATGAAAAAACCGAACAGCCAAACAAAGAAACCCTCCCCCCTCCCCCCCAAAAAAACCCAAACAAACAAAAAAACCCCAAACCACCAAACAAACAAAACCAAAACAAAACCAAACAAAACCTGCAGATTTTTATAGCTGAACAAAAATGAAGATAACAAAAAAAGAATGTTCCCAAGTCAACTTGTCTTTGAAATTCTTCAGTGATGGGATGTTCTAAGCCTGAGCACCATGGAATGAGTTAATACTCTATGAAGGTTTTCATTGCAGACATCAGCTGTCGGGTGAGAATCTTAAACAGAGTACCTTCTACTCATAGAAAAGTCTGCTAAACATCCAATCATATAGTAGAAACAAAAGNATAATTATATATTGTGCATATAATAACAATAGCAATAATAATCTAAAGTCACTTAAAGTTTTTCATTCTTGTTGTGTCTGTGCAGGCATATTTAGCCCAGTGCTTCTTTCACCTAGAAATTTTGAGTATTTTCTCCTAACATTTTCAGTCCTTTGAACAGGCTGAATTAAGAACTGGGAATGGTGTACTAGGATGCCCACCCTTCAGAAATAATTAAAGAGGAAGAAGGCTACATTTCTCAACACTGGAGGACTAGCCTATTTGTAGGTTAAAGCCGACCAGATATGACAAAGCAGAAAGGCAGAATGACTAGTTATTAAAAATTAATCTGTCCTCTCAGACTTAATTGTAGTTGATGTACAATTAAGTAAGATGTTATACTTGAAACAGATCCTTAAAAACTGGGAAAAAATTTTTTTTAAAAATCCACAACCTTATGTCACAGGTTAAGCCGTCCTGGAATGGTCTGGAATCCTGACCCCAGGTTCCCCTGGCCCCTCTTGGTTAGGCATGGTCTGGAATCTGACCCTAGGTACCCCTGGCCTCTTCTGATAGGAGGTTCCTCCAAGTGCAAAGGTTAGCCTGCTCCTACTTCCTGTCTGCAGCACTATAAAAGCAGGTAAACTTCTTTTTCTCTTTTTCTGCCTCACCTAACGAGTAACATCCTTGCTGCTACAACTGCTCCATCTTAGCTATGTAGCCAGCCAACCACATGGCTGACCAGCTACCTCCTGTAATCCTTCTCCACCCAGGAAAATCCATTGTCATCCATCTGGTTTGTATATATTTTTGTATCTGTATTCCTTCACTTATATCTCTCTAAACTCCCTTACCTTAAATACTCTTTATTGTTACAGTTTTTCTTCTAACTTCCAAAATCAGTGCTGGACTGTTTTCTGTGGGTGTTTTACCTCTTTTCACTCTTTCTACCTAATTCTTTCCTTTTAAAAGAAGTGGAAGAGTGAAGGCATCCTATATTTAACTTTGTTCTGTAGGCTTTGGGTCTCCAGAAAGCTCTAAACTAGAACACCTTGAAATTATTCTACAGCTTCTTATAGAAGCGGTGCTAGAGATTGTATGCATGCATTGGAATCTGACATCTTGACAAGGTGTGAGTTCCATCACACCAGGGAGCCTTAGCTGCCACAAAATGTTCATTAAAACTTCAAAATCATATGTTGTGCAGGTGTGAGGAAAAAGCAGTGTGGAATACATCACATTAAAAAAATCCAAAAAATCCTCTCAGCTCCTCCATCTTATGATTTTACATCCATAGTGGACCTGGAATATCAAAGATGGATCATATGCTTGTGTCAGAGAAGAGAGAGTGCCTAAAGCATATTTCAGCACAAAAGAGATTCTGGCCCAGAATTCACTTTCTGGTGTGACACATCCAGCATATGGCTTTCCTGTCAAGCAGATGCTTGTGTGAACTGCTGTAACAAATGGTGCACAGTCAGCAACACATAAAAAGTGTAATGCCAACAGCAAGCAGCTTCCCTGGGGCATGTTAAAAGATTTATATTGAACATAACTACAGAAACACCAGTGTTGAGATCTAGCTCATCCAGGGTGAAAATCTATGATATTTTTGTTTGGTTTGGGTTTTTTGTTAGGATTTTTTTGTGTGTGTGGGGGGCGTGTTGTTTTCTTTTTCTTTCCAAGTGGTCTTCCTACTTTGTGCCTTAGATATCCCTTATTGTGATCAGACATACCCAAGAAGTTTTAAAAGAAACTGGCTATGACTTCCTGCACTATCTAGAGTTCTTGTTGGACTTCTGACACCCTAGAGATGTGAGGCAGGCTGCAGAACCGTGAAGAACCTCCACAATGATCCAGTATAGAGGGAGGACTCAAATGCTTTCACTTTTTCCTTCCCATTTGTACTAAGCATCTAAATGCTCTGTAGGGTCCAGCACTTTCCATCTTTTTCTTGATACAAAAAAATATGACAGCACCACAAAATTTTAACCTTTGGGAGTTTTGCATTCTCTGAAAATTCTTTCCCTCTGATGATACTCTCAGGTGCTGTTATCATAGTGTCATAGAATCATCCAGCCCAGAAAGTACCTCTGATATCAAGCCCAGCCATTTCACTCACACCACTGTCTGTCACTTCACCATGTCCCCAAGCACTACTCTATGTGGCTTTTTAAACACATCCAGCAATGGCAATTCATCCACTTCCCTGGGCAGCTCATTCCGGTGCCTGACAACTCTTTCCATAAAAAAAATATTTCCTGATGTCCAGTTTAAATCTGGCACACCTTGAAGCCGTTCCCTCTCATTCTGTCATTGACCAGTGTCTACATCTCTAAAGCCTCCTCTCAGGTAGCTGTAGAAAGCAATAAGGCCTCCCTTCAGCCTCCTTTTTTATAGACTAAACAGTCTCAGCTCTCAGCCACTCCTCACAATTCTTGCTCTCCAAGTACTTCACCAGTTTAGTAGCCCTTCTCTGTAACTGCTCAGGTGCTTTGACGTCTTTACTGCAGTGCCCAAAAATGAACACAGTGCTCAAGGTGTGGTCTCACCAATGCTGAGTATAGAGGAACAATCGTATCCCTGTTCTGTGGCAGGGCACACCCAAGTCCCTGCCCCACAGGACGTTTGAATGGGGCCCAAAACTCTTTTCCTCTCTCCCCAACTCCATCTCCAAGGGTTTGGAATGTGGAAAGAAGTAGGTGTAAAGTTTCTTCCGCCACCCTTGCAGGCTTGAACAGGAAAGGAACAAATTGCCCCAGCATATATGGCAACTGGACACATTGTCTAATTGGACCTTGAGGGGGATCTTGAAAGGCATCTGGAAGAATGGTGACGAGAAAGCACATGGTCCCTGCTTTTGGACCGCCAGA
>VWZI01017398.1:5473-18536 GCA_013396835.1 Psilopogon haemacephalus | reverse complement strand
AGTAAAATTAAACTATTATTTACAAATCGGCTACATATATGATTTGGTTGAAGATTAATTTGCTAAAGCAGAAATTATAAAAACATTATTATTTTTGTTTTCCTGAAACCTCACCCCCAAACTCCATACAGGTATATTTACAAGTTCTAATTCTGTAGGGAAATCTTCATAAGGATGTTTATAGGTAAGTTTAATAATTTAAGAAAGTCAGAAAAATGGAAAGGCTAAGGTCCAAGACAGCTTTACCCCACTTATAAATTTGGCTGAGCAGAGAACTCAAGAAATCAGCTTTTTACTCATGGAGGTGATGTAGGAATTTAACAATGATCCCTGACAAATTTCTCTGTCAGCAGCCTCTGAAACTGCAAGCTAAATCCACATTGCAGATCCACGTGTCAAAAGTCCAAGTGTCTCAGCTTCCATGAGGCAAAGATTCATGGTGCAGCACTGCCACAGCAGTACAGAGGAAAAGCCAAACTTCTGACATGCTGCCCAGCTTGGGATAGTGAGCAGAGGACGTGGTGTGGTCTGAGAGAAGCCAGGTCCTAAAGACTTGCTGAGCTTGCAGACTTGCACAGAATGCAGAAGCAGAATGCAGGTGCAGAGGCAGAGGACCATCCAAAAGTGAGGACAGTGCGAAATGACAGCCATGCAAAAGCGTGGAAATCTCAAAGTGGGAACTCTTTAAAGGTGGGAGCTCTGTAAAGGTGGGAGCTCTGTGCTTTTTTCATCACTCTATTTATGATTTTCCCTGACATTATGTCAGGAAAGTATCCAGCCAATCACGATCTGATTCCAGCATGGGCTTTCCTACAAGTCAGCACACTTTTTGAAAAGGCACCTTTGCTGTTCCCACTTCAAGCTTGCAAGGGGGGTGCAGAAAGCAATTTTTCATGCCTTCTTCTTCTGCCATTCAAATCTCTAGAGTCAGAGAGGTGGGGGAAAGAAGGGATTTGGAATGTCCCACAACAATATAAAAGGTAACAAACACAGACAAACATCTTATAAACATGTAAAAGTAGACAATAGCCCAGCTAATCCCTGTGTACTAACTCCAGCCAGCAGAATATTATCTCTTCCCCACTCCTGGTCAGGATTCTTACCAGCCTAAACAATTCTTGATGCAGAGAAGTAGTCGAGGCCAAATAGACAGATGGAAGGAACAAGGAAGTAAGGGAGGGCAAGCAAGAGCAGTAGAACACTCTAGACTTCAGATTATATAGAAAAACAGAAGTCCAATTAAATGAGATAAATTTATCTTTTATGTTCTGCTCAGCCCCACCTCTTGGGATGGGACCTTGAACTCTCTCCAAATTTTAATTTACAATTTAAAATTAAGACACAAGTCTTTAAAACTGTAAAATCCAGTCAGCAGGAACTTCACCAGACTGCCATGACCCTTGGAACATGATAGATACTAACTTGGCAACTTTATCCACAAGTTCCTTCAGGGCACATGAGTGGATCTCAGTGGGCCACATGGCCTTATGTACTTTTATGTTCTTTAGATGGTCTTGAACCTGCTATAGTGAGTGGATCTGGATCATCCTTTTTCCTAGTCCCTACCTTTGCCTTCTGGAACTTGGGCTGTGTGGCTAGAACCTTTGCTGGTGAAGACTAAGAAGTTAGTGAGTACCTCAGCCTTTTCCATATCTTTAGTGGCCAGATCTCCATTTGCTTCCAGAGAGGCTCTACAACTTCCCTTACCTTCCTTCTGTCTACCTGAAGAAATTTGTTTCTTTTTATGTCCCTTACTAAATTTAATTCTCTGTGCTTTAGCTTTTCTAACCTGATCCCCAGCAGCTCAGGCAACATTATGCTGTGATTTTCTTATGATGACTCCAAAATTTTGGGCTGTTGGTGATAGCTTGTCCTTTTCATTTAAATTGAGGACTTGATGATAAAAAAAAAATCATATATCACTGCACTTTAATTATTAAAAAAAAAAAAAAAAAGAGAGAAATAGTAATAACCAGGAAATGATGTGATCACAAGCATTTAATGAAGGCTTCCTGGTTGTCAGGGGGAAGATCTGTAGAATATTGAGCCAGGATCTAGATGAAGCTAACTATCATGCCATGTGGGAGATTACACCATCCCTCATTCAGCTGCTCTTGTATTCAGTGTTGTTACGGCTGACTAAAGCCTGGAAATCTTAACACATGCTAGACTGTTATTTCTAATGTTCTATAAAGCAAAGGCAAGAAGAAATACAGACCAAAAATATCCAGCTTTTCTTCTCTGTTGCTAAGAGATTGTTCCATTACAGGTAGTGATTTGAGCAACTGACTGTAAGGTATCTAAAATTTTGTCTCTAATCTGAAATATATATTCAAGGGTGCATTGATGGTGGGTATCATTATGTTAGGCTGAGATGCTGCCTTCTAAATTGCCTGCAATCCAAATATTTAAGTATTAACCTAGGCTAGCATGATTGCCAACCTAGAACAAAATCCGCTGACCCCTCATATCTCTCACACAGAGGAGTAAGCAACTATGTCTAGATGCATCATGCTAGGAACAAAATGATTAGTGTCATAAAATTAGTACCTGACAGCTATTCAGGTAGTACAGGAACAGAAATAAAGGACTGAAGGTGAATTGAAACAGCATTCAGTTAATACAGAAATCTAGTGCCTTCAAAGTAGGCCATTGATACCTGTTGGGTATTTGGCATATTATGTAAAAGGGAAGGAGAGCAACTCTATTGACTTTCAGAGTTTAACAGCTGCCATGAATTGTACAAGGTGAATATTTCTGGGACTGATTGACTGGGGAAGTAGTCAGTAATTGCTTGATTAATCTGTTAACAGGTTTTCGGGAGAAAGAATGGAGCCATCCATTCATTGGTCTCATCCAGCAAGCTCTGACCATCATGCTCCTGTGGGGCAACAACACTTGCCTGAATATGCTACTGGAGTAGAACCTAGTCTGATTTTAATGCAAAATTAAGTTAGGATGGTATTCCACTTCTTGACATAGAAATTATTCATGGTTTTCCTCACCTCTGAGAATTGATACAATTAGTTCAGAGTGGACAGCAGACTCTGAGATTTTGGACACAGATATTTTGAGGAAAAAAAGCAGCCCTAAGTGATGGAGAAAGAGCTTGTACATTGATTCTTTTTACCAATTGTTTCATTTTTAGAGTGGTCTGAAATAAGTGGCTTTATTATCAGATTTTACTGGCAGCCATGATAGAACGTTAATTCATGTTTTATTTTCCTTGCATACTGGAAAGCATATCCAAGTATGTTTTCAGAATAAGCTTCAGTCTCTTGTACCTGGAAGAATATCTTGATAAATAGAATACTTTCTACAGCCCTCATAATGTCAACAAAGCACTGCCTTAAGTCAAATAAGCAGTAAATATATTGAAAGTGACTTGTGCAGTCAATATCTGGAAGGAAACAGCTTGTTTCATCTTGTCCAGTTTTTATATTACTCTGCATTTTCCCAGAGAACACTTCCTTGAAATCTGGTCTGTTTTATCTGTCACTAAGGAGTATATTTTCACTGCTTTGATATTGGAATATGCATCCTTCATTTTATTTTAACTCAGCCGCGGGAACCATAATGATCAAAGCTATTTCAGAGCTTACCACCAATTGCAACAAAAATAACTCCCAGATCTCTTTTATGTACAGAAAGAATGCTGTACCTTTACATGTTCTCTTCTGTGTTAATACCTGCCACAGTTTTCTGTTTTACTTTTTTTTTTCCCTTTTTGTTGTTGTTTTTTAACAGACCCTGGCTGTTAGAACTCCATAATTCCAGGAGAGTCACAACCCAATCATTCTGCTTTGAACTACTATGATTAATTCAAGTCTAGACAATCCTGACTTGCGGAATGAAATTCTGTGCAACAAACATTGGATCTAAAAGACTGTGTTCCTTTATTAAGTGGATGTAACGCATTATAGATTGCAGCAAACTATGCTGGAAATAGTATTTCTTTACTATCCTGCATGTTTTTAATACTGTTCGTTAATACAAGTGGCACAGACTTTGGATATGCTCTATATGTAATTAAATTTCTTGTGCAAGGGAGAAGAAAATCATTAACAAATTTAGTCAAAGTACTGTCCTATTCTCATGAGTTAAGTTGGATATTTGCTGCACTTATTTGAAACCACCCTGCCTCATACCAGCTTCAAAATGAAAGTGCAGGCTGGAGCGAAGTATTATGGGTTTTGAAGTTCATACTGTAATACAAGAGGTTTGGTGTTCAAGTTGCTGCTTTTTTGGATTCTAGGTTTTGAGTTTTGGCTTTTTCCTGTGGGAGTGGTGGTGAGCTGGGTGCAAGATAGCTATTTCTGTTTTTCTGCTTTATGTGGCACTTCTTTTTTCCCCTCAAATAGACAAAGCTAAGGTAATAATTCATTATATTATTATGTAAGGTACTTGTGTATTGTATTGTTATCTGATTCACTTAATCTTAACTCATTCTATTGCAACCCAGAGTTTTCATGTATTACTTTCCCCTCACTTTTGTGTTGGGGAATCTGTTCATAATGCTTTAACCTGCTGCATTCTTTGTGCTTCCCACGTTGGGCATGACAGCAGCTGCGTTAACTAAGACAGTCAGAAATGGAAGAATTGAGACAATAAGTCAGATAACCAGGAGATTCAATTAAAGGTTGAGGCTTGTTAAGAGAGTTTTATGGTTTGGGGTTTTGTGGCTGGTTGGTTGGTTCGGTTTGGTTTAGTTTTGATCTTTTCTGTGGTGTGTTTACTATGATAATGTATGTGGTTTCCTAGGGCGCTTGGGGGCAATGTGCTGGCATTATGTTGTGGTAGACCTGAAGGGTCAAAATAGGCCTGTAAAATGTACTGGCTTGCCCAGACATGTTTTTCTACCTTTCCTTTGGTTTTGGGGAAGAAGCAACTGGTGGGAAAAGGAGACAAAAAAAATGGTGCCATGGAGTCTGAGCACACTGGCTTATATAATTTCTTTTTCTCCTGCTTTCAACCCATGGTAAACAAGGTGCACACACTAGCATCATGCTATGCCTGTGCTCTCCCTCCATATGTAACGAAAAAAACAATTCTTTCATCCAAATATGGTAAGACTTGGCTTGCTGCCACTCTGATTGGGTATGCTAATGTCCACAAGGGTCCAATCAATCTCAGGCATTGATACTAAAAGCAGATAAGCAGATAACACAGCATGTTTTAGCCATGCTTATGCTTCTGCCATGATTTTGCTACTATTCTGTGTTCTGTGTCTGTGCCTGTAATGCCTTAATATTCTTATATAACAATATAAGCTATATTCCACCCTGGAACCGTTTCGAGTCTTTCCAGGAGCAACTTGAATAGTCTTCATGCAGTTAGCAGCATGAGACGTCTACTGAGTTACATTGCAAGATGTCTGCCTGCACCTGCAGCAACCTGCATCTCCTGAGGATGAACAAACCTGAAGTTACACAGATTGTTGAAAAGCCAGGAACAGGTCAGAAACCGTCTGCACCCCCTCTTTTTCCTCCAGCAGCCTATGGAACCTGGGCTTGATAAGCCAGAGCTGCAGCTGCACCAACAACTGTAGCAGCAACAGCCAGTGGTCAGACCAGCCAGAAACCCTGCAAGTGTTCTGGGTACTACCTATATATTGATAACCCCGCATGACGGGAGAAATAATAGTTGTGAGTAAAACCTAAGTTTTGCATATTGCCTGCACTCTGCCCTAAGCAGAAAGGGGGCCTGAGTTCCATCTGGTGGCCAAGTGGCACTGTTGACTACAAGAAATGTTCCAGTGTTAATTAGTTACAATAATTGAATCGATTGTTTATGCATATTAGTAGTCACTACTAGATGCTGCTTATGTAATTGTTCCATAACTGCTACAATTGAACCTGTTTAATATTAAAAATAAGTCGTCGGGAGTGGCAAATTTTGGATATTGAAAATTAATAAACAATATTAATTTCAGAAAATCATACTGCATTAATTAATCATAATCCCCTCCATAACATATCTATATATTCCTTCTGGTGAAAAGCAATATCTTAGGGCAGAGGCTCAGAGCTGCGCTGTTACTCTGCTGACTACTGGAATGTCAAATTCTGTGCAGAGCAATAGAAAACTCTCCCAAGAATGCCACAGAGAGATCTGTCCCAAGGCTAGATAATTAGGAGTGTTTAAGTAAATTCTTAGGGCAGTAGTCCCTTCCAGTTGTCTGCAATCTCTCTCTTGAGCAAGTGCAAAATCCTGAAAAGCTGGTGAAATATTTGGAAAAAGTCTGTTTTCAGTCTTGAAATACACAAGGAACAGAAATCACTGCCTTGTGTTGGGACCTGACCCATGTCTATTGAGCCCTTCTTATCAGTATTTAGAGTGCTTGGGGGCAAGAGAAGGTCTCTGGGCCTACAGACAGACCAGCAGGCATGGTTCTCTCTGCAACAGAGAACCAGCTTGTGTCAGTGTCAGCTGCCCCTGTTGCGATTATTAATTTTAATTACTATTAATAATTACAGGGGAGGTCCAGAATAGTTCCCCTGGGTTCTTTGGATGTTCGATTGGCAAGAATAAATACACGAAGTCACTTAAAACACAGAATTGAACAGTTTAAATAGTCAGAACTTAGGAAATAGAGAGTCTAATACAAAAGCAATCCTAACCACGCCTAAAAATACCCACGAAACACGTGCTTAGGTACAGAGTCTTCCCGAGAAAGAGGAAAGAAGGAGGATTTGTCCCGAATAAATAGAAAGCTTGTCCTGAATAAAGAGGAAAAGAGAGGGTTTTGCCTTGCTGCCTTTGCAATAAGCTGTGATGCTGCTGCTGTTGCTGGCTGCTCGCTGCAAAGCATGTGGCCAGTGCTGGACGGGATGGAGGCATGAGTTCCTCCCGGCAGTGGTGGAGAGAGAGAACCAAAACTAATGGCCGTTGCACCCCCTTAAATACCTCATTAGGGGAGCATGGAACTGACCAATAGGCACTTAGCATCCACTGAATGGCCAATTGGTTCAAAAGTCCCACGCCCAGGCGTGGCTTCTAACACCCTAAGAGACAGCACAGATCACCTGACTTGCGCGCGTGACTTGTGCGTGCAGCCTAAGACTTCCTGGTTCCAGAACCACGTGGTGTGCCACCCTGCAACCCAGCTCTGGACCTTATCACAGAAGGGGGAGGGGGACCTCAGGAAGTGAACCAACTCTGGGCAATAATCATGGCCATACCAGGACAGCCCCTGTATGGAAAGTGAAGCATACAAGGAAAGCAGCTCATTCTGCAAAAGGTAATGATGAACCAGGGCCATTCTGGGAACAAGAGAAAGAGCCAAGGATGCTCACTCAGCTTTTAGCTCTGGTTTTGAAAGATGGCTGATGACAAACAGAAGATGAAATAAGCAGCAGGCCTATGAAATGTGAGGGATATCTCTCCTCCTCTGTGCAAACCTGTGTTTCAGCCACAAGAAGCAGCTGCTTCCCTGTCTGAAAGAGAGAATTTGGAAAGCACAGGCCACAATGAATCCTGTGTGTTTTATTTGCTTGACCATGGGGAAGAAATGAGGAAGCAGGATGGCAAACCTGTTTCAGTCTTGGCTGCATGAGTACATGAATTAAAAGGGAATTATTTCCTGAAGAATGCTGCCTCCGTTTCCAGTGGAAATTCTCCCAAAAAAGGAGCAGACAAGTTGATTCTGCTTGTGATCCTTCTGAAAGGACTACCAGAGAATCTCCACAACATGCAAGAAATTCCAGTCAGAATTAGAGGGGCCCTGCTTCCAGCCAGATGGCAGAGAGTGGCAGCTGATTTCATTGGACAGTATGGAACTGATGGCTTGGCAAGACAAACTTACAAGAATATAAAGATCTAGTAGACGCAGGAACCCAGTGTAACCTGATGCCATCAAACTGCAAGGGGTGGAACTCATCTGTATTTCTGGTGTGCTAGGGGGATCGCCGCACCTGGATGCGCTGGAAGCTGAGCACTGGCCTGCAAGCCACAATTTGCTTTTACTAGGAGTGTGCTGGTTTGAACTAATTTGAATGAGAAATTAGACTATAGGCTGATAAAGGAAAATATTCCAGTGTCTCCTTCTCTCCTTCACTCATTTTTTTACTGAAATGATATAAATAAAATCGAAACAAAGATAGCACAGACCACTTTGAGCCATGCTAGCTGCTACATCTCTGTCCCTGCCTTCTTAGCTGGATCTGAATAACTTCACTAACTACTTTTTGTCTGCTAACCCCACTGGCCTACTTACATTTTCTTTACAGGTTCTAATTCATTTGGGAATTTTCACAAGGATGGTTGTGAACAATTTTGATAATTTAGGAAAGTCAGAAAATGGAAAAGCTAAGCCTATATATTCCTGTATATTCCCTTGTCCACTACTGATATCAGAGGGATGAAGCAGAACACAGCTTGAACTCCTGATCCCTTTAGCTGTTGTGCCAGCATCCTGAAGTCTCTTAACTGATTGTGATCTTCTCATTGCTGCCCACCTGAAAGACCAGAAATGGGTAGTAGTCTGAAGGGGAACTTCCCACAAGAGTGGGAAGTTTAGTTACAATGTCCTTTACTCAGGCATCAGAGGCACAGCAGACCTCTATATGATGCAGTTTTGGTCTCTGTATCAGGCCTATTCCCCTCAGTAGGGAGTCACCTACAACTATAACCCTTTGATTTTTCTTTTCAGGGTCACTTTTGATGGTTAATCTGAGAAGAGTTGGCCTTGGTGGCACTTCTGGCCCTCATGAGCCATTGTCCTTGCTCACAACCACTTTCTCCTGCAGAGCCTCATACCTGTCCTGCAAGGGCACTCTAGGCAATGTGCTTTTTAAAGGAGCGTGCTTGTTCCATTTGTATTGTTTGTTTTACTGGGTACAGAACTGTTCCTATTAACCCTGGTCTTGTAGGCCACTACAGGAGGGCTGGCAGGCTAGCTGATGAGAGGATATCGAATCCTCTGATCCAGTAAGTGTTGACTCCTGTTCTGGTTTTGTAGAGATGATATTGTGGAAGTAATCAATTTCCCTCTCACTCTCCCTGATGCTTCTCAACCTACTCACCTCTTCCCTGAGCTCCATCACTTCATCCTGGAACTGTGCCAACCAACTGAGTAGGTCAAAAACCTGCTCATGCAGCATTCAAATATTGTCAGTGTTGCCCCCTTTCCCCAGTGAAAGGCTGTGGCATTCCTCACAGCCTGTGGCCTGGGTACCAATATCCATTTTGGTGGGTTCTGGGAGTACAGCCTTCCTCCTCCAAGTAGCCACCATCACTTCTTCAGTAAATCACAACACTTTGCATCCTGCACACATGCCCTACCTGTGGAAACTACTGAGCTAACTCAGAAGGAGCCCTTTGTCATCATTTTTGGCTGTACTATTACCCTCCCAATACAGACTGACCACAATGAAGCTGGTCACTCCAGCAAATGAATATATCTTGTGCTCAGCATCTTGTCCAATGAGCTGCAAGTAGCTGCAGGAGCCTTCAGGGTGCACACAATCACTATTCACTCACACTGTGCCTGTTTGCCTGCCTACACCAATGACCACATGCTCCCAGCTGTCTGACCATGCCACTTTCCTCAGAGCACTAACCACTGTGTTCTAACAAGTGAGAAATGTATCTACCTTGCAATTTGCAGTCTGAACTCCTCTTCCATTGTCCCAAAGTACCATGTCCACATGCTTTTTGAACACCTCCAGGGACCAACTTCAGCACCTACATGGGCAACCTGTTTCAGTGCCTGACAACTCTTTCCATAAAGACATTTTCCCTAATACCCAGTCTAAAAATGCCTTGGTACAGTTTCAGGTCATTTTCCCCCTATCACCAGATCACCCCACCTCACTACAACCTTTCTTTCAGGTACTTGTAGAGAGAGCAATAAAGTCTCCTCTCAACCTCATTTTCTCTGTACTAAACAATCCAGATTGCCTCAGGTGTTGCTCTTAAGACTTGTTCTCTAGACCCTTCAATAGATTCTTTGCCTTCTCTGGACACTCTCCAGCAACTCAATATCTTTCTTGTAGAAGGAGGCCCAAACTGACCACAGTATTCACAGTAGGGCTTCACAAGGGTATAATTGCTTCCCTGCTCCTGCTGGTCACACTATTTATTATGGACAGGGCAGAATGATATTTACTTTCGGCCACCAGAGCATACTGCTGGATTGTGTTTAGATGGCTGTGAACCAGGATCCCAGGTCTTTTTTTGCTGGGCAAAGTTCCAGCCATTCTTTACCCACTTTGTAGTGTTGCATGAAGTTGCACCTAGCACTTGGCCTTTTTAAACCTCATACAACTGACCTCAGCCCATGGATCACAGGATGTCAGGTGTTGGAAGGGACCTGAAGACATCATCAAGTCCAACCCCCCCCTACCAGAGAAGGACCATACTGTCTGGCTCAGATCACAAAGGAACACATCCAGATGGGCCTTGGATGTCTCCAGAGAAGGAGACTCTACAGCCTTTCTGGGGAGCCTGTTCCAGTGTTCCGTAACCCTTACAGTAAAGAAGTTCCCCCTTGTGTTGAGGTGGAATCTCCTATGCTGCAGCTTACATTCATTGCTCCTTGTCCTATCACAGGGAGCAAGTGAGAAAAGCCTCTCCCCCGCCTCCTGACACCCAGCTGTCAGATATTTATAACTGTTTGTTAAATCCCCTCTCAGTCTTCTCTTCCCCCAACTAAAAAGCCCCGGGTCCCTCAGCCTCTCCTCATAAGGCAGTGCTCCAGTTCCCTAATCGGTCTTGTAGCCCTCCACTGAACCTTCTCCAGCAGATCCCTGTCTGTCTTAAACTGGGGAGCCCAAAACTGAATGCAGTATTCAAGATGCGGTCTCAGCATGGCAGAGTGGAGGGGGAGGAGAACTTCCCTTGATCTGCTGGACACACTCTTCTCAATACATCCCAGGATACCAATTGGCCTTCTTGGATCCAAAGGCAAATTGCTGTCTCATGGATAACTTGTTATCTACCAGGATTCCCAAGTTCCTCAGTCCACATTTCTTTGCAGAGACTTGCTATTTTCTAGCAGTTCAAAACTCCTTCCCAGCTTGCTGAGGCCAATATGTATTGAGGGTGCATTTTCTAAAGGTGTACTCAATTCCCACATACAGATAGTTTATGAAAATATTGAAGATAACTAATAATCTAACACTAATATTGAATCCAGCTATTTCCCTATTCACTCTGTCTTTTTGCAGAACACTCTGCCACAGAATATTTTAGGTAGGGAACAATAAAAATCAAACTAAACCAAAACAATTTTTTAAAAAACCTCTCAAATAAAACCCAAAACAAAACAAAAGCAGTAAAATTACTTCTATTCAGTTACAGTAATAGTAAAAATATTGTTTTAATTCAGATGCTGTAAGTTATTATCTAATTAATATAATGCTGAAAGACATGAGTCTTCTGGCCAGTTCAGGTACAGCCTGTGTGCAGTATGCTTAAACATGATGACATGATCTGTTTTGTCAATCGAGTTACTGCTGGGTGAAAAAGTTAATACTCTTTTTATTCAGTATCAGAGACAACCACTTTATGTCCTTGGTAAAGTGGCATTTTCTTCTTCAATAGCAACAATTGTATTTTAAACTCCACAAAAGAAGTGTTTTCAAAGTTGTTCAAAATGCATAGCCATGGATATTGTTAAATACACACTGAGAACAGTGTCAGGCATTTGCAGGACATGATTATAGAATCATAGAATCATAGAATGGTTTGAGTTGGAAGAAACCTCAAAGATCATCCTGTTCCAACTGCCTGCCATAGGCAGGGACACCTCCCACTAGATCAGGACACTCAAGACCTTGGCTTTGTACCTTAAAGAAGATACGCATAATCTTTATTTTTCATTGTCATATACCCTTATTAAACTGGGGAAGAAAATAAAGCTAATCTAAATTATGACAGGAAAAGAAATTCTTATTAGTAGCTGAAGGTTCTCTGTAGCCTGGAAAAGGTGTCTAAGAATGTATCCCATAGATAAATGTATTATCCAAGATGTATAAGATATTTATCATTCATATTCTTATAAATAAGCCATATTACATATATAAGAATACATTCAAAGTCACATATAATATGTATGTACTTAAACACCTAGAAGCATGCTGTCCTGTAGTGAAGATGTTTTGATTGATTTGAAATGTCACATGGATGTATCTGTATTTGGCAGAATGCCAAATATTACATCAACAAACTATTATGTTAGGCAACAAATGGATCTTGGCTTTTCAGTGCCTTACCAGGGCACAGTTTATAGGTAATACAGTTTACTAAAACAATCTGAGAACAGCAGTGGTTATCACTAAGGGCTTGTAGAAATGAGCTTCCATCTAGAGGAGGCAGATTGTAATACTGTCTTTAATGAGAGCAGTAGAGAAAATTGTACATCAACATGGCTTCATTCAGAAAAAAAAAAAATACAGCTACTAGCATAGAGCGGTGACCTGACCTTGGCTGATGCTTACTAAGCTATTCTATCCTTCTTCCACAACTGAACAGGGGAAAGAAAATATCACAAAAAACTCCTGGGTGGACAGGGAGATCACTTTACCAGTACCGATCACAAGCAAAGAAAGACTCACATCAGAGAAAGAAGTGTAGTTTATTGCCAATCAAATCAAAGTGGAATAATATGAAAGAAAAATCTAAAACCAGCTGCAGCCCTTCCTTTTCCTCCAGACTCAACTTCACTCCCAAATTCTCTTTGTCCTACTGATGACCAATGCAGAAGACAGGGAATGGTGGCTGCTGTCAGTTCACAGAGCTTTATATAGGTTGATCCTTCCTCCTCATGCACTTCTCCTGTTCTAACATACATTGCTTACCATTATACTCACAAGTATTGCTTTCTAATTTATTGTGATTAGTGTATATTTGCTGGGCTAAGTCTAACGTATAATTTATACTGGCATTGATATTAGTTTTACTGTTCCATTGAACATTTTTTCATTTGAGCCCATAAGTCTTCTTTTCTTCATCCCTTTTCTTTCCTGGGGAGGATGGGTTTAAAAGATTACAAAGAAACTGCTGCAGTTTTGCCCTGGATACAGGATAAACATAGACAAAACAGAAAAAAAAAAAAAAAAAA
>VWZI01017397.1:16587-30536 GCA_013396835.1 Psilopogon haemacephalus | reverse complement strand
CTAGCGGTTGCACCAAAAAAAAAAAAAAAAAAAAAAAGGATCTTGGTAACTATTTTAGTGCTGTTCTATGAAATGGTAGTTATGGTTATGGTTTGACCTGGTTTTACTTCCAGCAGTTATTACTGTAGCATCTGAGCACACCGTGTGTACTAGTGAGTGCAGTTAATTAGATATTCCCACTAAACAGTTTTCAGAATTTATTAAAAATTCAGGCTGATTTTTTGACCATTCCATAAGTTTTCATGTTGTATTTCTTCAGGAAAAGAAAAAAAATGTTACAAATTAAAATTCTGAAAAAGATAAATAAAATGAAAAATAGGAAAAAGAAAATGCATAAGGAAGGAGTAGCAAAATTTTTTTAATACTAAAAAAAATATTTAGTAGAAATGGGAAAATACATGCACAGAAATTGAACTAAACGCCTCATTAGACCTATAGAATCATAGAATTATTCAAATTGGAAGGGATCTTAAAGATCATTCAACTCTAACCTTCCCTGCCACAGGCAGGGACATCTTCCACTAGACCAGGTCACTCAAGGTCCCGTCCAAGCTGGCTTTGAACACTTGCCAGAATGGGGCATCCACAGCTTCTCTGGGCAATTAAATAATTTGAAATATTTTGTAGAAACAGCCTGTATTTTAAAAAATCCTTCTTTCCTAGTCATTATCATGACTATTTCTGGAAAGGATTATGACACTTCACTGTAAGCAGTCAAGTAAAGCATGAATAAATGACATATTGAAGCTCTCAGTGGGAATTTCTGTGGGAAACAGGTAGAGAACTAAGGTTTTCTGAGATATGGTCCTTGGCCAAGCCACCTTTTACCAGGGCTTGCAGCTTCATGCCCCAATCCTCCCAGTTTTGCAAACAACAATTTGATTGTAGATTTGATCACAGAGTCAAAAGTACTTCCTATATCCAACAATCCAGCACCAGGATAAAAGACATTGGTGGCCCAAGGTGCAGTCTACTCCTTTTAACTGAATGCTGTATTCCCTTCAAAATAAGGTGTGAGATTTAAGCCTTAGCTAACACTAGTTATGCAAAATCCTTTACTGCTCTTCAAGACTGGCAATACTGCTAACATAGGTGCTTGTTGGACAACTTGTACACTGAATATTTCAATATTATTTCAATTCCAATTAAATTTCAGTGCAGATTAACTGCTATTCCATCACTAAATCAAGTAAGCAGCAGTAACACAGTATCGCTGTCCCAAGGGTTCTAAAAGCTGCTGTGCACCAATTCCGGTAACAAGCATATTTCAGTAGCAGCTGAAATTACTCCTATGCCCTATCCATACATTTATTATATAGACAAACTGCCATAAACTTTAAAATAAGAGTTGTGGTATAAATAGCCTTCCAGACAGAAGCTGTTGCATAACTACATCTTTCATAATTTAAACTGCTGTTAAGCAGCAGTCAGCAGGACACCAGGGCATATCCTCCAAGTTAAAAATGTTAGCACATAAAACAAAAAAAAAGTCTTAGACTGAGCAAAGCTTTACACTGTACACACTGTACTCATTCTCCAGCCATACAGGAGGCAGTTATGTGTCATGCATGACAAACATGCTAACAGTCTGCTACAACTGAGAAATTAATTCTTAAAAAATGGGAACCACTTCAGTAACCTTTTGAGAAAGAGTTCATTAGAGAAATTCTGATTTGAGACAAACAGTCACTCAGCTGGGGTGAAATACACAGATATGTCCTACATCTCACCCTTTCACTGAAAGGATGACCTCTGGTAAATCGATTGTCTGATAATCAAGAGTGGTGTCCAAGCTTTAAAACCACATTGCAGTTACTTACACACATGTGTCCTGTCAGCAAGGCTATATAGTTAAATGAGAAGATGGAATACAAGATTTAATCTGCAGTTTTATGTAATGGTTCATGTGTAATTGTCTACCTCTGGTACTGACACAGGGCGGTTCATCTCTTTACTCTTCCACTAGCCTTCATTTTTATTTCACATTATTACAATAGGAGTATTTTTATGCTGTAAAATCTGATCAAGTTGCTAGTCCTAAACAGCAATCCTCTATCTCATGAAGACTGTAAACACATGCTTCTAGCTGCCATCTCAGATACTGGGGAACCATTCTAGAGTCCTGGTCCTCAGGCTTCTCTGCTTGTTAGCAAATTCATAGGTGGAAGCAACTCCAGACTGTTCCCCAAAACCTTAACTTTACATAATCCAAAATAAAAAAATGAAGAATGGTTTCTATCAGGAGGATTTAGCTTTACTGTCAGGTCAAAAAGGTCCTTGCTCAGTTCTAGAACAGATATAATGAAGAATGAGATGCCAACAGAAGCAGAAGAGTAAATAGCTGCACACCTGATTCCTGTCTGACAATGTAATTTTATGAACCCAGCTGGCAGACAGGTTTCTAATAACAGAAAACCAAAGGTTTTTCTGAGTCTACATTAGAAACAGATATACTATTCCGGTGCAAATATGACATGGTGATACAGAAATGGTCCTTTCCCTGGCATTGTTGCCTGATGCCTCCTCCAGTGTTATGGCTAATTGTGGAAGTAAAAACAAACATTAAACATGCTCTTCTCTAAGCTAGGAGAGTTAATTTTACTACTTGACTGTGATGATTGCTATTTACTGTAGCAAGGACAACCGAGACTACATTCACACAGAATTACAGAACCACTATAGCTGGACAAGACATTCAAGATCACCAAGTTCATCAGTTCTGGAGCCCCCAACACAAGAATGACATGGAACTGTTGGAGTGAGTCCAGAGGAGGGCCACGAAGATGGTCAGAGGGCTGGAGCACCTCTGCTATGAGGACACGCTGAGAGAGTTGGGGCTTTTCAGCCTGGAGAAGAGAAGGTTTCAAGGAGACCTTATAAGTAGCCTTTCAGTATCTGAACGGGTCCTACAGGAGGGCTGAGGAGGGACTATTGACAAGGTCTTGTAGTGACAGGATGAGGGCTAATGGTTTTAAATTGGAAGAAGGGAGATCTAAACAGTATGTTAGTAAGAAGTTCATTCCAATGAGGGTGGTGAGACACTGGCACAGGTTGCCCAGGGATGTTGTGGCTGCTCCCTCCCTGGAGGTGTTCAAGGCCAGTCTGGATGAAGTCTTGAGTGACCTGTTCTAGTGGGAGGCACAGGGGGTTGGAACTGGGTGATCTTTGAGATCTCTTCCAACCTAAACCATTCTATGATTCTATTATTCTAAGTCTGACCATTACCTAAATCTACCAGGATCACTACTACACCTTATCCTGAAGTACCATATCTAGATGACTTTTAAGTACATCCAGGGAAGATAGTTCAACTGCTTGCCTGGGCAGCCTGTCCAGTCTTTGATAACCCTTTCAGTATAGGAGTTTTTCCTAATGTCTAACCTAAACCACCCCTGGAGTAACTTGGTGCCATTTTCCATTGTCTTATTGGTTGTGACTTGTGAGAAGACACCGACAGCCACCTCTCCACAACCTTCTTTCAGGCATTTATATTCAGTGATAAGATCTCCCCTCAGCCTCCTTTCCTTCAGACTAAACAATCCCAGATCCCTCAGCTCTTCCTCATAGGACTTACTTTCTGTGCTAGTTTAACACAGCCTTTTTCCAATAACACAGAAGTGAGAGAAAGTAACACACACACAATTTGGTCTGAAATAAAGAGTTAAGATAAAAAGAGTTTAATATGAATAACATAATGCATAATTACCATAGCCTGTTTGTAGAAAAGGCACAGCAGAAAGCAGCAGCCAGCAGAATCAAATGAGCAAAACACCCAAGCCAGGAAGCTGCTCTCCCATCCCTTCCCTGCCCTACTGTCATCTCAGCAGAAGAGCCAACACCTAAAACCCCAGAACCAAAGTGCAGCAACCAGAACAAGAAGCCTCTCATGTTGTGACCTGAACTTCAAACTCTGTAATACTTTGCTCTAGCCATCACTTTGATTTTTAAGTTGGCATGAGGCAGAAAATACTCAGCCTAACCCATTACATTCTCAAGACCCTTCAACAGATCTGTTGCCCTTCTCTAGACATGCTCCAGCACCTTGATGCCTCTCTTAACATTGTGAAGCCCAGAACTGACACAGCACTCAAAAGGCATGGCCTCACCAGTACTGAGTACAGTACGACAAGCACCTTTTCAGGCCTGTTGGCCACACTACTCCTGATACAGGCCAGGATGCTATTAGTCTTCTTGGCCTCCTGAGCACACTGCTGGGTCATGTTCATCTGGCTGTTGATCAACATCCCCTGGCCCTTTTGCAGCTTTGCAGCCACTCTCCCCCAAGCCTGCAGCATCACCTGGGGTTGTTGTGACCCAAGTGTAGGACTCTACTCAAGTGCAGCTGTTGTCCCTGCTGAAGCTCAAATGATTTGGTCTCAGCTCATTGATCCAGCCTGCCCAGATCCCTCTGCAGATCCTTTCTACTCTCCATCAGATCAACACTTCCACATAACTGTGTGTCATTTGCAAAACCACTGAGAGTGCTCTCAATGTCCTCACAAAGATTATTAATAAAGATATGAAATAGGAGTAGCCCTAGCACTCCTAGCGAACACCACCTGTGACCAGCCACCAGCTGCCACTCTCTGAGCTCTGGGCCAGCTAGCCTGTGTTTGATCCAGAAGGCTGTACACCCATAAAGGCCTAGGGCAGCCATATTTTTTTTTCCATGAGCATCCTCTGGGGAATAGTCTCAAAGGCTTTACAGGATCACAGGATGTCAGGGATTGGAAGGGATCAAAAGAGATCATTGAGTCCAACCCCCACTACCCGAACAGGAGCATACAATCTAGCTCAGATTACAGAGGAACATATCCAGACAGGCCTTGAAAGTCTCCAGAGAATGAGACTCCACAGCCTCTCTGGGAGCCTGTTCCAGTGTTCTGTGACCCTTAGAGTAAAGGAGTTCCTCATTGTAATGAGGTAGTACCTCCTGTGCTGCAACTTACACCCCTTGCTCCTTGTCCTATCACAGGGAGCAAGTGAGAAGAGCCTGTTCTCCACATCCCACCCTGTCCATCCATCCCCTGGCCTCCAACATTCAGCCTTCAGATATTTATAAACATTTATTGAATCCCTTCTCAGTCTTCTCTTTTCCAGAAGCCTCAGGTCCCTCAGCCTCTCCCCATAAGGCAGTGATCCAGTCCCCTAATCATCCTTGTAGTTATCCACTGGGCCTCTCCAGCAGATCCCTGTTCCTCTTAAAATGGGGAGCCCAAAACTCCTTTACTGAAGTCCAAGTAAACAACATCCACAGCCTTTCCAACAAGCCAGTCATCTTGTCATAGAAGGATATGAGGTTTGTTAAGGAGAACCTGTCCTTCAAGAACAGCTCTTAATCCTCCTGGCCAAGAACTGCTAAGTTTGAAGCAAATGCCTCCATATTGTACTGAGAAATTTGTCCAGGGAAGTAGCCATGGCCTCATCCCTGGATGTATTCAAGGTGAGGCTCAACAGGGCTCTGAGCAACCTGATCTAGTTGAGGATGTCCCTGCTTACTGCAGAGGGGTTGAACTAGATGACCTTTGGTGGTCCTTCCAACTGAGACCATTCTCTAATTCTGTGATTCTGTGATTGTGAAGCGGCACCACCTGAGATACACTGATTCAGCTTTTTTATATTTCTTACCTTTTTTCTACATCAGGTTACACAGGTTACAGTTTTCCAATATGACAGATTACAGTCAATTTCCAAATGTTTACAGAAGGACTGTACCATTTTTTTCCTGAGTTTTAAACTCTCCATAGGTTATAATGACAGGGTGAGGGTGAAAGGGATTTCCTCTCTGCACTGACTTAGAATAAAATTCTTCAGTTGAGACTCACTGTCACCATGAAATAAACAAATTAATTACTTCTTCCAAAGTAGCTGCCTATCACAAGGGAGATCCTGCACAAAACTATAGTAGAAATAGAAACTACCCACCTGGATCTGAATGGCTTTTTTAGTGTTACTAGAAATATTTTTTAAAAAATATTTTTAACAGCATGTTTTTGAGTATGTCCAGTTCTGGGCCTCTCAGTTCAAGAAGGACAGGAAACTGCTTGGAAGATTCCAGTGCAGAGCTTCAAAGATATTAAAAGAGTGGAACATCTCCCTTGTGAGGAAAGGCTGAGGGAGATGGGTCTCTTTAGCTTAAAGAGAAGAATGAGAGGTTACCTCATGTGAAGGATGAGTATCAGGAGGATGCAGCCAGACTCTTCTCAGTGATGGCCAAAGATAGGACAAGGGGCAATGGATGCAAGCTAGAACATAGGAGGTTCCATGTGAAGATGACGAAAATCTTTTCCATTGTCAGTATGACAAAACACTGGAACAATCTGCCCAGAGAGTTTACGAAGTCTCCTTCCCTGGAGATATTCAAAACCCACCTGAACAAGTTGCTTTGTGACCTACTGTAAGTCATCCTGCTGTGGTAGTGGTGTGGACTAGATGATCTTTTGAGGTCCCTTCCAATCCCTAACATTCTGCGATTCTGTGAAGTGAAAGCACAGATTGTGTGACTAGAAGTTTTGATTAAATTTTAATTCAAACAGCTTTTCTGGGGCAGGATGAAAATAGGAAGTGAGCCAGTTGACATGCCTATCATGAAAATAATCACTCACAAAAATGCTAGGTGAGTGTCATAAGACAGCCTTTTCAGTTTTCTGAAGAGGTGAGTGCTGCAGGCTTTTCTATCCAAAAGACCTTGGCATATTAACACTGTCAGAATTCTGGTTTATCAGTTAACCTTCACCATGTGTCTTGCCTTCCCCACATTTCAGTTTTAGTAGTCTGCTCTCAACTCAGAAAGCAGAGGAGTTCAGATTGATGTTAAAGAAAAGCATTCCTTAACATAAATCCAATTTTCTAACACTCAAGAAAGTAAGTTCATGCTTTCAGAGCCTACATTTGTGTGTATGCCATGATTGTCTCCTTGAAGGATATTGGATACAAATGTCTCCTTATATGAAGTGACCCAGCATCTAAGTGTGCATATATGCATAGAGAAGTCTTGGAAAATCAGTGCCTTTGTTAGCAGAGATTGGAGGAGGAGGAAGGGTTGGTTTCTATTCCAAAGATATTATGGACAGCTCTGGGAAAGAGCTTTGTGTATAATATGAATGGCAAGGAAAGTGTTTATGAGAGATACTGAGCTGCTTCATGCTTCCTGAGTCATCAGTTGAAACAGCTGGCATTTCTTGTGTGATGAAATTTTTGTTGAATGGACTGGCAGAGTTTCTCTGCAGGATAAGAAAATGCTTGTTTTACTTTTTATTCATTATCCATTCTGAAAGTTAGGCAAACCTACTGAAGAGTTTTTTATTTTAGATATTATCAGTCTTATTTAACCCCTGAAGTCTATGTAAAATTTCATTGAGATGAAGCAGGAAGGCATAAAACTCAGTCTAAGCAGCAGTGAATAGCTGTGATAAATAACCCTCTCTGGAATGATAAATGGATGACTCAAGAGGCAGTTCCTCATTCTCCTTCCTCAGAATAAACGTAAATGAAGCCTATGGATATGCAGAGGTCAAAATTTAATGGATGATAAATTTCCTGCCTTGCATGGTCTCACCAGACAATATGTTTTAGGCTCTATAACTTACACCAGCTTTAATTTTTAAATATTTTATGGACCATAAAGGAATGAGGAGACAAATGTTATTATTTTTTGCTACAAAACTATTTTAATACTTAGACTGAGGCATGAAGAATAGTTTAAGTGAGAGAGAGACCTAATCTTTGCTGCTAACTCTTAGAAACTGGAAAATTATTTCTTCTGTATTTACTTCCTTTTGTAAGGACAGTGATGGAGGTGTCACTCCATTCAATCTTCCTCAAAAGTGATGCTGTTAAATATCCCAGCAGAATTTCTTCCTAACTTTGCTTTCTTTTGTTACTCTTTTCACTTGGACTTGTAGTCTTTACTGAGTTTTCAGAAGGCTCTCCAAGGAGTGCAAATAAAATGGACTAAGCAGAACTGATTAGCAAAACTTGTTTCCTAAGACTTCATTTGAAACTAAGAATGCCAAAGCTGACAGCAGTCCAGACTGATGTGGAAACTAGAATAGAATAGAATCAACCTCTAAGATCATGCAGTCCAACCTATCACCCAGCCCTATCCAATAAACTAGACCATGGCAGTAAGCGCTCCATCCAGTCCTTTCTTGAACACCTCCAGGGATGGTGACTCCACCACCTCACTGGGCAGCCCATTCCAATGGCAAATCATTCTCTCAACTATTATTGATGCTATTAAAAAGTACCATTATCCAGCCTGGAGTTAGAATGGAGGTGTGTTGTTCTCTGCAGATTTAAATTTAGAACATTTATGGATAAAAGAGATTTTTTTTTTCCCTGTATTAGAGAAAAAGCACTATCCACTTCTTTAGAAAGAGGAATTGGAAGTGCACATGAAATGTTAGAGAGCATCAGGAAAAAAAAGATGGGGAAAAGTTAAGTATTTCCAGCCTTTTAAGAATCTAATGTCTCCTGGTTTGCTTTGTATGAAGTCAACACAATAATTCTGTATCAAAGGTTAGAACTCCAGACAATATATAAAGTTGTACGTAAGGAATTCAACCAATTGGTTTACAAGATTTTTGAGGATATTTGGGGCAGAAGGACAAGCCCTCTCTGCTTTTCGTTGCCAGGAAGCACATGTTCTTGTCATATGATGAACAATACCTTCCTGCAGGCAGTCAGTCATGAGACACATCACAAAATAAGCTGCTCAGAAGGACAGATTGCCAGTCTATTTACAGTTACAGAGGCTGCACACTGTTATTATCTGGAGAAGCAGCTTAGGATTCTCCTGGAAAAGTAGACATTTAAGTCTGCACAGCTTCCCCATCAGATATGAGGTGTTTCCAACTCCTATGAGAAAGGTACATTTTGTATGAATTCAACAGGTCAAAAATTAATACAAGCAGGTTTCTTAGATCTGTTCTCTGTGTGCCTGAATTTGATTGTAACCTTGTCTTCCAATTTGGCAAAGAAAAAGGAAACAACTGCAACCCACAACAGAAGAACCTAGTGTACTAAGCATTAACACTTCCTGCCCACCCACATAGTACAAATTCCATATCTTACACTCGCAGCTAAAGTTTCCAGGCAATGTAATTCTTTGAGTTTAACCCTTTCTCCGCCTGGTACATGGACGGTCTGTTATTACAGAGTGCTTTCTTGAATTATCAGCAGTACTGGATTTCTTTGGACACAGTCATCTCAGCTTTCCTTGAAAATTCAGACGATAAGTACAAATTCTGCAGAAACTCTATTTCAGTAGTCAATCATACTTGGAGCTGGAAAACAGAACTTAATGTTGGTCTTTCCTGGTGCAAAACATCTGATGGCATCTTGCTGTACCTCTGGTGTCTCTATAGGCAGTCTGTTACATACCAACACAATGTTCTTTCTTCCTAAGTCTTCCCTTTCCCTATCATATAAATCTAGCCTATTTCAGGTTTCTTTGAGTCTGTAATTTCCAAAGGAAGTGTTAAGAACTTAAAATTATATACCAAGATACCACTTCAAGGTAGATTAGGTTTAATGAATACTTAGTACCTTTTGCATTTATTTTTGACCCGAAACTCTGAAATAACCCTAATAATCACAGGTTTTCTGTAGCAGAAATGAAAGTGTAGATTAAAATTCACATTACTGAAAACAAATCATGTACTTGCTATCACAGCTTTTAGTGTGGGACACTGAATAGGACAGCGTGGTGACAATAAACAAAGACACTGGAATCACTTTTATGCATGCATATTATACTGTCTTTTTTTTTCATTTCTCACATGTTGATTTTCTACACATTTCCCCAAAATATTGTTTACCACAGTAGTCTAAAAATCAGAGAAAATACTGGAAATGCATTTAGTCACCTTTAGGTTTCCTAGGATTATTGAGGATAGAAAACTTCTGATAAAATGCACTGTTATGGTTTGCATTGCCAGTTCTGTTCTGAAAAAATAATGAACTTTGCCTTGTCCATTAGATTTCTCTTCATTAAAGTCAAAATGAGGTAGATGGAGAAATCTTATCACTATAATAAGCAAATAAGTTGAATAGTTATTGTCATTTACCATTCTACAGTATATACTGTTAGCACAGAGATTTTAAACTTCATGACCATGATATATTAGAGAGCAACCCAGAGGAAAAGGACTTGCAGGTGCTGGTGGGTGATAAGCTGGATATGATCCAACAATGTGCATTTGCAGCCCAGAGGGCAAATTGCATCCTGGGCTGCATCAAAAGAAGCATGGCCAGCAAATCAGGAGAGGTGATTCTGCTCTGGGGAGACCTCATTTGGAATACTGTATTCAGCTCTGGGCTAAACACAAGAAGGACATGGACCAGGTGGAGAGGGTCCAGAGCAGGGCCACAAAAATAATCAGAGGGCTGAAGCACCTCTCCTGTGCAGACCTGCTGGGAGAACTGGGGTTGCTAGCCTGGAGAATGGAAGAGTCTGAAGAGCAGTTATAGCTGCCTTCCGGTACCTGTGGAGGATCTGTAAGAAAAATGTGGAAAGGCTGTTTACAAGGACATGCAGTTCTGGGACAAGAAACAGTGGTTTTAAATTAGAGCAGGGTAGATATAGACTGGACATTAGAAAGAAATTCTTTGCTGTGAGTGGAGTGGAATGGTCTGACAGGTTGCTGAGGACAGTGGTGGAGCTACCATCTGTGCAGACATTTAAGGTCATACCTAGATGAGGCTCTTACTGCAGGGGAGTTGCACTAGATGACCTTTAAAAGTCCCTTCCAAGCCAGTGTGTTCTGTTTCATTTTACCTTATGTGACTCTGATGTCTTAATTTTTTTGTACACTGTTACTTAAAACAAGACATGAGACATTATGTACAGAATTGTTACCTCTTCAATTGCAGTCTTAGGATTTATTTACCTCTTCAATTTCAGTCTTAGCATTTATTCTAGCTAAACTTGTTTACCTGTGTGTGATAAGGTTTTCTCATAACCATAGATAATTTCATTTATATAGGGTGTTCTGCTACTTGATTTTTCAGGGCTCTTTCTCAGGATGATCAAGATGATACCCATTTAAAAATAGAGGATATCATTCAGATGGTAAGTTCATCTTGAAACCTAAAACATAATTACTCCTATAGAAATGTTATTGTTTAAAGTCAAATGAGCACAATGGCAGCTTTACATCTCTGGACAGAAATACTGTTCTCACATGTCAGGAATGTGCATTTCAGTTCAGAGAATGTAGGAGTTTTGAGCCCACATCAAAAACAAACAGGTCAAATCTTCAGATTTAGATTTAAATCATGTGATTTTAAAAATTATATTAATATATATGAAGTGATGATCATCTGCCATCTCAGCTGCTATCAGACCATATCTGGCCTTGATTGACAGTGTCCATCCTCTAAACTCTAGTTACCACCATCTCCTAAGTGCATTGCATTAATTGGAGAAGAATGTGGGCAATGAACTAGGTGCAGAGTGATTATGCAGAAAGTAACACAGAATGCATAGACTTTAATTAACCTACATACATACTTATGATGTGGTATGTACCTGTTTTCCTGTGAGTTTCCAGCCTGTTTACCTTCATGTTGTTAGGCGTATTTCTTAATTCTCATTTGTAGGAAAGAAGTTAGTTTCAACTTGGTGTTGAAAGTTCACATAAAGTTCTTAATACTTTGTGCTTTGAAATGTCCTTTGGTGCAAAAAGAGGTCATTAAGTGTTCTTCTTATTTTGCAGTCAGATTGTCCAAAACCAGAGTGCTTTGAGACTTTGTCAGCCATGGAGCTTGCAGAGCAAATAACTCTTTTAGATCATGTAGTTTTCCGAAGCATACCCTATGAGTAAGTGTTCTCCTGTGAGTGACTGAAGTGAGTACATTGGATGCATTACTGACTGGCAATGTTATGCACAACACTAAGTCGTGCTACAGACAGAAAGGTTTGCATTTGTAACAAGGATAATATCCTTGAATAATGTCATTGCTTTTGACTCACCTATAGTTTGATCATGTTTTGAAAGATTGAGTTCTTCATTAAGAAAAGAAATCTATGGTCTAAGGCCCTGGGGTACTGAAGGGTGAATGAAGAATGGAAGCGCCGAGTCTGTAGGGAGGGAGTGTCAAGATCATCTTCATTCATACACCAGTTTAGTGTGGGTATAACCACATAAGCTGACAAAACTGATTTCAAATAGGGTCACAATGCTGAAAATTAGGGTGGGGAATTGGGGGAAGGGATGAAAACAGTCTTTATAGTATTTACTGATTCAGACAACATTTGAAAGTGCTGGAATTACTGTAAAGCTGTCTTATTAGTTTCTAACAAAACAAGGTATACCTGAAATCCACTTAGGCTAAAGTTTCAGACAGAGACTGCACTGTGTTGCTCAAGGGTACTTTTGTTTGCTTTTTTTCTCTTCCTTCAATGTCTAGAGAGTTTCTTGGGCAGGGCTGGATGAAAGTGGATAAAAATGAGAGAACACCATATATTATGAAAACTAGCCAACATTTTAATGATGTAAGTATTCTTCATTATAGATTGATTTCTAGGGAATCTATTGATACTGTCTGTGAACTCTGGAACAAAAATATGTTGGGATTTTTTTGTTTTTGGGGTTTTTTTAGAGTGTGATGTAGCTTCTTATCCAATAGTGATCGAATGTTTCAGTCTTCTTGTGGTTAACACTTTAAATCAAAACATATGAAGATTCTTGTTTTCAGGAACCAGCAGTCAGCATTTCAACAGCAATTTAAAAGAGCAGAATATTTTAAACTGTACTACAATCCCTTGGTGCTTACAGAAGAAACAAAATTTTCTCCAGAGAGTGAATATACAACACCAGTTCTATTTAATGAATGCTCTCTCTATCCCAAATAGCATCTTTGCTCTTTACCATTTCCCTTGAATTTTACTGAGGGACTTCCTAATCTGTTTCTTACTGCTGCCTTGGAGATACTGTCCACCTCATCTCTTAACCTTCCTTTGTATCACCACTTCCCACAACATTTTCTCTGGTTCCATTAAGAACCTTAAGTTCTGTTGTGCAGTAGTTTTTTCTGCCTTGTAGTCTAAATAATTACATGCTGAAAAGGATGATATTTAAATGCCCTAAACGTCTTCCTCTTTGTTTGCTCAGATGAGTAACCTCGTTGCCTCCCAAATCATGAACTATGCTGACGTCAGCTCCCGGGCTAACTCCATTGAAAAGTGGGTAGCAGTAGCCGATATTTGCCGATGTATGCACAACTATAATGGTGTGTTAGAAATCACCTCAGCCTTGAACAGAAGTGCAATCTACAGACTTAAAAAAACTTGGGGTAAAGTATCCAAACAGGTAAGAAAGATCTGATTGCAAGTAGAGTTTCTAGATTTCATTGTACAGTGTGTTGTTCAGGTAACATTATGGCAACTAGGATTCCTCCAATAAATATTGCTGCTTTTACAATGTTGACTATTTTCGGGAAGCAGCAGGTGGTACTGGGTGTAGTGGGTTTGGCAGTTACCTGCTCCCCCCACCCCACACCTTTTATAAACCTCAGCTAGAACTCAGGACACTGGAAGTTAATAAATGAAGCTTTATATTTACAGCAATGCACAATATACAAGCAAGTATTTACAAGATATAACAGATATTTACAGATATATACAGTGAAAAGGTAATACAGACACCACACCCCTCCCGGAGACCAAAATCCCCAAGAGAGGGTAACCAAACGCCCCCTACCACCTTTCCACCCTTCCCCAATCTTATCTCACCACCTGTTGGTGCTGCAGATAAGCTGAAGATCGGTCAGAGAGATTAGTAATAGGAAGGAGTTAGTAGTTTTACTCTGAATTAGCTAAAAGACAGAGATAAAGGAGAAAGCAGTCACAGTGCCGAACAGATGGAAGCCCTCTGCTAATTTGGTTGTTTTCAGAACAGTTCTTAAAACAACTTTTTTTCTTTCTCAGTAAAACTCGGTGAAGT
>VWZI01017397.1:4697-15588 GCA_013396835.1 Psilopogon haemacephalus | reverse complement strand
GGAAAGTTCATTTAAAAAATGACTAATTTCTCATGATTCTCTATACTGTCTCAAGTCTATAGCATAAATAGACTGAAAAGCACATTTGTTTCACTTGTGAATTAATCAGCCTCTGATGATGCTTACTGAAAGTAATTTGTGTAAGATAGTGATATATTTTTAAATACATATTCGGCTTTAATTAGAAACTTGGAGTCAAAAGCAGCTTAGTACAAGCTGCAAGACAGTAAGCATCCTTTACTGTCACTAATTTGAGTACATGCAGCTGAGGACCCTCAGCAACGTGTAACATCAAGTCCCTAGAATTCCTCTATACACAATAAACTGAATTGCTGGCCACTAATTTAATTAAATCATGTTTTTCTTGACTTAGCAGGCTGATAATATTAGCATAGGTTCTGTGTGTCACTCAAGGGAAAATCTTTAATGCTGCTTAATCTCAGTTTTCAGAAATATGCTAGGAGCTACAATATAGCTAGATTCCTTAATGCCTGTGCTATCACTTTTGAAAATGAGATCAAGATGATAAATGAATTTTCTAAAATCTTATCCCCATAATTTATGTGCAACAGTAATGACATTCCTAATGCATTTTCTTTCTAGACAAAAGCTCTTATGGACAAGCTTCAGAAGACTATATCATCGGAAGGAAGATTTAAAAACCTTAGAGAAACACTCAAGAAGTATGCTTCCCTACAATAAACAACTGTGTTTTGTTACAAGCAGAGGATAGTGCATGTTACATATGAATTGGCTTTGATTAAGCTTGAATAATTAACATAATACTGGATAATATTTTTATCAAAGAACCTTTTATATTCTGGTTTTATTCTGGTTGGCACCATTGTCATGCTGAAGGTTCAGGGTTTGGTACCCCTGATAGATAAATACATCTTCACAGAATTACTAAAACAAATTAAACTATTATTCAGTGTGAATGTTCCCTGTCAGGATTTTACTTACACTGGTCAAGATTTTCCAATAAGTGTAAAGCTCAGCTTATAAATAAAGGTTCTTAGTCAGAAACAGGATTCAGAGGAGTCCTTGTTCCAGATAAGAAGTTTAGGACTTAGAGAACTAAGCCTGAGTCAGATTAAATATCCATTCACTCTATCTCTGTTCTGACAGTGGCCAGTAGCAGATGAGAGGAATGTAGGAACAGAACAAATTTGCTCTCCTATAGCCTCCCAGCTGTCTGTAGTCTGCCATCCTGGGAAACAGCCTGCTATTTTGTACAGTGGTACTTGGATAGTTTTTTTCTTTAATTGACTCACCAGATTGTGTTTGGCCTTATGTAATTTTGGCATCCAGTATATCCTGTGGCAAGGGTTCTGCAACTCATTTATCAGCTCTATCTGTGTGCATATAAACCCTGTAATTAGCAGTGGGCTTTCCAGGACTGAATGGTACAACTACTTTAAATTATATTGAAAGAAGTAAAGACTTGAGCTATGACTGTAATTACTGGAATGTTTCAAAATGTATATAGATCAAGGTAGTAAATTTTTACTTTAGAAATACTGTTGTGGAGCTAATCACTTTTAAAAAATATTTTTATTCACAATATATGAACAGGTGTTGTTGTACACCTTTCAGATTATATATTGCTTGTCTTTGTACAGCAGTCATCCTCATCACACATAAAAAATACCCATAATGAAGGATATGGTTAAGTGTTGTCACCAGTCTGCCTATCTTAACATTACAGCCATCACCTTGCATTCTTCTTATGCCAGAGGTTCAGAAAAACCAAGTCCGGTATTATTTCTGCTGAGGCAAGAATCAGTGAGCAGGAAGTTGAGATAGTTGCAGTGAGAAAGCAGTCATTATCCCATTCTTCCCGTTCCTTGTTATCCCATTCTTTCTGTCACTCCAGTATAAGCAAATCCCTATTTTCTAGGCTCTCCATTCCCAGTCTTCCAGAGCATCTTTGCTCCCTTTTTCCATCTTTCTTCTTTGTGTTCACAGTTGAAAAGGCCTGAATAGACTTTTGATGAAGTGGTGTATACATATATATGTGTGCATATATATGCATTCGTGCATGCCTGTGTATGTATGTAGTACATATATACATGTGTGTCTATGCACCTCCACACATGCCTGCTACACTCACATGCACATGTACCCTTGCTATACTGGGACGCTTACATGACTGCAGAACACCAACCACTCAGAAGCATGTACATGTGCATTTTTAGCTTGAGTGTAGGATCTGTTTTTGAAACTGTCTGGCAGCCAGGATTGAAATGTGCTTGAAGGTGTTCTCTGATTCCAGAATTTATCTGTCATTCCTCTCACTCCATCATATTACCATTCTACCTTTAACTAAAGGTCATCTGTCATTAGAGATTAGATATTACCTATCAGACAGAATATATTCAGTGTGCCATGGGTAGTGCAAATACAACTCAGATGAAGTCAGAGGCTTGTTTCAGAAATTAATATAACCCATTGAGCAGAAGTATGTTAACTTGGAAAGAGTTTTCATAAGTTATTAAAAACTCAAGTCAAAAATTTAGCTACCAGTAAATATGCTGATCTGTTGTTTCACAGTTGTAATCCACCTGCAGTTCCCTACCTTGGAATGTACCTGACAGACCTGGCATTTATTGAAGAAGGAACACCGAACTTCACTGAGGAAGGCCTTGTTAATTTTTCCAAAATGAGAATGGTAATTTTAATTTCCTTATATACCTTCCCAACAGGTGTTTAATTATGTGAGATAATTGCTGATTTAATTACAACTCCTTTGAATTTAACTTATAAAATCTACAAATATCTTAGCATCATGCAAGACAGACATCAAGCAATCGAAGGCAATTACTTGACTCAGTCTTCTATCACCATCTTCTGGTAAACTGAGTATTTTTACAGGGTGAATTTGTCTCAGATTTTCTCCCTGAAAAATGGCAGACAGAAAAAACAGCTGCCCAGATCTCGTGAAGGAACAACAGAAGCCTTTTTTGCAATAAACAGAATTGAAGGAATTTAGCGATTTACCAGAAAGCAGTAATCACAATCTTCTTTTCAAGTGTGCTACAGTCTCAGAAAGCATTTTAAAGTTGGTTTCTCTCCAACTACCTCATAATGTTGTTTTGCAATAACTCCTCAGAGGGAAGCATGGAAATTTCTAATCTCAGTTTAATGCCCTTCTTAGTGCTACACCTTGCAGCAGTCACTTGAGGCAAAAAGAAGTTCTCACTATGGGGAAAGGAGAGACAATATGGTTCATTTCAGGCTGACTGAACAATAAATGGTCAATTTGGAAGCCATCAGGAAATTACCTCTGCCTTTTCATCCTCCCAGCATAAATTGGATAACTTGGTGAAAAATTCCTGCCTTGTGTGTCTCAGCTGAAATAAAAATGCGGCTGTACTTATTCCTATATTTATGTTTTCTTTTGAAAGATCTCACATATTATCAGGGAAATACGCCAGTTCCAGCAGACCTCCTACCGTATAGAGCATCAGCAGAAGGTAAGGCTTTTCTTAGGCACTGTTACATACTAATGAAATCAAAACTTTGGTAGCAATTAATTCTAAGATACAGCTGTTGTTCAAAGCTAGAAACAATGTATTCTGTTTGCACACACACACACACAGAGGAGAGGACAGACAGAAATATGGACAGTTAATCTGCAGCTGTAGTACCTTCACCCTGGCAGAAGCTCTTTTTTTGACTCTGTATGTAGAAGCAAGCTTTTCCCTCCTTCTCTGGAAGCTCTCACAAGACTACAGGTTTCATGAGTCTGGGACATGAGGGTACAGATTCAAAGTGAAATTCTTTCAGTCTGTCCAGTTGGAAGTGTAATTTTTCACAGAATTCCAGACTCCTGAGATTAGGGTATAGGAGACGGCCCATGTCTGTTGATGATATGTGCATTCTGCAATTCTTTCCCCTTTGTATTTCATGGAGGCAGTGGATACTTGCCTAAGACCATCCTGTGCCTCCAAAGAAGGTTTAATTTCAGACTTCAGAAGAACAGCATGATCTTTGGTAATATGGCCAAGGATCTGCCTATTCCTAAGAGGAGTTTCTTAATTCCTACAGTGCTGTTAGTTCATCTTTACCCCATTTGAATGAGCTGTTTTGTCAAGAAGAAATGTGAGGGTGTCTCCAGATAAAAAATGAGCTGAAAGGGAAGAGGGTAGAAGAGACATTTTTTCAGAAGTAATATACATTCTGTTCACCTTTGTTTTCTCCCTTCAGGTCACTCACTATTTACTTGACAAGACACTTATCATAGACGAAGATACCTTGTATGAACTCTCCCTAAAGATCGAACCCAGGCTCCCTGCCTGAAGAGCCAGTTTTGCCTCAGAGTCTACAGAAAACTTTAGTACAATGAACAGAATCATGCATGCCAAGTTCTAAAGACAGCAAGGGAAACTGAGAAGAATACAAGCTCTCTTTTCTGATAGGAGACACAGAGCCTCATGGTATTTCCCTTTCAGGCAATGAAAACAATCATTGGAAGTGGAAGACAAAGGTGCTTCCTAGTGGATTAAGTGATTGTTGCTTTGCGAAGACAATATTTTGCAGTAGGGACTACACATTTAATGGACAATAGGAGACCTTCTTGTGAATGGGTACTCATTATAAACACCTTATTTGACAATTAATGGCGGCTGATTTAAATGGTGGTAATATACTTGGGTGCATTAAGATAAAATAAACAAAAAGAGACGACTGTGATGTGGCCTGGGTTGATGGCTAACTTAGGTGTTACGTGTTCAGTGAGGCAGTAATGCTAGTGTTATCCTCATAGTGGTGTTAACTTCATTGGAAAAGATCTTAAGTCATTCTAATGTCTTGGAGTGGAAGTAAGGTAGCACCCAGTGTTTTCAGATCTGCAGTTGTTCAGAACACTTGCTATACATTTAATGCTACTCTTTGTAAAATGTTACCTTCTTTAAATGTCTTGTCAGCCTTTCCTAAGGTGACCAATGTTACCTATTAATTGTAAATATTCTTTCATTTACACACAATGGGAGTATAGAAAGAAAATGTAGTTGAACAGCTGTAAATAGTTGCTGGCCTTGCAAACTTCACCTGGGAAGTTCAAGGTTAGGGGATATACCAGACATACGGTGAATAGGATTGTTAATCATGCTGCACACAGCTCTGGAAAAGGCACTTTATTTTAATGCACCTCCTGCAGCTTCTCTGACAAGTCAGGCTACAGAGCACTTTCTGTACACACTGTGGAGAGAAGTATCTGTCTGGTCAGGCAGTGGGTGTGACCAGCAATGAACAGCAGCAGTCGGAATGGCAACTCTGTTCTGTGTGGAATCAACAGTTTGAAAAAACGTCTATATTTGTGTTTAGCCATTTGGCAGTGACTTAGCTCTAATACTGTTCATATCAGTGGCAAACTTTGAACGCCAGCAAACACAAACTGTATCTTTTTATTTGAGCTAGTGACATATGGGCATATGTACTGTTTGTAAATGCTTTCAAAGCCTGTGCTTTTCTGACATACCAGGTAAAGCGATGTCATTTCTACAGCTAATTGGTAATTCCTGAATTTTCCTGATCAACAGTGGCCTGTTGTAGCTGCATGGAAAGTGAGCTCAAATGCATGCTGTAAAGTGCATCGTAGTATAAAACACAAGTGTTAGCACCGTTGAAAAAAATTGGCTGGAAAAGTGTCCTTACTTTTCCAATGATATTCAGCCAGTTGAAGAAATAGGGCTATATCACTGTATACCTCCCTTAAATCCTCTCAGGGAGATAGAGTTGCAGACAGACTGTGACCTAGGCCTATTTGATCTGATATTTCTTATGACAGTCATGGTGTCTCTTAACGCTGGCAATGAAAAATGGATCTGCCTGGCTTGTGGTTTTTGTCTTTATTTGCACTTTAATTATATTGCTGGCGCAGCACAGAGCTGCACGATAAATTCCATTCATTCTGTCTGAGTGTAACTGCTAGCATTTATAAAAGTACCTTAGCAACTGTAAATTCCATTAAGGTTCTTCACAACAAGGACCATCTCTTTGTAAATAACTGCATTAAGAAATGTCACAAATACTGGAAAAGTTCCTCAACTAGAAAAGCAGCAACAGGAAAGGAAATGTTTTAAGATGTTCTATCTAATGATTACTGTAGAAATGAACATGGAAATGTTACTTACAGAAACTTTTTATTATCAAAAATGTGTTTGTTCTTTTACCAATGACTAACAAGGAGCTGATTGCATCCCAATGCATGATATGGAAAGAAAAAATAGGAAGCATGGTTTATTTGGACCACAAAACAACTCACTGTTTGTTTTCTGTACATAAGCAGTAGTTTCGTAAAACACTTTGAAGTAATGAAGAAGTGGGGAGGAAGTGGTCCAAAAAATTATTCCTTAATTTGATTTTACTGTTTCTCTGTTAACAAGGAAAACATGTAACTACTGTCAACATCAACTGGCATTTCCGCTGTACGCTATTAAATGCTGCTTTATCTGCCTGTACCCCATGTTACCAAACTCCTTTGATGTTCTTGGCATTACAGGGTATGATTCTTCATCTTACTCTTCTCACTGTTCCTTGTTTTGTACTTTATGTGTGTATATCAGGTCTTCAGATTTTTCAAAACATTCAATGCATTTGAACACTTGCAGTAGGTAGGGCTGGTGCTGTGCATGTGCTACAAATCATTATGAATGGACAGAGAGGAAGCCAAAGGATTAGACAAGGATTTTTTCAAAGGTGCTGAGTGTCCATATCTTAAAGTCAGTAGACAATGTGGTAGTTCAGGCGATCTCGAAAAGCATATGCTGTTTATATGCCAAAAGTCACTCCTTGGGTCAGGGGCACAATTTAGATTAGAATCAACAGAGTAAATACATGTTCAATTTGCATTCAGAGCAACAACAAAAAATTCATCACAGCAACATTTGATTTGATGACAACTAATATTAATATTTTTGGTTGGGGTTACAACACGTTCATTAAAATACAGGAGGTGATTACTCAAAGAAGTGAGTGTGCATCCTGATATCCACAGCCCTAGCCAGTGTTGTAGCCCTAACCAAAGCTGGAAACAGCTGTTTTGCTGAAATCCTACACAGCAAGCGTAAAGTGGTGTGTCTGCCCAGCAGTAGAGCAGTGTACTTCAGATGTAAGTGGCCTGAGTGCCTCTGCTACAGTAATGCTACAGTGTTTGAGCTATGGCAATAGTTAGTAGTCAGCAGCAACCTACTTTATGTGAGGCTTTGGTACACCTGTATAATCAGCTATTGCAGTGATCTCTCTGTACCGAGCACAGGGATTGCAGAGCGCCTTGCTACCAGCTTCTCTGTGCCAGTCTGCCATAGCTGTATAAAATACAGAGATAGAAATCCCCGTCATAAAACACCCACTGCTTGCCTCTGGTGTTTTAGGGAGGATGTCTCCAAGTGAGGACTCTGCCACTTGGGTCTTGCCATCTTTTAGGATCTTGTCCATTAGAGTTTTTATGCTGTGCAAGCAGGGCAGACTTGCTTTTCTGCAATTTGGGCTGGAAAAGTCCAGCTGATTCAGGATTCCTAAGAGAGAGAAGGGTTGAGGCGCCTATCCACTTGCCTTTCTTAGCTTCAGCCCTGCTGCTACAACAGCAGATCTCACGTTGACTCTCCGGACAAAAACACCTTAGGGTGTGCAGGCTGGCTAGCTGCAATGGGGATAGCATATTTTACCCGCTGGTTCAGCAGTGGGCACATCTGCCAGCAGAGTCCGAGGGAAGTTTCACAGTAATTTTTTTACTGCTTAGGCAGCAGCCTGGATTGAGCCTGTAGTTATCTGGGAACCTGGGCAGCAGAACAGACACATGCCCTTCCATGTGACAGAGACCACTCGTCACACGCTGATAGGGGGCTAGAGTTGCCTTCACCCCAGCCTTCACTTCCCACCATCCCTCTTTTCTCCACTACATTTACCGGTATTGTTAGTGGTTGGAGCCCATGATTAGTCATCATGTGGAAGAAAACATAGCTCCCTTGAATTTACAGTGGCAGTAAGTGTATATTCTGTCCTTTTGGTTCAGCTAGTCCTGTAATACAAACATGTAGCTTAAGAGAGATGTTACTGGGGCTGATCAACCTCAAGGGTCACCCTTTAAAAGTAAGGAAGAGGTCTCCATTCTCTTTCTGCCTAGTTATTAATACTGATTATTGTAGGATAAAAAATAACTATTTAAAGTATTTATTAACTTCAACCATGTTGACTTTGATTTCAGGATGTGTTCATTATCTGAAGTTCTCTTTCACAATCACTATTTATTTTAAAGGTTTTATAAAAACATTGTTTTATTTGTTTCGATATTCAGTCTTGCCTCCTTTCACCCTTAACAGCACCATTAAACTTACATACATCACTTAAAATTCTCACCAATGAAGACTTTTTTACCCATACATAATAATTATTCATTAAGGGCAAAATCCTTCAGACCTCATTCTGATAATACCTTAGGCTTCACTGAGAGCTTTTCATAGTAAGTATCTGGGGATCTGGCTCTCAGCTATTTGCCTGTTACAGTTTTTGCCTCTAAAGGTCAAGTGTCTCTGTGTAGGAAGCTTTGTGTCCAATACGCTGCTGAACTATGGTTGTTTTTGTTGTATCTTTACTTTTGATGTGGTCTCTGAAGTTTTGTTCTTTAGGAGAATAGATGTGTGTTTATTTGGCAGATGGACCTATATCTAACATGTTACTTAGTGCACAATCCAGATGTTTCTGCATGTATCGTAACTTATCTTTTGACCTGAGGTCTTGCTTTGTATTGTTAGTGAGGCATATCAGGCAGGTTGTTGTGCCTATATGCTCATTAAACATTCTTTTCTTTCCCTGAGTTTCAAGACTTCTTACTGCTGTCTGTGTAGGTTTTTTTTAACCCCTTCATGTTGAATAATTAAATCTGCTCCTCCTGAATTACTGTGTGAATTTATAAACACATGGGAGGGAAAAGGACAAGCTATCAATAAAAGGCCAAAAACCAGAGAAAGCTCTGGGTCTCCACTAGAAAAGAATGATTTGAATTACTGCATTTTGTTCTGTTTTTGGTTGTTTTTTGTTTTTTTCACTCATGCTGCATTGCAGCTTCTGTTAGCATCAAGAATAATGCTGATTTTAACTTGGACAGAGAATGAAGGCTTCTTCATACACCAACAGAAATGCTGATCCACTGAGAAGTGTACAGCACCAATCACTAAACAAGATGTGTAACAGATTACACTGAAACAGCTGCATCTCGCATTCTTCTTCAGCAAGGAGAAGCCTCTCTCCTTCCACAGCTCTATTTTCTTTCTAGCAAGACACAAGTAGGTGTTATGATTATTAATAATATCTTATGAATCATTAATAATATTTAATTAATAATTTTTTGTTATTAATAATAATCAAAATTTCAGGAAAATTCCCTGAGGTTCTTTGGGTGTTTGGTCAATAAGAGGCAATTACACAAAGGTTATTTATAAACACTGAATCCAAAGCTTAAACAGTTTAAACAGCCAGAACTCAGTAAACAGGGGATAACTTGATAACAGGGGAAATCCTAATCCTGCTTATACTCACAGACGTGATAGGTACAGAGTGTCCCGAGGAGAGGAGGAGAAAAAAGATTTGCCATGCCACTGCTGTAGGCTGCAATGCACACTGCAAATACGTGGCTGCTGTGAAAGAGGTGTGAATAGACGTCTGGTCCCAGTGAGAAGCAGCAGGAAAAGAAGCAACGGTTCTAAGTCACTCTTCCTTAAATACACTATTTTGAAGGGTGAAACTGGCCAATAGTCATTAGCATCCATTGTTTTGGCCAATGAATTCAAAGTCCTGCACCTAGGTGTCCACCCTAACACATGAGGGACAGCACAAGACACCTGACTTGGTCATGTGCCACTGGGCTTTCTCAGACCAAACCCTCATTTTCTGCTCACATCCTCGACTCCCAGACCTTGCTACAGGAGGAGGACAGCAGAGATCTAAATCAATCTGGGCAGGATTTATGCCCTAACCAGGACAGCAGGTTCATATAATTTCAGATTATTGAGGACTTCATTTTTACCCATTCTTAGGATACACTGCTGACATACTTAGTTGATTAACAACCAGTACACTCAGGTCCCTTTCCAAGTCACAGTTTTCAAACCACACATCTTCAGGTCTGTAGCTTACCATGGGGATTGTTGTGACCAAAGTGCAGGACCTGGAACTTCACCTTGTTGAACCTCATACAATGAACCTTGGCCAATCAGTCTAACGAATGAATGTTTTTTACCACAAACCTCATACAATGAACCTTGGCCAATCAGTCTAACCTGTCTAGATCCTGCTGTAACACTTCATAGAATCATAAAATGATTTAGGTTGGAAAAGACCTCAAAGATCATCCAGTTCCAACCTGCCGCCATAGGCAGGGACACCTCCCACTAGATCAGGTTCCTCAAGGCCTCATACAACCTGGCTTTGAACATCTCCAGGGAGGGAACAGCCACAAGCTCCCTGGGCAACCTGTTCCAGTGCCTCACCACCCTCACTGTGAAGAACTTCCTCCTAACATCCCGTTTAAATCTCCTCTCTGCCAGTTTAAACCCATTACCCCTCATCCTGTAATTACAAGACCTTGTGAATAGTCCCACCTCAGCCCTCCTATAGCCCCCCTTCAGATACTGGAAGGCTACTATGAGGTCTCCTCAAAGGCTGGGTGGTGAGTGGCTGGAGAGCAGCTCTGAGGAAAAGGACCTGAGGGTCTGGGTGGATGAGAAGCTCAACATGAGCCTGCAGTGTGCACACGCGGCTCAGACAGCAACTGTGTCCTGGGCTGCATTAAGAGCAGCGTGGCCAGCAGGGCAAGGGAAGGGATTCTCCCCCTTTACTCTGCTCTCCTCAGACCCCACCTGGAGTACTGTGTGCAGTTCTGGAGCCCCCA
>VWZI01017393.1:260920-281020 GCA_013396835.1 Psilopogon haemacephalus | reverse complement strand
CTCAGTCTCTCCTCATAGGGCTTGTGCTCCAAGCCCCTCACCAGCCTCATCACCCTTCTCTGGGCACGTTCCAGTATCTCAACATCTCTCTTGAATTGAGGAGCCCAGAACTGGACACAGTACTCAAGGTGTGGCCTGACCACTGCCAAGTACAGGGGAAGGCAAACCTCCTTTGTCCTGCTGGCCACACTATTCCTGATACAGGCCAGGATGCCATTGGCTCTCCAGGCCACCTGGGCACACTACTGGCTCATGTTCAGCTACTATCTACCAGCACCCCCAGGTCCTTCTCTGCCTGGCTGCTCTCCAGCCACTCTGTCCCCAGCCTGTAATGCTGCCTGGGGTTGTTGTGGCCAAAGTGTAGAACCCTACACTTAGCCTTGTTAAATCTCATCCCATTGGCCTCTGCCCACCCATCCAGCCTGTCCAGGTCCCTCTGCAAGGCCCTTCTAGCCTCCAACAGATCAACACCTGCTCGTAACTTGGTGTCATCTGCAAACCTACTGATGATGGATTCAATCTCCTTGTCCAGGTCAGCAGTGTGTTTGTGCAGCCCAGACAGCAACTGTGTCCTGGGCTGCATTAAGAGAAGCATGGCCAGCAGGGCAAAGGAGGGGATTCTTCCCCTTACTCTGCTCTCATCAGACATCACCTGGAGTACAGTGTGCACTTCTGGAGCCCCCAATACAAGAGAGACATCAAACTGTTGAAGCAAGTCCAGAGGAGGACCATGAAGATGACCAGAGGGCTGGAGCAACTCTGCTATGAGGACAGGCTAAGAGAGTTAGGGCTCTTCAGCCTGGAGAAGAGAAGGCTTTGAGCAGACCTTATAGTAGCCTTGCCGTTATCTGAAAGTGGCCTACAGGAAGGCTGGCGAAGGAATATTTACAAGGTCTTGTAATTACAAGAGAAAGGGTAATGGGTTTAAACTGGAAGCAGGGAGATTTAAACTGGACGTTAGGAGGAAGTTCTTTACAGTGAGGGTGGTGGGATACTAGAACAGATTGCCCAGAGAGGTTGTGGCTCCCTCCCTGGAGGTGTTCAAGTCCAGGTTGGATGAGACCTTGAGTGACCTGTTCTAGTGGGAGGTGTCCCTGTCTATGGCAGGGACTTGGAACTAGATGATCTTTGAGGTCCCTTCCAACCTAACAGAAAAAAAAAAAAAAAAAATCACCACTTGTTTAATGTTCTCTACAATTATTAAAAAAAAAAAACCCAAAAAAAACNAAAAAAAAAAAAAAAAACAAAAAAAACGCCACAACCCAAAGAACATTTAATAATGCAGGACTTCATTAACCTCTGAGGAATATGAGCCATTTTCTGTGTAAGCTTTTGTGTTTGTTTGTAACTTTCTTGATTATTATTCCCCTACTGCAGCTTCTCAGGAACTTACAACAGACAAACCTTGCAATGCCCCTCAAAGGGGTTAAAACACTATAAAACTAAACCAAGAATTGTCTTTTGGTCCACTAGCTGACTCAGGACCAACTCCACATAGCAGACAAATCAGGAGAAAGCAGTATTGTGGGAACAAATAGGCAAACAGGAAAGCTTACAGCTTTCACAGAGCTACTGCACAAGTTAAAACTGCATAGCCACCAGTTCAGTTCTTCCCTAAATAGAACTCTGAAGTGGACTCATGGAAATTAGCTTGAATTTTAATGAGTAAAAACTGTTTGCAAATCAATGGAAGTGGGAGGAGAAATCAATGAGGTTTTAAGGTTAAGCCATGGATCCCACATAGCCCAACATATGACATGCATCTACAATCTGCCATCATGAATCTCAGTTCTTCCCAGATGGATTCGGCAGATAATCTGTACTAGCTGTCTCTTCAAACTGCTGAACACTAATAGCATGAGCTGCATTTGTTTAAGCACTCTTTAACTCTCTGATCCTTTTTAAATAGCCAGGCATCATTCTGCAGACTTAGAAATCGACCCAGTGAAGAGCCCAGTATTAACACATCATTACACTTTGAAATAAGGACAACAGAACTTTACCCTTCTGCAAGTTCAGAGGGCACTACAAAGTTGTCCCCATCTTTTTTTTTTTTTTTTGTCAGACAAAACTGAAGGAAAATGAAAACACTGATTAAAGGCCTGCAAAGCTTCAAATTCCTTCAATAAACAGGTTTTTTACTTCGCTCAGAAAATTACCATATATTTTCATGTATTTTTTCAAATGGCACTTTATTCCTTGTAATCAGATTTTCATCTTTTCTCCTCTATGAATGCCTGCTTAGTTACCATTTCTTTTCACACTTACCCAAATGCATTTTCTTTTTCCTTAGAACTTAAGCAATTTCGTTTGTTTTAAGGTTTATTGCATTTGCCTTAGGTATTGTTTAGCTAAAAGACACATATTCAGCTCATAATGCCCTATAAATAACTGTGAAAGTTTCCTTTGAGCTTTATCCAAGTCATAACAGTATCTAGCTCCACAAACAAGCTCAATGAAGCCCTATACTTTAGAGGAGGAAACTTACACAATTGCCCAGCATATCTGGTTTTCATACAAGTTGGAGTCTGTCTTTGCTACCACATGGCCTTGCAGGTTTTCACATCTCTCCCTCACAGTCCCCTCTGACACCACTATTTTCACTAGTTCTTCCTTGGATTGAATTTCTTTGTTCCAGTGGTATCAAAGTATTGGTGTTATCTTCTACCTATATTTCTTGGTTCTTGTTTTTTTGGCTTTTTTTTTTATACAACTATGAATAAATATTCAGAGAAGTGATGCGGTTTTGATTCCAGTATAAATTTTATTTTTGTGGCCTTCATAATTTGAAGCACACGTTTTTCTGATAAAGATAGTGATATGAAGAAACCATAATAAAATAGCGTGATTCAGCCTTGCCCTTTGCAGCTTCAAGTTTTGTCAGGACTTCTGATTTTGAATTGTCTCTTAATTCAAATATTGCATAAGGAGAACTCAGCTCGGCAGCAAACTTTTACTGTGCTTCCTTATGCACGTAATCACTTCTTCTCTACACTTTCCATCTCCTTCTAGTCTTCCAATAGGAATTTCAGGCCAAAACCCCCAAACAAGTTAAAAATTCTGATTCCTTTTAAGAGGCTGCCCAGGGATTTGGTTGAGGCCCCATCCCTGGAGACATTCAAAATCAGACTCGATCCTGGACAGCCTGATCTAGCTGGAGATATTCCTGCTCACTTAAGGCAGGTTAGGTTAGACAACCTTAGAGGATCCCATCCAACCTAATGCAATCTGTGAATATAGCTCAATCAACTCATGAAACATTGTTGTGGGTTTTGTTGTTTGGGTTTGTTTTTTTTTTTTTAACTGCACAATGATGGCATCAAATTCCTTCTTTCAATATAAATAAGTACTTTTTAACCACTAAAATTTACTACTGTAAAGCATTCAATATTGAGACCGAAAATGTTCAACTGCAGAAACAATGAGTAGCTGTCTGACTAGAAATACTTTTTTTACTGCTCTATGCCATAATGAAAGGCATCATCAAGAATCCCTGCCCCAAACAAGGTATAATTTACGGTAGAGGTTCTAAGAATACATGTAGAGACTGCATATTAAAACCACAGGAATCCAAATAGAAGGAAAAAGAATAACCTTTTCCCCCTTTTGCCCTACCAGTATTTTTTCTATTCTAGTCAACTTACCTAAAATTAGTTAAACTTTCAAGCACTACAGATTTTTGTGGCTGAGTCATCCTTCTGTCAGAGACTCTCTACAAAATGAAGTGAGCATGCAGAGAGTTCTGTTCTGGGCACTAACTGTACAAAGTCAACTTCCTACACTAGGCAGTAGGAATGCCTAAGACTATGCTCAAAAACAAAGCCCAAAACATCAACACAGAAACAAATACTGATCAACAACAACTAGAGTCACTGACTTAGTCACAGAGAACTTCTACATCTTTTCATAAACAGTTTTTAACAGAGAATCCAGTATTTGATCTAGGAAGGTGCAAATATCCAGAAGAAACATATGTCACTCAGTGAAACCTGTTCTTTCTTCCCTTCTCCTGACAGATAGCTCTGTGTTTGTTTGTACACATGCATGCACTTGCACTTAACCTTCCAGCCTCCATGTTTGCTTCTCTTATCTTCAGCAATAGTAGAGAAAAATGTCCCTTAATAATGGAAAGCTACACTAGTTCTTACAAAATAGTATAGTTTCTTTTATTTCAAGACCATCATTTTAATGTGGCCACAGGAAGCACATACCACTCACGTATTTAGATGAAGAATAAGTTAAAAATAGTGCCAACAGGAGATGATACATGGAATTATTAATTACTTTGTCTTGTATAAGCATGACTCCTTTTGGAATAAATTGCCAAACTATTTTAAAAATACACTGCCATATAAAAGTACAGATTACCTACCAGTCCTAGATACTAGAAGGTAAATTTTTAAAATGTTAGATTATACTATGCAAATTGAGACATGATAATTAATAGATTGGCATACTTGAGATTACAAAACCCCAACCTTGCAGATTTATTACCTATCAGTGTTTTGTTCAAAGAAAAAAAAAATAAATGCATGAAAATTTCTACCTATGAAACCTTATCAGTGTTACTGTTCTAAACAGCACTTAAGAGGACCAAAGGTAGGCCACTTATATGGATTTTTGTTGCCACCATCTAAAGATCTAATCCTGGACTCAGTTAATTCAGTCACTCTTTCGAACTTACTTTAAAGCATCTAATTTTTTTTTTTTCAGGAAATAACTAAAACCACCATCTACAAGAATTATTACCTATGTGTAAAAACAGGTTAAAAAGGAAAAAGCAGGACAAAACCTCATTATCTTATCTGTATGTCTATAACTATGAAAATATAAAATTATCAGTTACTTCACATGCAACTGTATGGCATTAGGACTTAGCAACACATCAGTGGTCACAGTTTTAAAACTGTGCATTTAAAATTCTGTTGTGACTGACAGTGCTCTACCAAAAAATCTGGCAGAAGGCATCATAACTGACTGCATTTGCAAGTTACCAGATTTCTTCTCATACACATTGTGAAGTCTGTAGGAAAATATCTGCCAGTATAAATACAGCAACAAGATGATCTCCTCAATAACAAGGAGTGCTTTGAAAGAAATATCCTACAGAGAAATAATTTTTAAGGACAACTTTAGAGGTTTTATATTATTTATATATACATATATACATACATATATAAAAATATAAATAAATTATTTGGCCCTAGTACAGATTTACATGAGCTGAACTTTTGTGCCTTTCTTGACTAAAACAAGATGTGACTCTGCTCCGAGATAATATTTTCTCATAATCTTAGAATTCTAGGATGCTTTGGGTTTGAAGGGACATTTAAAGGTCATCTGGTCCAACCCCCCCGCAGTGACCATGGACATCTTTAACTAGATCAGGTAGCTCAAGAGACCTGTCCAACCTAACATGGAATCTTTCCTAAGATGAGGCATCTACTTCTCTGGTCAACCTGTTCCAGTGTTTCAGCACCCTCACTATACAAAATTTACTCATAGTTCCTGGCTAGTAGTTTGTTTTTTTAAAAAAACATCTAAAGAAAAAAGAAAAATGCAGGCTTAATAGTAGTTGCAATATGAAGACATTCAAGTATTAAGCAATGTATAAAAATGCCTTTTTAACACAGCACAGCCAATTCTATCTTTTCAAAGCCTTGTCATTGGGCTGCTTTGCAGTATAGCAACATACTAGATTTCTCAAGGCTGAGAAAGCTGATGGCTGGTCACAGTCTTAATTTACTTTGTTTCTTGTTTAAACTACTTGTCAGAAGTTATTGAGAGCTTAAAAAAACCCATGATCTTTCACACATAGAGCTAAGGAAGGGAAGACACACAGGTCAGTAAAATAAGGTTTTGCAGGCCAACTAAAAACACATTCTTGTGTTGCCATGTCTTTCAAAGAGAGAATTAACTTCACCCTCACATGCACACATAATGCTTCTATAGCCAGAAGTTTTTCAATGCATCAACTAGTCAAGTACACACAATGCAATCTGAAGCATTTTATTAGCATGAGAATTAGTACAGGTACCATTTAAATGGAGGACATTGAAATTATCATGCCTGTTACTTCCATTTCACATTAGTAATTATTACGCTAAAAAAAAATAAAAAAAAAAAAAAATCACAACTTTGTCCTTGTAAGAGGACCAAAATTATGCTGAAACACCAGTTTTAAGCCTGAAGTGACAAAAAAACCCCAAAACATCAAACCAAGAGACACATTTCATGCTTGGTTTTTCAAAGGTGAACAGGATGTTGGAATTTTACTAAGAGTTACTGGAACAGCAGAATTATCTTGGCACTACCTCTGGCCTTTCTCATTTAAATCCTTCAGAGAATGGCGGCTTAGGAACTAGAGCAGGGTGCAGTAGTACCGACTCTAAATAGGTAAACCCTTGTTACTGTGTCTGTTGTGCTCTGCAGATTTTATGTTACAGATATTAATTATAAGATCTATACTATTTAGGGCACATACTTGGGGGCCAGAACAATTTTATACAAAGCATCAGATAAAGGAAAAAACTCTATTCTCAATTCCTGGGAAAGAGTTCTCTCTACATTTTCCACATCAAATCAGTATTGTATCTAAATCCCAAGTAATGGCATATAAAATGTACCAAAAGCACTTTAATGAAAGCTGAAATATAATAATATAAAACCACTCTGAAATATTCTTAACAAACCTTTCACTATATTGCTGGATTTTGTGTTTTGTTGTTTGTTTCCTTTTTTTGTTTTGTTTTCCTCTGAACAAAACAAGAAACAAAAAGGTCAGTCTTCTTGTATTAGCTTTTAGGAAAAGCGTTTATGTGATACAGTGTTTCCAATCCACTGTGAAGTTTTAAATAGAGTTATGTTAAACTGATAAACGTGTGACTAATCGATGGATTATTTAAATAGCATGTACAATATTACACAGACACTGCTCAGATTTCCATTACTAAAAATCTGTCCATGTTCTTTGGGTAAATTCCTGCTTCTACAGGGATAAAGATCAGTATTTTGTGACCAATCTGGAATGAAATGGTTTACAATGTTTCCATTTCAAAAGTATTACTAGTTTTGCATGTTTTTACATATTTACAGGGATAGAGATTCAACCAAACATATAAATTTAAGTTTTTGGGTCTCCAAATCTGTATTATACTACACATGACCTGTGACTTCATATTTGTTACTTCTGAGAACTTTGTTTGGTTTAAAAAAAAATGTTCAAAGGTTTTCTTTAAAAAAACGTCAGCTAAGCCCCAAGTTTTAGCTGTTACAGCATTATCTGTGAAGATATTTTGTATACATAGATGCATTTGTTGTTATTGGTTTTGGGGTTTTTTGGTTTGGTTTTTTTTTTTTTTTTTTTAATATGTATAATACACACACACACCCCTTGCCTGATTAGAGGAAAAAAGTAGAGGGTTTTTTTTTTTTTAATTGCTTCCTCAGAACAAACTGAAAACGGACTTTTTTTTCAGGACAGTTGTGCTGCAGAATGTCTCTTGCTTTATTTTCTGTTGGGTCTCAGCTACACAACTCATCTGTATCTCTCAAGATTAACCACCATCAGGCAACTGCAACAATGCCTCTTGATATACCTACAATCAAGACAAGACACCGCACATAAAAGCAAATTAATGAGTTCTGCTAATGTTACCAGTTTCATGGATCTTCTGTATCTGCAGGCCACTGTTCTTAATTTTTCATTTGTCTAAGCTATTCTACATTGCAAGACCAGCCCAACAGCACAATTTCATAATTTCCCATCATTTTCAGCATTTTTGTAGAGCAGTTTTCAGAATGTGCCTATTAGCTTCTTCCTCAAAGAGCCAATTTTTAAAAAAATATAAACTTCATTAAGAGCAAAAATTTAGGAATACAAGTTCATGGGCCACAGACTATACAGGCAGTAATTTAAGCCTGTCATTAATTAAAGCAACAGTTTAAAGTGAAGGTATGGAACAGAAATTTTTATCTCCACAAGTTTCAAATTTTACATTTAAAGCCAGGAAAGCTGTTAAGGCTGGAAATGGAACTCCATCATCCACCGGTTACATGATCCTGGGGATCATTCAACAAGCTTTACCCAAAGAAATAATATGCAAAGTAAACTCTCAACCATTATTGAAGGGTAAACAGCAAAGATTGATGAAGCAATTTGCTAGACACCTTAGAAGCATACCCTTCATGGGAAAATCAGTGCTGCCGACTGATCTTGTATCCCATGCGTATCCCAGAATGTTTTACAAGTTACATATAATTTATTACTCTCTTGCATACATCCTATCTGAGGATTTCTAAGCAAGATCAACTCTGAATGTAAAGAACAGCATTATTCAGGCAGTCTCCTCATGTTGCTCAAGTAAGCGCTTTTATAGCCTGACAGGACCACCTGTGTGAGCTTAACTTTTAGTAATAAAATTAGCACTAAAAAAGTACAATGAAAGAAAGGCAGAAAGCAAGGACAGGAGATGAAAGTCCTACAATTAGCTCTGTAGATGCAAAAACAAAGTCAAATTTGTCACCAGCTCTAATTATTCCATGTTTTCTCACCAGCAAAGGATGAAGTTTCAAGAGTTATACTGTAAAGCCTAGTCACTTACTAAAAGTAGTAATAATGTCAAGAAGCACTAAACATTAACAGTTACAGGTATTCACCCTCCTGCAGGGAAAGAGAAATTCATCTCACACCCAACACTAGACCTTTTAAACCCACAAGACTTTTGAACTGCTTCTTCACTTACAGCCTTATCTTGCAAATCTTACAGAGCATGACACACGAGATACCCTCTAGATACACAAATATAGAACACGACCACAATTTACCAGTTCAGTAATTAAGACTGATCCTATAAGCTCTTTGACAGATATTTTACTGGGATCAACTCCACAAGTTGTGAACAATCCCACTTGTGTAAAGCTGTATGCAAAAGATCAAAGTATGGTTCTGCCTAAATATGCATGTCCAACAGGGTCTCATTCCCACTTTATTATGAAAGAGAACAAATTGAGTACTTCTTACACAGGTGACAACATTCACCCTTCTCTGGTGCCAACACACTATTTTAGCGCCAACAGCTTGTCTTTGATGATAAACTAAAAACTGTTCAATTTCACATCTCACTCTTGTTATGACTCAGATTTAAAATCATAAAATGTTTTGGGTTGGAAGGGACTTTTAAAGGTCATCTAGTCCAACTCCACTGTAATAAGCAGGAACAATACAACATCTCATTTTAAAGCAGGAGAACTCTCCTTTTATGGTATGATACAACGAGTTTATGTAATAGATGGTTTTCATGAGAACTTGGCTATAATGGCCTTCAATTTGCTTACACGAAAACCCAATTTTTCATAAACTTGTCATGCAATTAGAGCTGTGTGGTCAGTGAAAATCTAAAATTTATCCACACTTCTGTTGTCATTAGGACCATCACAGTAACATTCAACCTTTCTACTTAAAAAACAGACTAAACAAGACAACACTAGTGATACAGACTTATATATGGGGGAAAACAGGAGAAAGGGGGAAAAAAAAAAGTAGAATTATCTCAGAAGTCACTGACATTTACATCAAGGCAAACCAGAGAATCTGACAGCAAAAAATGGAAAGCTGAGTTACACATCACCTTTACCAGAAGTTGTAGCTTATTTGAACATACACAGTGCTTTTAAAGTTTCTGACTATTAATTTCAACTTCAAACTGGGGTAATACTAGGACAGTCAATATTAACCTGGAGTTCAACCAAACTGAGCGCATTTCTAACTTCTCATTGACTACAAAAATCAAAATCTCAAAAACCCCAATCAGAAATGCCTCAGTTTACTTAAAGGGAAAAAAAAGTGTTTTCACAGAACAAAAAAAAGGGGAAAAAACCAAAACTATGAAGTCGCAGCTTCAAGAATATCTTTTTTATAGGTCCATCCTCCAGCTGGCATGCATGTTAATAAACACAATCCTGTTTATACACATTTGCTTTTTTGAGTTTACAAGACTAACACATTTTAATACATTCCTACAACAGAAAAACAAGACTACATTTGCTGCTTTATCTCTACTTTGTTTAGATGTCTAAACAAAGCAAGACTTAAAATGATTCTACATTTGAATTTATAATACCTTATTAAAAGCTATACGCATACTAATATTAAACATGAAACTATTAATTCATACTCTTATAGTAGCATTTGAACTGTTGCAAATATCCTTGCTGTACTTTGCAGATTTATATTGCTTGTGTGTTTCTAGAAACCAAAGCAGTGTTAAATTCTCTTGCAGACTTGTCCTTGAGACAAACACTGAGATAGTAAAAATCTTCAAGTAGTGTTTACATTACCTGTTGCACAGGCAAAATTCTCCTAAGTTTAGTACTTTAGGGTTTTTTTAATAAAGTATGAAGGATCAGCTGTATAACAGATTTCTGGAACTCTCCCAATTAGTGGGCCTCAGGTTACAGTTCACTGTAGGCTTTATTCAAACAAGAGAGGGAGAAAAGGAAAAAAGGTGCTGGTGGGAAGAGAAATAATGGCAAAACAAGGTATTCAAGAAGCTGTATTAACTGACCATCTCCAACTAGAATATACATATTTTCCAAAGTTTGTATACACCAGATGGAACAAAAATTATCAAAAATGCAGCACATCAACAGCAATACTTACTTCCTATCAATACTGAAATGATAATTATCAAAGTCTAAAATTTTAAATACAATAAACCCTACTGTGTATTTCTACAAGCCCCCCAAAAACCAGGATCTTCGAGGAACTTTTTTTCCTCAATACTGTCTGTTCATCTAATACAGAGCAAATAAATGAAATGTGCAGGTTTTAATTTTAGCCAAAATAATGCCAGAAAAGCATGAATGTTTTGAATTTGTTTAGTTTTGGGTTTGTTTTTAAAAAACATAATAAATGTTGTGAATTTCTCAGAACAACTATACAAAACTGAGAAATTCAAAGTAGGAAAATATAAAAGGAAAGTTACCCAAGGAAAACAAACACAAAAAATCCTAGGGCTGCTGCCATACTTAAATATTGCCTGTATGGTTCCCAAGCAAATTTGGAAACCTGTATTAGACTCCTGGAAAGAAAAATGGGATTTGAACAACAAAAAAAACCCACACTCCCACCAGTTCAAATCAGTATGAATGGAAGTCATAAAGCAGACTTGAGAATCTCAACAAAACACTGTGGCAGAAGACCATTTACTATTTTGGGAGGGTTGGAGATTTTTTTTGTATGTTGTTACTCTTAGTTATTTTTATAAGAAGTCCCTCTTCCATCAAAGGCCTCAGTGCTCCACTCAATGCTCATCTACACAGATCTGTAAGTCAAGGGTTTCCTTCTGAGGGTCTAGTGGAGCTTATTTCTTTAAAAAAAAACAGACAAAAAATGAAAAGAAACTAGCAATTCTGCTACTCTGCTTCTTAAGCAAGAACCTCATTGATAAACAAACACTGTGGATGCTCCTCCCCAAGATGTGTTCCAAGGCCAGGATGGGACCTTGAGCAACCTGGTCTAGTGGAAGGTGACCCCACCCATAGCACAAGGGTTGGAACATTATGATCTTCAAGGTTCCTTCCAACCCAAACCATTCTATGAATCTATGAATTATTTAAGACTTGGTTCAGTTCTATTCAATCAGAGATGTGTTCAAATTCATCAAATGACATACTCCTGGAGGGACCATTAAATGACACACTACAGCTTTTCTCCAGCAATGTCATATTCAATATTTGAGATCCCTCATAAGAAGGAAAAATCCTGTATCTTTCCCATCATGAGCTAAGCACAAGGAAAGAAAAGCAGATTTCTTCATGGCAAGCAAGAGGCACTACCACTGTGTTTTCTGTGGTGTATATTTATGTAGATCTGCATAAAGTAGAGCTTAGGTAGATCTTCATAAAGTAGAGCCTGATACCCAAATAAAGCCTAGCTGGGAAATTCAACAGAAGAATATCATCTGCATTTAGAGACAGCTCACATGAAGACAAAGCATCAACTCAGCTTGCCAGAAGTGTTCTGGATATACACAACAGACAAGCTTTTTAGGTAGTCACCAGCTATAAACAGAGTATCAAGAGATGTTAGCTCTTTCTAGAGTTAGATTATATCTCAACAAAAAAGTAATTTTATGGACTGAAGGTGGTATTAAGAAGTAAGTACAGGAAGAAAACCCTGAGAAACCTAGAGGCTGAACTAGACTCTCAAACCAATGTCAAATGCCTTAAACAAAATCAAACCTTTTTCCTTATGTCCATTCTGTGCACTGTACGCACTTTAACAAAGAAAAAAGTGTCTCCACCAAGTACTTCAACTTTGAATTATGTCAGTTCAAGCATATTCATTTCATTACAATTAGAATAAATTAATAACCTCAACTCCGAATTTGTACAGCACCTGAGGACACTATTACAAATGATATTACTACCTGAGGACACTATTACAAATTATATTACTACTATGCTTAGTGTCACATTCCCTGCCTCATCAGTTCAAAAACAGTACCTCCATTTTCTTGTCCATAAGCTTTTATTTTCATACCATTTTCCTGTACCCTATTAAAAAAAACACAGGGAAAAAAAGCCAACCCACACCACAAGAACCAAAATCACTATCTGCTGGGAATGCAGGAGGTTGACTCTAATCTGAAGGGACTTGATAACTAACCACAATAACATTACAAAGACTGTTAAGACTATCCTGAAGCCTTACTTAAAAGTAAGTCACATTGCTGCTGGAAAGAACAACAAAATCACACATATCGTAATCATGAAAATTAAATTAAGACTTTTTTTTGAATGTGTAAACTATTTCAGGGCTCCAACAAGTAAGTATTTTCCCTCTCCTAATTTCAGGTTAAAAAAAAAAAAAAAAAGACAGGGAACATAAAAACTAGTAAACTTCTGCTTTAAAGGTGAAGCGATCTGAAAGTAAAGACAGAACTACAGCCCTTTGGTGCCACCACAACTGCAGCTCTCACAAACACAGCCTACAAATATGGCCTTCCTATTAGCTTTGGCTAGAAAGAACCACTGGAATTTTTAATATGGTTTTTAATCACAGAAAGTTTTTGTCTTTGGAGCTTTCCACTGATGATTCCACAACTGCAGTTTTGTTCTTTTATTCTCCATACACCATGTTTTCAGCTTCAGCGTTAACAGAGGATGCCATCTGCTTCATTATCATTCAAAACAAGACGTGGTCTTTAAGTTACCAAAACTTCTCTGTGGTTCAGAGCAACAACTGAAGTTACATGCACACAAACCATAAGTAAGCAAAGATAAGATGCTCTCCAGTTTATTGAGCAGTTTGATGCTTTACACAGCTAATCAGGTTTCAGTCACTAATTTGTAGCCTTAAATTGTGATGTTTTTAACTATGTCAATATAATACACACATTTATTTCAAAACAAACCTTTATATTTCAAAGATCTGTATCTAGTCAATACTGTAACTCCAATCCAGCAAAGCACCTGAGCGTAAGATGAGCTCCTGTAACAGGGTCCCATTGATCCTGACCAGGATGGTCTTCAAAGTGCTCACTACATCTAACACTAAAGAGGAAGCCTTTCCTAAGTCCTGCGTATGTTTCACCTAAAACATTAATTGGCTCCATGACATTGTGTGTGCCTAACTAAGGAGAAAGTTTAACATGCGATGACAGGAAAGAGATCAATAAGAATTTTGAGAAGTCACTTAGGTCATCTTCCACTCCTCATTAATGACATCATTAACCAACACTGACTAAAATCACACAGAAGAGACATTAACTCAGGACAGGCTACCAATGACAATTGTAAAAGGTTAGAAAAAGATTAATAGTACAAAAAGTAATTAATCCAATATGAGGAGGCAAGAGAAAAACTGAAGAAAAATAGCAAAATGATGCCCTAGTTTGTGAAGTGAAACATCACAGAACTCATATTTTAATCAATATTAATAAAAAGGCACCTTTAACTAAAAAATCTGCAGATTATTTATAAATCCAGATAATTGCACAAGAATCGAGAAACATTTAGATACATTAAGTGACAACAATTGAGATCTAAGCATACACTTGATCCCCTTGAGGCCCAGCTTTCTCTGTTTTAATCCTGTTCACTTACTTTACTTAAGTAACAGCTCTGCTTGCCTCTGGCTGAACAAAGTTCAGGATTACACCACTAATTAACTAGTGGCACTGGGATGTGTCTTGCCTATACATAACAACAAAGAGCTTAGCTGAGAAAGTGCCAAAAGTCTATTATGCCATTGATTTTTATTTGGAACAGGACTTTCTTGGTTTACCTTCAGGTAATAGATGATCACATAGCTGTTTACTCGCTCATTAAACTTCCCTGACTTCTACACGTAAGAATGAGTTACCAATTCCTTTATAAGCAAGATATGACAACTGGCAGGTTAAAGTAATAAAATAATATATTATCCAAGAAAGTTAATTTTACAGCCAATTCTTTATTCCTTATTAACAAAAAACCACAAAACTTAAGACTTTGCCTATGCAAGAATTAATAAATACAAGTATTACCTAACTCTAGGAAATTGCTTTACTACATATTTCCAAAGATTACATAAATACTGGTTAATGAAACAACAGTGATCCTAGGGAGAAAGCTTCATATAGTAAGAAACCATCTGCAAAGTCATCTTAATTATTCTCTGAATTCCTAATTGAACAGCCTAATTCAGAGAACTTACACACATCACTCCCATAAAATTTTAAGCCAAATCCTTTATTGATGTCTCCATTGACTGCAAATTAAGACTTCTGTGATCTAAACTGAAGAATGTACCAATTCTGCCTTTGAAGAACGATACGACCAAAGGCACTATTATGTGAAAGGGAACCAGCTAACACATAAAGTGATTCCTTTCTAAGTACAAAAAACAAGCTTCCCAAACTTTTCAAACTTATCTCAAATTGTAATCAAATAGTAAATTGAATAAAAGCGTTACAAGTGACAGGACTTTTTTCAAATGGTAAGGACCTATACTGCTATTACAATATTCAGCTTGTTGGGATTTTATTTTGACCTGATTAAACAGTCTAAAAAATGGAAAAACAATTTTAGTAGCTCAAATCTTTCAGTGTAACGCATCTTTGGGAAACTAAGTGAAAATCTGAAAGCTTACCTTTCTTCTTAATGAACAAATGATTATTATTCTTCCTGTAGGCATTTTCCTTTTTCAGCAAGTATTAAGGTTTCTTCTGATTAATCTGAACATAGTAAGCAACTGGTTTAAATAAAAGCTATTTAAAAACCTTCTAGTACAACAGTCAGAGTGGAATACTGTGTGCATCATGGCATAAGTACAAAAACCATGTTTTCATAGCTAAAAAAGCTTTGGCTCTTGCAGTGTATTTCAAGTGTTTCATACTGTCCAACTTTAGATTACTTGCAGTCTTCAGACTGTTGATCATCAAGAAGTGATACAGTCAGTGGAAAATTAAATCCCACCTGAATATGTATTTTGTACTGCCCACTATGTTTTTCCTAAAATAGTTCCCCACTTCACATAAAAGAAAGGTAATGGATTTATTATGCTAAATAGCTTCATAAGTAAACTATTTATGCTTTCTGTATTACTCAATACAAAAGTAGTTTTAAATAGCAGTGACATGCACGTGTTCTGCACCCATCCTGTGGGGCTGGAGATCAGTTAAACTACATTAGAAACCTGGTAAGTTAAATAATAGATCTGAAAGTAGCTACTGGTTTTGAAGTACTTTCAAATGTCATTTAGCTGGAGTTTGTTTGTTTAAAAAAACAAATATAACATCCATGACTCTAAGAATATTGATTTAAGAGAATGTTGATCCATTATGATCAACTGACAACATGTAGAAACTTCTGGCTAAGTTCTTTATATTCTAATAAGCAATTATCAGCTGAATCTCTCTCAACAAAGAGACATTTTGAAATGAAAAACATAGTCATGAGAGCTTGGTCTAAGTGCTATTTTTAGAAGCAAAGCTGAATGAGTCAATTCAGCTTAGCAAGAACATGAACTTCAAAACCTGTTTATCCTAATGTACATTTCTACTGCAAAAAAGAGCAGAAATTATTCTTTTTTGCTTTTAATGACCCAAACTTCTTTATTTAAACTCAGACTTACAAAGCTGTAAGTTTCTGAACTGCATACTTGAAAATGTGTATTTCTGGAGGTAGCTCACATAAGGAAACACCCCTTCCTGACCATAAAAGGCCTGAGTACATGTTCTCAAGTGGAAAATGTGTGGGATCTTATTTACAAATGTATAAATACGTGCCATTCCTTTGCGCTCATAGGCACACTTGAAAGTGAGCCAGAAAAGGAAGTACTAGCAATTTGATCTGAGATTTCTATTATGTTTCAACTAGCATGGTATCACTTCAGCCTGTATTTTCATGAAAGTCTATTTTAGTGAATAAAGCAATATAAGATTATCTGAATACAGAAAAATACAAACTGTATCTACAAGATTTTTCAGTTCATGCAACAAGCATCCATTTCTCCTTTCCTCATCTTCAGCCCTTCCTATGGCAAATAGGAAACCCATGAAAACGGCCCAGGTGACTAGCACTAGATCCAGCAGCAACAAAGAAACACAACTCACAGCAAGCACGTTTTCCCCCTAAAAGGACAGACAAGAACCACTGGCAAGCAGCATGCCACTAACACCATCCTCATGGGCACTGTCTCTGCTGATAACACTGCCCAAAAAACACCAGGCTTCATCACTATGGGATTTACTAAACACGGCCATCCAGTACTACCAAACACAAAAAGGAACAATTTCAGCAGAGAATGCATTGGGCTGTTCAGGGCTGCAGAATTCATTTCTCCTCTTGGAATTAAAAAAAAAAAAAAACAAAAACAAAAAAAACACCAACACCACCACAACACAAACAGAACCCCAAAAACCCCACAAACAACCCAAACACACCACTGTTACTATCAATAGTTCCATTGCTATAAACATAGAAAGCAGTCTTGAAAACTTCTTAAGTTATCTCAAACACAAAAATGCTTACCAAATAACTTCCCAGGATAAACTTACAGCTGACTTTTGATTCTACAGTTTAAACGTAACAGTGCCATGTCACCAACATCAACCCTAGAAATGCAGAATTATTACCAGAAAACAAGTAGTTGTTGGTACTATTTAGTTCTTACCTTGTCATCTCTGCCTGATGATGCTGATGAGGATTATCAACTAACAGGTGTGTGTATTTATTACATGAATAACAAACAGAACTTCAGAGCACAGAAGGATTTGGAAGTAAAAAAACTATGTGGAATAGAACTTGTGTAAGAACAAACAAAAAATATTTTGTTTGCAGTAAAAAACACCTTAATAAAAGCAGAATGACATCCAAATTCTGACTCAAAATAAAGTAGATAAAGACAGTCAGGTGAATCATCTAGGACTTTGAAGGATGTTTTTTCTTAATTTAAAAATAACCAAGAAATCCTAGAAAGTTATTTCAAAAGGAGACAGAAGAATAAATCAATCATTATCATGTACAAGGTAGAAAAAGATAAAGAGATTACCTGTGAAATTCACTAATAAAATTAATTGCAAATAGCATTCAAGTTCGAAAGAGGGCAAGGAAAATGATGCAAAACAGAAACTCCTTTGAAATCTAAATGTTATCAGCTATGCCAAAGAACCTGTTTACTTCTACAGCAGGTTCCACTTCAACTGAGGAGCTAAAATAATCAGCAAGGACAATTTACTGCCAGTATGAGCTAACACAAAAACTTTCCTACACATACATGTCCTTCTCTCACATGAATTGCGAATGGATCACTGCTTTCAATGACTCCAAGCTGCCCTCTGAAAGTTGGAGTTTGCCAATGCTGGCACTGAAAAGTGCTCTTCATATAGGTGTAGTAATTAGGCTGTACCTTTTGCAGGCTAGTAAGGTAAAAGAAAAAAAATCTTCCCTCATCTTAGCGGCCTAAGTAGTTTCTGGTCTTGAAGGTTTAAAAAACCCAGAAAGTCTATGGGAAGAAAACCAGGGCCAAAACAAACAGAACACCACTTGACAGCACAACCTAATGCTCAGGGAAGGACACTTAAGAAAGTTTACTTCTCATTTTTACAATCACCACCTGTAAGATAACATCTTTTACCTTTATTAACAATGATATACTTAAAACAGAACATAGAAACAACTTGCTCCTGAGAAATTTATAGCTTCATCTCACTGGGGTTCCAATTACTCCCAGATCCAACCACAACACAAAAAAAAAGAACTTTTTAGCATTTTGCCAGACAGCTGCTGTCTGTCCTACTGGGATGGGATTATACCATTAAGAGGAAAACCTGAATATTAAGAACCTGCAGCAAACCAGAGAAAACATTATCACAGTGGAAATCCATGGTGTACTCATACCTTGAATACTGTTGGTCAATACTTTTTGATAATTGGAATAGCAGAAAATACATTTATATGTATTTTTAGTCGTATCTCCTGTCCACACACACATACATATGTGCACAGGTACTAAAGACATACACAATAATACTATACAGGAGAATGTATCAGCTCTCAGATGATGCCTCACAACAGCAAGTCAAATCCAAAAACCAGAAGCAAAACCAAAGAACTAGATTGTATTGAAAACAACAATATAGTAGCACATGTGAAGCAATCAAAAGGAGATAGTTATGTGTTGTGTGTGTAAACCTTCTCATCACTATGAACTGCAGATTGCAAAAGTTTCTGTATGTTTCAAAAACCTCAATGTTCTTCCTATACCTTAAAAAAAATCTGACTACTGCAATGACAGAAGGCAGAAGAACAGATCAAGGAATCATCATTCTCTTTCTTAGCAGGTACTGTCAGACACAATCCATGGACCTAAATAGTCCTTTCATCTGGCCTGGAATGGCTGCTATTACCTTCTAGATATTTCCCAGGGTGTTGCCTTGGCACACAGGCTACATTACTACTTCTTTCTTTTGATGTACAGTACTGTAGATCACAGCATTATACTTCATCTTATCTCTTCCTTTTGGCCTCGTTACCATTGCTAATATTCAACATGCACATATTATTCCATATTTTTAATTACTTCTCCTTGCCTGCCTTTAAAATAATTGTTTCATCTCAAATACAAGGCACATTTTCAGTGCAATCAAAAACATCTTTCTTGAATTCTCCTCAACCTAATATTTATCAAGCTAATTAGTCTTAAGTTTTCCATCTTTAGGTTTCCAAATTTAGAAGGTTAGTTTAGTAATTCGTAATGTATTTTTTCTTGGTAAACAGAAGTCACATCTTGCAGTTCTGCCCATAACTCCATTCTGTTTCTATTCTCTTTCTTAAAAGTTTCAGCTTTGCTTTCAAGCCCCAGTGCCACAACTGCTACAAATTTTCTTCTTAGTTTACACAAGTTAATAACTAAATATAGCGAACACACATGTAGTCACATCTTTCACATAAAGGTCCCAAAGTGTACTCAAATATAACCAAAGTTTTGCAAGACTAAGCAACAGGAAAGCAATTACATTCTTATAGATCCAAATAGGAGGTAAACAACTCAAAAAGTAGCTAATTAGTGGCTGTTTGAAAACAAAGTAATCGAGTGGTCTCCAAGGGAAGGCCTGCTTGGGGTTTTTTTGATGGGTTGGTTGGGAGATTTTTGGTTGGTTGGTTTTGTTGTTTTGGGGTTTTGGGGGGGGATTACTTGTTGTTCAGTTTTCAGGAGCTAACTCACAGAGCACTCACACTACATGCAAAATCATTCCATAGAATCATAGAATGGTCTAGGTTGGAAGAGACCTCAAAGATCATCCAGTTCCAACCCCCCGCCATAGGCAGGGACACCTCCCACTAGATCAGGACGCTCAAGACCTCATCCAGCCTGGCCTTGAACACATCCAGGGAGGGAGCAGACACAACCTCCCTGGGCAACCTGTTCCAGCGCCTCACCACCCTCACTGTGAAGAATTTCTTCCTAACATCCCGTTCAAATCTCCCCTCCGCCAATTTGAACCCATTCCCCCTCATCCTGTCATTACAAGACCTTGTGAACAGCCCCTCCCCAGCCCTCCTGTAGGCCCCCCCTCAGATATTGGTAGGCTGCTATAAGGTCTCCCCGAA
>VWZI01017393.1:241625-260853 GCA_013396835.1 Psilopogon haemacephalus | reverse complement strand
AGAGCAGAGTAAAGGGGGAGAATCACCTCCCTTGCCCTGCTGGTAATGCCTCTCTTAATGCAGCCCAGGACACAGTTGCTGTCTGAGCCGCATGTGCACACTGCAGGCTCATGTTGAGCTTCTCATCCACCCAGACCCCCAGGTCCTTTTCCTCAGAGCTGCTCTCCAGCCACTCACCACCCAGCCTGTATTTGTGCTTGGGATTGCAGCGCCCCAGGTGCAGGACCTTACACTTTGCCTTGTTAAATTTCATGAGGTTAGCCTGGGCCCACCTCTGCAGCCTGTCCAGGTCCCTCTGGATGGCATCCCTGCCCTCCAGCAAGTCAACTATGCCACACAGCTTGGTGTTATCTGCAAACTTGCTGAGGGTGCACTCAATTCCTCTGTCCATGTCGCTGACAAAGATGTTAAACAGCACTGGTCCCAGCACTGACCCCTGAGGGACGCCACTCTAATCCTTCTCTAACTGTGGCAGAAAACAAATGCTAGCTGAGCACCCAAAGCCTCACATTCACCACCGTAACTTTCATTTCTGGAAAAGGGGATTCCAGGGATCCTGGACTGTTCACAGACAGAAATTATCAAAGCCTCTCTTTCTCCTGCTTTCCCTATCCACATGCAAACAACCGTTTATGACTAAAATCTTTTTGGTAGTCCTTTCTGGTAAAAGACCAACACTGTAGCCCCTGTCTGGATCACACACTTTCCCAAAACAACACAAACTCCAGAAATGCAGAATTCATTGAGGCTAAAGTTACTCTTTCCCCAACAACCATAAAATGGTTCCCCTTGCACTACTTCATTTTCCTCCTCCCATCATCTTACCACAGGAATGCACTTGTTTTCCACTGCTCCCTCTTTAACCAAACCACTCACTGACTTCTATAGTCATTTGTTACATCACAACCAGTAGAACAGTTTTCAATCACAAAGACTCAAATTTGCCCTTCCTTTGAGAGATCATAATTTAAATCTTTCTATTAGATATTCCTGTTACTTTTGGAAAAGAAAAATCAAAGCAAACTACACAAAAAACAAACAAAACCAACCAAAACCAACAACAAAAAAAACCACCACTGACCACTCCCACAAAAACAAAAAGCCCCACATACTTTAAAAATACAATATAAGGAGCTGGACCAACTAGCTGCCTATGTATCTAGAAACTCTAGTGTGTAGTGCCAAAGTGGGGATAAGGAAGAAGAAAGAGGGGACAAAGCAGACCAGAGGCCTTGGTGGCAAACTTGTTTCTCCTCAGAAACATTTCAGGCCTTATGAAATCTTTCTTTCCAAAAGTGCCAGGAATAACAACAACAAGAAACGGTTGCACTCAATCTGTCTTGGCACCAAGGTGCCATTGCAGAGTTTGTCACATTTTCTCCTCTTGCTTTAAGGATCAGGTTCCTAGCAGCAACAAAAGCATGTGCCAGAAAAGAAAGCATATTGAGAATTTTCAAAGAGACATAGGATTTTTTCCGCTGCCATTAGGCTGCCTTTAATATTTTGATCTTGATTTTTTTAAGTATTACTATTTTGAAGTAATGGATATTACTGGTACAAAGCTGTCCCTTAAAACCAAACTTGTTAGACATACAAAACACAAGCAACTTGAAAGGACATGACTGATTTCAATTTTGGTGCACAAGGTAAAAACAGGAAAATAAATATTGCTTACATTAGGAATACAATACTGATAAAAAGCCTAAGAATCTGCTACTTTCATCTCTAGTCCATCAGGCATATAAACATTTACATGCCACTGAAGAATGTCTTACCATGAAAAACTATCACAGCTGAAAGGATCAGTTTCTTTCTGGGTATGAGCTCTGATTAATGTAAAGTCAAAGAGAAAATGACTTAGTACTGATGTCCTTCTCTGAAAAAGTAAACCTATATTTACACTGATCATTATGGGCTAATAACAAAAAATGCAAAGCCAATGACTTACCAATACTGCTTTGTAACAAGAGATCCTCATGACACAGTTAAAGGATTAGAAGCTTGTCTATGAGAAGTTTAACTGAGTAACAATAAAGACCTACCTGTTCCTGTAACTACCACCAACACCAAACACATCCTGTATTTTGAGCATCTCAAAAAGAGCTCTCAATCATGCTGTAGAAGGTCGCACCAACCCACTCTACTGCAGTGTTTATGAAAACTAGATTGTCTTTACTTCACAACTCAATGTCTGTGATAGCTGCAGTAACAAATCTTCCAAATATCTCTTTCCAGTAACTTCATGAGACACAAAATTCAGTCGATATCTATCCAACAGACTTGTAAGAAATTTGTGCACAACAACATGAGAAAAAAGAATCACTGCATTTGGTAAACCTTCTACTAAAGAAAGAAAAAAGACACAGAAATAAAGTTTCTATGCTAACTATATTTTTCCCATAGATAAGTTTTCAACATTGACTTCCTTTTTACATTTCCAGCTTTACATTTCAATTCTTGCTGTGTCTCTGTTACAACACATACAAGGTTGTTCACTTATTCAGTGAACTGCAGAAAAGAATTTCTTGCTCTGTATACTAGCAGAAGTACTTTTTTGATGTACTTTTTATCAAATTAATTCACAATTCTTATCAACAGCACAGATTTCTCTATCTGTCCATCGACATTTTATTGTAAATGAGGTAGAAGTCCTGATGCTCTAGATACAGTTTGGATTTTTTAACCTTAGGGAAGGCACTCATTAAACAAAAAAAATAAGAAAATAAGAAACTAGGAAAGGAAACAATGCTCAAAATCACAGAATGGTAGAGGTTGGAAGGGACCTTTCAAAATCATCTAGTCCAATTCCACTGCTAATACAGGTTCACCTAAATCAGGCTGCATAGAAGTGCATCCAGGAAGGTTTTTTGAAAGTCCTCAGAGGAGACTACAACCTCTCTGAGCAACCTGTTCTAGTGCTCTGTCACTCTCAGAGTAAAGAAGTTTTGCCTTATGTTTAGGTGGAACTTCTTGTGTTCTAGTTTGTGTCCATTGTCCCTTGTCCTATCACTGGGCAGCACTGAAAAAAGTCCAGACCCATCCTCTTGACATCTGCCCTTTAAGTATTGATAAGCTTTAATAAGATCTCCTCTCAGTCTTAACCAAGCTCCCAGCATTTCCTCATAAGAGATGCTCCAGTCCCCTCATCATCTTTGAAGCCCTCTGTTGGGCTCTCCCCAGTAGAGGGTGCCTAAAAGAAAAGATAAGAACAATTATTTTAGCAGGGACTATTGCAACAGGACAAGGGCTAATAGTTTTAAGTACAAGAAAGTAGATTTGATTAGATATAAGGAAGAATTTTTGTATAATGAGGGCAGTGAAACACTGGAGCAGGTTGCCCAGGAAGACAGTAGATGCTTCATCCTTGGAATCATTCGAGGTCAGGTTGGATAAGGCTCCAAGCAATCTGGTCTATTTAAAGATGTCCCTGCTCACTACAGGGTGGGTTCAGTAGATGACCTTTAAAAGCCCCTTCCAAACAAAAATGTTTGATGATTCTATAATATCCTGAAAAATGATGATGGAAAGGAGTGAATAGAACTGATAAAACTCCTGCTTATGACTAAAGCCAACATCATTATATTGTAGCTGTCCCTGAAAGTCAGCCAAGGGAAAGCAGCAGACGTAATAATACGTTATGACTCATTTATTTTAAAAAAAATAATAATTAAAAAAAAAACCCACACAAAACCCACAGAAATTTATTCCAGAGTTGTTTTCCAAGATCCTAAAGCTGAGGTAACAGGACTCCAAAGTCAATGTCTACTTTATGTTGTATTCAGTAGCACCATCTGGGTTTGCATGTACATTCCAAAATCAAGTGATGTCAACCAGCTACAGATACACAGATGAGATATTATTCCTCTAAGGAATGCATCAGCCACGTCCAAGCTGTATGTTGGGCTATGGATCCACTTGTCCAATAGCCCCTACAGCCTGGAATTAAATGAATGTAAGAATAGTTAACATGTAGAAGAGCAGGTAAGATTCCATTCTTCCCAAATCCAGGAAAATTAAATGTAAGCATTATTTGTCTGGTATGAGTTGATCTTCATACAAGATTGGTATTGAAACTATACACTACTTAATTTATTGAACACTGCAGAACCTGTTTAACGCACTTCTAAAGCACTTTTAATACTGTCAGATGAGATCTAGATCCAATGTTCGCTACTGCTTGCTGAAGCCAACTCAAAACAAGAGACTCTTGCATTTAAAAACAAGAAAATACAGAGAACACACTGCCATCTGAAATGCATATACTGAACATAAAGTTTAACAAGTGATTCCTGAAAGCAAAAAAATGTAACGCACAAGTCAATCTAACACAAGAACATATCTGAAAAAACAGAATTAGAACAAATACAAATTAAGCATTCACATACATAATGTAAGAATAAACCACACACAAGTGCATGTAACTATAAATCAGAGTAATTAAAGTCCACCTATTAAGAAACTACTGTTATTAATAAATGTTGCACTGTTAAAATTGTCCATAAGAAAACTAAGCCTACATGTTATGGTGAAGTATTTTTTACTGTTTAGATTAATCAAACATTAACAAGATTTGGGTGGGTGTTCTTTTTCAGTAATGATCAAGAGATGTCAGCTTTATGCAAGAGTATTCATCGAACCTTGAAACAACATTTCAGATTCTCAAACTTCACCTCAAGGAGAAGTTACAGATCCTGTAAACTTAAAAGAGAGGTATGCTACAGGTGTGTGTCATCAGTTTCTTTCCCTAATACAAAGAACAAATCATGTCTAAATTTCAGTAATGTAGTTATCAGAGAACCACAACATGAGAGCGGTTGGAAGGGATCTCTAGAGATCATCTAGCCCAAGAGAAGTGTGGCCAGCAGGGCAAAGGAGGGGATTCTTCCCCTTTACTCTGCTCTCATCAGACACCACCTCCAGGTGTGTCTGTGTATGTGTTGGTTTGAGCTAATTGGAGGATTTGAGTGAGAAATTAGACTATTGGCTGAGAGAGATAAACAGTGTATCACTTCACTGAGTTTTACTGAGAAAAAAAAAAAAAAGATTAGCAGTTTGCTTCTGTCTGTGCTGGCAGCAGCTGCTTCTCTGGTATGATCTCCTTTGTCTCTGTCTTGGTAGCTAATTCAGAGTAAAATTACTAACTCCTCCCTGCCACTAATCTCCCTGGCCGATCTACTTCAGCTTATCTGCAGCATCAACAGGTGGTGAGATAAGACTGGGGAAGGGGGGAAATGTGGTAGGGGGGGTTTGGTTACCCTCTCTTGGGCATTTTGGTCTCCAGGAGGGGTGTGGTGTCTGTATTACCTTTTCACTGTATATATCTGTAAATATCTGTTCTATCTTGTAAATATTTGCTTGTATATTGTGCACTGCTGTAAATATAAAGCTTCATTTATTAACTTCCAGTGTTTTTCTGAGTTTTAGCCGGGGTTTATAAAGGTGGGGGGGCAGGTAACTGCAAACCCACTACAGTGTACTGTGTACACTTCTGGAGCCCCCAACACAAGAAGGATATCAAACTGTTGGAGCGAGTCCAGAGGAGGACCACAAAGATGACCAGAGGGCTGGAGCATCTCTCTTATGGAGACAGGCTATGAGAGTTGGGGCTTTTCAGCCTGGAGAAGAGAAGGCTTCAAGAAGACCTTGTAGTAAACTTCCAGTATTTGAAAGGGGCCTACAGGAGGGCTGGGGAGGGACTACTTACAAGGTCTTGTAATTACAAGATGAGGAATAATTGGTTTAAATTGGAAGAGTGGAGATTTAAACAGAATGTTAGGAGGAAGTTCTTTACAGTACAGGTGGTGAAACACTGGCCAGGGAGGTTGTGGCTGCTCCCTCCCTGGAGGTGTTCAAGGCCAGGTTGGATGAGGCCTTGAGTGACCTGTTCTAGTGGGAGGTGTCCCTGTCTATGGCAGAGTGTTGGAACTAGATGATCTTTGAGGTTCCTTCCAACCTAAACCGTTAGGTTGCACAGGAACACTTCCTGGCAGGTTTTGAAACTCTCCAGAGAACAAGACACCACTGGGCAGCCTGTTCCAGTGCTCCATCACCCTCAAAGTAAAGGTTTTCCCCACTTCAAAGTGGAACTTTTAGCGTCCTATCACTGGGCAGCACTGAGGAGAGTTTAGCCCTATCCTCTTGACACACATCTTTTAACCATGTATAAGCACTGATAAGATCTTCTCTCAGTCTCCTCCTGGCTAAATAGCCTCAGGTTATGTTAAAAGCGGTAACAATACAGAAACATCACAAATATTTCTTTCAGGATAATTAGGGGTGAAATCAACAGCCCAGCTCAATTGCATGTATACCAATGCATACAGCATGGACAACAAACAGAAGGAAGTAGAAGCCATTGTGCAGCAGGACAGCTATGACATAGCTGTCATTACAGAAGCATAGCGGGATGTCTGTCACGACTGTAATATTGCCATGAATGGCTAGAAGCTCTTCAGAAGGGACAAGAGAAAGAGAGGTCATGGAGTGCATATAAGGGAGAGTTTTGACTCTGCAGAACTGGTCAACTGTGATGGTAAGGTTGAGTGCTTTTGAGTAAGGATTAGGGGAAAGGCCAACAAGGCAGATATCCTGTTGGGAGTCTGTTACAGACCACCCAACCAGGATAAGGAGGCTTATAAAGCATTCTGCAGGCAATTGACAAAATTCTCCAAAGCACCAGCCCTTGTTCCCATGAGAGATTTTAATTTACTGGAAAAACAACAAAGCAGAGAAGAAACAATCCAAGAGGTTCTCGAAGCATATGGAAGAAACAGAGAAACCATCTTGGGCTTAATGATTATTAAATGATAGAATTCTCAGTTCCTGAAGTAAGGATTTGGGTTAGTAAAACCTCTACCACAGACTTTTGGAGGGCAGACTTCAGACTGTTCTGAGCACAGCTCTGAAGGGCAAAGGGGTCCAAGAAGGCTGGACATTCTTCAAGAAAGAAGTCTTAGAGGTGTGGCAGTGGGCCACCCCCATATGTTGTAAAACAAACTGTTGGGGAAGATGACCAGCCTGGCTGAACAGAGAGCTCTTGCAGGAGTTCAGAACAAAAGTTTACCACCTTAGGAAAGAGGGGCAGGCAACTCAAGAACAGTGCATGGACCTTGCTGGTCATGCAGAGAGATATTGGAAAGGCAAAAGCCCAGCTAGAACTCAACCTGGCCACTGCCATTAGGGATATCAAGAAGAAGTTTTTACAAATACATTAACAACAAAAAGAGTCAAGAAAAATGTCCACCCTTTCTTGTATGCAAGTAAGGAGCACTGCTATCAAGAGTGAGGAAAAGGCTTATTGGCTTCTTTGCCTCAGTCTTTCTGTCAGACCCATTATCCTCACTGTATTCAGCCTCCTGATAGGGATAGAGAGCAGCACCAACTTCCCATAATCCAGGAGAAAGCAGTTAATGACCTGTTATGCCACCTGGACACTCAAGTCTATGGGACCAGATGGGATTCTCCCAAGAGTGCTGAGGAATTTGGTAGAAGATCTTGCCAAGCTGCTTTCCATCACCTAATCAGCAGTCCTGGTTAACAGAGAAGGTACCAGAGGACAGGAGGCTAGCCAACATGACACCCATCTACAAAAAGAGATAAAAGGAAGATTTGGGACTCCTGGTAAGGACACAGCTGGAGTACTGTGTTCAATTCTGAGCATGACAGTATAGGAAAGACACTGAGGTCCTGGAATATGTCCAGAGAGGAGCAATGAGGCTGGTGATGGTTTTGAAGGGCACCACATACAAGGAGTGGTTGAGGAAGCTGGATTTGTTTCATCTGGAGAAGTGAAGGCTAAGGGAAAATCTTATTGCACTCCACAACTACCTGAAAGTAGGCTGCAGTGAGGTTGGTGTTACCATCTTCTCCCAGGTAACCAGCAACAGGATGAGAGAAAACAGATTTAAGCTATACCAGAGGAGGTTTGGACCGGACATCAGTAAAAAGCTCTACTGAGAGAGTGGTGAGGCATTTGAACAGGCTGCCCAGGAATGGTAAAGTCACCATCCCTGGAGGCATTCAAGAAGTACACAGATGTGGTGCTTCAGCATAGAGTTTTGTGATATTGGTAGCTGGGTTACAGTTGGACTCAATGATCTTAAAGGTCTTTTCCAACCTGAATGATTCTATGAATAATATAAATACAAACCTTTCACAAGCAACACTACAATGCATGTGGACATTTGTATTCATTTCTGAAAGTCTTCTTCAAATACTGCGTAGCACACATACATCACAAGTAACAACTATTTAATTTTCACAGTACAGCATTCAAGTGTCTGCAAGATGAATCACTAGCTCATTATTTAGCACTGTGTGTACAAATCAGTATCTTCACTTTTGTATAATTAATTACAAAAAAATCCAGACTTGCACTCATCAAGTTATTTTCTTTCTGAAATTCTGAAGGGTACTTGAAATTGCTTTGGTAATAGCAGAGCTGGGTAACGACACCTCATGAGAAGGAAAGCACCCTGTAGTAGCTAACACAAACACCCCCTCTCCAAACTTGAGAAAATTTTCCATATGTAAGCTTACATTTACACTGAAACATCTACATAACCCTGCTGAATGTATCTTAACATGCAAAAGTATGTTTTATCTTCTTTTCCATTTCACTTTTTCAGTACTCTGACACATGATAAGTCACAAGGGTCTTGTGAGTTGACACACCACAGATTTAAAGTTAAATGCTTCAACTAGATCCAGTGTAAAGTTCCTATGACTAGCACCATTTAACTTGGATCAGTTGCTGCTGTTTAGTGTAAATCTTTTTATACAGAGCAGAGCGCCAAAACAGTTGCTTTGTAATTAGCTCAGGCATGTTTGAAATCAGAAGGGAAACTTCTAGTTTATTTTCCCAGGGAACACTACTCCTGTTTCTCACCTTTGCTCTGAAATGTCTGAAAACTGTTGCTATCTGTGGTGTCAAGGCATTCCNCAAAAAAAAAAAAAAAAAAAAAAAAAAAAAAAAAACACAAGTCCTGTTAAGGGCAAAATTCAGTCAAGATGACTGTAAAACCTAATCCACACCTTTGAATTTGGATTGAATATCCATCACTTAAATATCTTGTAAATGACCCAATTTGTTTACATGGCCCTGCAGCTTTTTATGAGTTTTCCATAAAGAAGTTATTACATCCATTCCTTTTATTTTGTTTTTGAGCATTTGAAGGAGCCCCAGAACCACAAACAAGTGAAACAGACTCTCTGCAGATGGAAGTGGCCTCATATAACTCACCACTACCGGTGAAATAGTCATAAGAACACTTTCAGTTTAGAAATGCCATCCTTCACACACAGCAAAAGAATTTCCTGTGCCATATGTCTTTTTTAATGTTTAACTATTGTATAAAATGAGTGCTGGTTTCCTGACAATCAGAGGAGGAGTATGGCACCCCTAGGACTTGTGCCTCTGTTCCGAAGGAGGGAGAAGGCAGCCAGATGGTTACACAGCGAAGTACATTGGGGGAGGAAATATAAGAATAAAAATCAAGCTTCTTAGATATGCTAGTTGCTACCACGCAATGGGTCATCCAACAAAGCTTGAACAATAATTTAATAAAATACCAGACAACTGAATTTTGTAGAAAAGACTAGAGCTATCAATTAAAGCGAGATACTGCACATTGTTGCACAAATCAGTACTTCTTCCAGCAAACTCATGTTCCCATTTCATGCACTTTCAAACAAATGGTGCTTTGAAAGTTGCACAGACAGATTAACAGCTATAGAGTGACATGGAAGGTGTTCTAAGAGTGTCTCCAAAGCTAGTCATCAAATATAACACTCCCAAGTATTTCAGACTAGGACTTTTCCTTCACAGAAAATTACAGCTTTGCTGTTGTGCCAAACTGAGTAATGGTTTAAAGATGTTGAATATCAAAAACTACAAAAAGGGCATCACATTTTTACTGCCTGAACCTAGTTTGAAGCCCATTTTATCAGATTACAAGACTCATTCTCTAATTAACTTCCCTAACCTCATGCCTCCCCCACATTCTTACATCGTTTATTGCCCATTCATAAGAATACTGAAGCAGAAGCAATGCAAGAAAGGAATTACATGTATAGGAAACACAAGCAACATTCCTTCCTTTTCTCAAGATATTCTTTGCTTTTTCTTAGACAGATAAACATTTCAAGAAAAGCCATATAAGGGTGATAATGCAGTTTAAATCCAGCACTCAAAGTTATCACTACCTGTACCATGAGACCTCCCTCTTTTCCTTCAATAGAACTGTAGTATCATAGGGAACATAAGAAGACAGCTATCCAACTAGCACCACTGCTCGTCTGGAAAATAGTATTAAAACATTCAAAACAAAGATTTGTACTTCCAGTCACTGCTGGCAAGGTGCATGGCCAGACTTGACCTTCCTACTGCCACCTGATTCTTCATCTCGCTCTATTTGGAATAAGTGCATGCCTTGCACTTCACGTAAAGAAATCGGTACAACACTGATCCATCTGAGCCATGCCTGCATACTATTTTAATGCAGTTAATAATTAATGTTAACAAACGTAAGGAAAAAATTCAGTGGTAAACCACTTTCAGGAAGCAGAAGAACTGCAGTGGTCTTCACTCTCTATCTCCTTATAACCATACCTTGAATAAATTTACCATAAAGCATAAGATTAATGAATAATTTAAGAGGATTAAGTCACAAAAAGGTGCATTGCCACTGGAAAAAAAAAAAAACAGTGCCCTGACATGGTCAATAACCTTGGAACATTTTCATATTTCATGTGCAAATGTTGTTCCTGTACATTGGAGGTTAATTTAATACCCTTTTTTTGTCAGCCACAAACATCTTCATTTTTAAAAATGGCCACAAAATAACGAATTTTATTTATTTATTTAAAAAGGCACTATCAATGTGAACCTGCAGAGTCTCAGATTAGGCCAGCCCAGGCCATCCTCATGAAATTCAAGAAGGCCAAGTGTAAGGTCCTGTACCTGGGTCAGCACAACCTCAAGCACAAATACAGGCTGAGTGGTGAATAGCTGGAGAGCAGCCCTGAGGAAGAGGACCTGGGAGTCTTGGTTGATGAAAAGCTCAACATGAGCTGACAGTGCATCTGGAGCCCAGACAGCAACTGTGCCCTGGGCTGCATCAAGAGAAGTGTGGCCAGCAGGGCAAAGGAGGGGATTCTTTCCCTTACTCTGCTCTCATCAGACATCACCTGGAGTACAGTGTGCACTTCTGGAGCCCCCAATACAAGAGAGACATCAAACTGTTGAAGCAAGTCCAGAGGAGGACCATGAAGATGACCAGAGGGCTTGAGCACCTCTCCTATGGAGACAGACTACGAGAACTGGGGCTTTTCAGCCTGGAGAAGAGAAGGCTTCAAGAAGACCTTGTAGTAAACTTCGAGTATTTGAAAGGGGCCTACAGGAGGGCTGGGGAGGGACTACTTACAAGGTCTTGTAATTACAAGATGAGGAATAATCGGTTTAAACTGGAAGAGTGGAGATTTAAACAGAATGTTAGGAGGAAGTTCTTTACAGTTCAGGTGGTGAAACACTGGCCAGGGAGGTTGTGGCTGCTCCCTCCCTGGAGGTGTTCAAGGCCAGGTTGGATGAGGCCTTGAGTGACCTGTTCTAGTGGGAGGTGTCCCTGTTTATGGCAGGGGGTTGGAACTGGATGATCTTTGAGGTCACTTCCAACCTAAGCCATTCTATGAATGACTACAGCCACACAGGAAAACAGTAATCCAACAGCTCAGATACTTAACTAAGCATATGATTAAAATTGAGTTGCAGCCTAGGTCTAGCTGGTGATGGTTAAAAATATATTGACAGAGGTCAAGGGGTTGCACACACTCACAGGACTTCAGAGGAAACAGAGACAAGCCAAGCAGCCTACAAGCCCAGTGTAAATGTACACTTAGGCCCATGCAAGTTGAATGTCAAAGTCCAAAACTGTGAGCACCCTTTGCAGAGACATAGTAGTTTTAATAGGATTAAACTCAGAAGAAACACAGCAGACCAAGGAATTAGCTGGGCTCTTTTCTCTCATTTACATTAATTTAATAGTTCTTATTTTCTTTGCATATAAGATATCCTTCATGAGGGTTTAGAGTCATGCCTTGTACCACCTATCCAACCAATTTCTGTAGAAACTGATCAGCTTATTAAAGCATGTACAGATGTTATTGTATGCAGGCTCTGTAAAATGAGGTATCTCCACAAGAAAGAAAACTGCTTTACTGCACAGTTGTAGCATAATGAAATTAAACACAAATAATCCAACTTAACTGGGGACATGTTTATAAAATCTCAGCAGAAGGCTACTGAGAAAATCCTAAGTCAGAGAAACCCTAAGGCTTGGATGGCTCCAGATACAGCCATGAACAAAATTCCCCACGATTGCCAGCTTAAAATAATATCCTATAATTCAATGAAGGGTCTAGAAAAAACAAATTTCTATTTTAGCTTCACAGTAGCACATCATGAATTTTCACTCACCTACATGTGTAAAAGCATTTTACATTCAGATACAAGCTGCAAAAGGGAATGATGGGGCTGAATAAGCTTTAAAGTACAATCAATTTCTCAGAAACTTCAAAAAGAGTAATCACTCATACAGATACCTAAGTGCTACTAAAACAACTACATTTCTACATGTTAGATCTATTAATCTACTGTTGTGCATTTATTTTCTAAGTTCCATAGGTTTCTGCTAAAAGACTACTTATGTACAGGCCAACTCCTAAGACACTTACATACCAGGAAGCACATTTTCTGTGGCATGCATTTTGTGAATATAAAGAAGCAGCACAGCCCTTAAATAAAACCAATAGGTACCTATAAAGCACTAAAGAGGCTCATTTCCAGCTAAGGGAAGTGGGCTTGCACTGTGCATCCTCTTTCTAGTAATCAGGAACTGCCAGATACAGCAAAAACTACTTAATAGCAACAAAAATCCCCAAATACACTCTGATATAGTGCACAACAACTGCTGGAGGATACAAATAGTACTTTGCCAGTATGAGTACACTATGTAATAATTAGATTCAAAGGGTTTGAATAAAGCTGTAAGATGTAAAAGACATTATGTTTAAGTGAAGACAAAGTTCAACCTAAGCCCTTTGGTAGTAGAGATGTCAGTGCCTCAAGATATGTTGGAGCTGGGCCAGCCACTAAACAGGTGACAGATTCTCTTAACCCTTCTTCCTTCTCAGAAGGGTAAAGAAAGGAAATAAGGAAGAGACACTTGTGAATTGGAAAACTGACACTACTTCAATTAAAATAACATTAAATATATACAAATACATATAAAAGTAGTATTGAACCAAATTGCCCTGGATGGCAGTTGGTCACCATCACCACTGATGCTGTGGCAGAAGTCTCAGCAGCAAGCAGGAACAAGATTCAAGAATTTGTGGATCAGGATCAAAGGCAGAACAGAGCCCTCCTTGGATGCTGGCCACTGAAGAAGAAAAGATCTTGATCTTCATGATCCCTCAGCTTTATACCAAATACAACATACACAGAATGGAGTAACTTGTTAGTCAGTTTGGGGTCACCTGAACTGTCCACTCCTCCCTGCAGGTGCAGCCTTTTTACACCGCACTCTCAACAGTGTATGTAAGATTTAGCAGTGACCTTGGTCTACATACCAATCCTTGGCACTAACTATAAACTTTGAGGGTTATCACAGTTGGAAGCAGACACCGTGAAAACATGCTGCTAATTTCAGAAAGTGAAGTTACTCAGAAGAGACGGAGCTGAAAACTAAAAATCACTGAACAGAATTTATTCTGTTCTAACTCAAACTAGAACAGCTCTGTTTCTTCTCCATTACAAAACTCTGTTTCTGACTGAAAGACAAACTATAAACCCCCAAACAACATGATGAAGCATCAAAGTCTAATCCGTAAACCTAGTAAGAGTTAGTTACAGCAAATACAATATTTAACCTTTTTCTCCCTTGAAATCCATTCAAGATATTTAACAAAGTATTGGAATGCTGGAATACCTCCATACCAGTGACATGGATGTGCTTTTATACCCCTCACTTTTACATAATAGAAGGAATTGGGAGAAGTAGCAGGAAGAAGTCCCAAACAGCACTATGATGAATGGCAGACAATAAACATAAAACAGTTTTTAAAGAACCTCTCTTATTTGCCACAATCTTTTGCTTAAAGTTGAAAGAGGATGTGGTATAATTCTTCACTCTCCAGGGAAAAGGCTTTAAAATATCTCAAAACAATTCTTGCACTACACAAGCGTAGTTTAAACCTGGGGAAAAGTAGCACTGCTATCAAGTTTCCCTTTAGATGACATGTTGTGTACTTCCTTATCTTCTCAGAACAGTATTTCTGCTAGCCAGCAGTACTCAACAGACTGTACTGGCACTCATCAACTCCACAAGGCAGTGCAAGTGGCACAGATTCCCACTGCTTTAAAGTCTCTTGGCTAACAAGAGGGAATTCTGCAGTCAAATGACAGCATTCAAACAAAAGCATTGACAGTCCCATTGACAGAGATTTGATGCACTGCATCACTTGGATGAGCACTCCTTATTTCAGGTGTCCAGACTGAGTTAAACAGACTTAATTAGAAACCCTACTTTGAATAAACTGGAAGTTTGGAGTGACACGGAAACAGGAATCCTCTAGGTGGTTGTGAGATGGCGGGTGATGAGAGAAGATCCCTCTGGCTCTTCACTCACACAGTTCCAGCTGCATCCATCAACTTTTCCCTAGGACAGTCTGAGATACACAAGTCTTGAATTCCAGCTTGAGGGCTCCTATTTGGTTGGAAGTTTGTTTTTTTACGCAACATGTATCTTGGGTGTTTCAGAAGATTTAAGAAATGCATTATGAAGTGATCAGATTGTGAAACTTATTTAGAGAATTTGTGAAATTTGTTATTTGAAAATTCTGTTCGGGAAGGAGGGGAAGAAATAACAACCACCAACTTTAAAGGAAATTAAGATTTACCAAAAGATGTATCACCATCAGTACATTACCTATGCTGCACGACAGACGAAAATCAAATTAAGCACTTCAGTTTTCTAAGATTTACTTCTGTAATTTTACTTACTACTGTTAATTTACACTTCAAACTGACTGCAGGAAAATCAATACTTCTAACTAGTTGGCCCTGGTGAGTTAACTGACCTTAGTTTCTCGGCCTTCTGAAGTCATTATAACTGTATTTTAAATGCATATGCTACAGAAGCTATCCATTTCATTGCTTATAGCACCTAGTAACAGTTTTTACAGTCTTTTCTATTAAGACATCCTCTTATTTCTCACAGAACTCTTGACAGCTGACAGCTTAACAAAATTGCTTTAAACATTTATCATGCTTTTTCGTAAGACACCCAAGAAAACAAAACTGAGGTTATCATTCCATCTTATGCTGCAATTGAACGTGGATTAAACTAATAATATCATATATTCAAGTGCATTCAGACCACCTGAGTTAAATCGTAAGTCATTCATATCACTAAATCCACTAATAGCTCTCTCAGACATTGCTGAAGCTAAAAAAACAGTATGAAGATACTGCATAGAAACAGTAGTCAGAAATAAAAATAGCAAGAACTGTAACAGAAAAAAGAAATAAAACACCCAACTAATGAAATTCAATAGGCAAGAGATTCAGTTTTGTTCCTCAGAAGAAACTAAGAAATCAATTTTTCTTGACCCTACTTCAGTATGTAAAAATAGTAATAAATACAGCAGACAGCTATAAGAGAACTGATAAAGCCACCTAAGTAAGAGAAATCCTTCAAAGCATAATCTGTTTTTCAACATGACAAAGTATTGTGGAAATTAAATACATCCAAATAAATGGGAACCATCACTACACACACCATTTACTGCTACTTCAGTTTCCAGAAAATTGTTGCACAAGCTTCTTTGATCTTCCAGATGAGTATTTACTTAGGTGAATAAAATAGAAACATTAAAGATAAATATGAATTTTTCACATAAAACCCCTTACTGTCAAGCAGAATCAGAAATAAAACCTGTTCTTAAAGGAAATCTGACTATAACAGAGAGCCAATAAAAACAAGTTTGTAGTTTAAGTGGTTTCAAATGGAGCTACACTAGCCCCACAAGAACTATCACACTGAACTCCTTGGAGGTAGCAGCAGAATACTGTGTTCTAAGAACATCTAAGTCACAATTTCAAAGAAATAGCCACACTAGGAAATTGTCACCTAAAATGACACTTACTATGCAGCAGACAACAGAACTTCCTATGTCTCTATTTAGTAAATAGACTCAACTTGTAATTCTGAAGTTAATAACATAGCTAACAAATAAATGCCTTAAGAAAAAAAAAAATCCTTAAGCACATTCTTACCCTTTGGAATACAAGCAGTCCCACTGATTTAGTAACTGACCATAGACATCATCACTACCACCTTAAAGCAACAGCTACAGAATTGATGTATGTAGCTAAGTCTCTTTAATTCACTCTGCTAAATGGCCAAGAAGTTTTGCAGTAGTCTTACAAGTAGAGGACAGAATTTTTATTTGTAGACTGTGAGTGAAAAATCTCCCTCTCTCCTGACCAAGGATTATTTGGCATGCAAACAGCAATATCTCATTCTCATACTCCAGGGGAGTTTTAACCTGCCTCTAGCTAAAAGCTATACAATCTTTAGATTGCAGTAGAGTGTAAAAATCACTCTAATTAAATCAAGTAAGAACTGGTCTGACCAGTGTTACTGATCCTCCAAATAATTAAAATCAGGTAAGAAAAGCCAGAAGGTGGTATTTAGCTGTACCTAAACTTGTGTTAATTTTTAAAATTTGTTTTGCAATTGAAAAAGAAAACAAACTTCATGAAAGTTACAAGAAATAGCCAGACTGTATAAACTACCACAGAACACAGTTGCAGGGCACTTTAAATCTCCTGGCTTTGCATTTGTTCTAAGATGCAGTGACTGTATCTTAGAGCATGCCAAACTGAACATTGCAAACCAGTTGAAGCCTGACCTGAGGCAGCTGCATTTCTGGTATATGTGCATAGAATGTAGTTTCTGTTGTCACATATATATATACCTATTTACATCAATTTTACTTCCATATCATATGATCTACCTTTTACACTGTTGTTTTCTCATTATGGGACAACTCTGGTGGCCCCTCAAGGCCCAGCTGCATTATCCTGTAACAAACCTCTTAGGTCAGACTGAGCAGGTTTTTTTCCAATCCTGACAAAGCTGAAGCAAAGCAATGGTCATTTTTCTGTGTGTCAATATGCTTCATGTGCATGCTATACAAATGTAACAGAAGGCAGCATAACTGCACGCCTTTAGTATCAGTGACAAGTCTATTTTGTCACAAATTGGTGCCCTAAAGCCTCTATACCACCAGGTAAACTGGGATGGGGTAGAAAGAGAGCGATCCCTCACACATGGAAGAATTTCCTGTACTGTGCACAAAGTCTGATTGGTTTCCTGTCAGAATAGCCAGGTCTCTGAGTCTTTTGATCACTTTACTCCAGCCCTTCACAAGTTGCTTTGGTTACAGACTGATCTTCACGCTGCTCTTTGATCAGCAGCTCTGGCAGTCCACAGGTGCCATACATCATCATATTAGCAGGCCACAGGTAATATTAATCTCCCCTGCTAAATTTGCTAGTACACTACATATTCTACCCATTCACAGAACACTTGCAGAGGTCTCTGAAACTCTGCTTTCTATTTGAAGATACTTTAATCTGGGGAGTCCCAAGTTCAAAGTTCAGAGACTTCCAATAGCCTCACATCTGCATTTGTGTCTTACTTCCTTACAATTCACAGAATTTTGAAAGCTCTGTACTTGCCTTTTGTGTTGGTTGTGCCCAAGGAGAAAGCTTGTTCTAGCTGAAGTGCAAAGTACTATTTTTGTTCAAAACCCCTATAGATTAAGCACCAGGTTTCCATGAATGTATGCTGCTTTAGAGATTCTACACTAAGTCTGGTTTCACGCGCTATATAATGTTTCCGTTTGTAAAATATTCTTTAAAATTACTTCATAATAACAGATCAAGAAGAAAGGCGCTTAAAAATCTGAATAATGTAAATCATATGTAGTTCAGAGGCTAAGCAAATTACACACCCCAAAGCTGCCCTTGCTGTATGAAAGGAGTCTTTCTCCAGCTCTGTACAGCCCCAGCCCAAGGGAACTTGTATTTGAGAGTTTTCTAAACATTTCAGGTACACTTGAAAGTTGAAAGTAATTCCCATTTCCTATGTGAGATTAGCTGTTTCCAGTCCATACAAAATACCACTCATTCACTCACAGTCACAAAAGTTCACCCTACACCCCTTAAGTGCCCCAAGAATTGAAGGTGCAAAGGTGCGCGGGTCTTTGCCTGCTGTTTGTTGTTTTTTTTTGGCGGGGTGGTTTGGCTTGGTTGGTTGAAGGCGTTTGGTTGGTTGTCCTTTGTTTTGTTTGTTTGTTTGTTTGTGGGGGGTGGGGAGCGCTTGGTTGTTTGGGATTTTTGTTTGGGCTCTTGGTTGGTTTTGTTTTTTCTTTTGGGGGGGGGCGGGGAGACAGGGGATGGTATACAGTTTTGTAACTAGGACCGTAGGAGATAGCCTCCGAGCCAGCGTTGGGCTCACTCCTGCTCGCCCAGCAGCTGCCTTCTACCCACAGAGTTCCTCTAAAGCCGCGGGCAAACACGCACCCTGCAGCCCATCCCGTTCGCCTCGGCCCAGCCACAGAGGTCCCCCCACACCCTCCGCGGCCGCCACCCGGGCGCAGGGCCACTCTCCCTCTGCGGCGCCGGGCAGCCCCGCAGGCGGGAGAGCTCCGACGCACTCCGCGCCGGCCGGGCGCCCGCCCTGCCTCTGCCCCGGACTGCGCGGCGGCGGGAGCTGCTGCTCGTTCTTACCGTTCTGCTCCTTGGCGCCGGAGAAGACGAACTTGCTGCTGAGGTCAGACTCGGCGGCGGCCCCTTGCCTCCGGCCGGCCAGGGCAGATGTCAGCAGAAGCAGCCCGAGGAGGAGCATTGGGCCAGCGGGATGAGGGGCTCCGGCACAGCAGGCACTGGCGGCGCGGCACCGAGGCCCGGGCGTCTCTCAGCAGCGCCCGGCGCGGGCTGCGCCGCTGGAGAGAAGGCAGCACTGAGCCTGCTCTGGCAGCGGAGAATTGCAGGGTAGTTTCCACATAATCCCATCCAAAAGTTTTTTCTAGAGCCCTTTTCTGCGTCTCCAGGTTTTGTTTTCCTTTAGCTTTTTTTTTTTTTCTTTCACTTTTAAAAAAA
>VWZI01017393.1:211069-241594 GCA_013396835.1 Psilopogon haemacephalus | reverse complement strand
AAAAAAAAAAAAAAAAAAAAAAAAAGGATCAAAGCAAAATCTGGACCCAGACCAGCTTCTCAAGGACTAAACAATCCGAGGCCGTCTCGGGTGGGGGCCAGAGGAACCGGGACTGGTGACGCCGCGGGACCTGCAGAGGGGCCGAGAGAGGCGGGGGCGAGCGGGCTGCCGCGGAGGAGCGCGCACCTGTCAGCCGGCAACCAGCAGCAAGGCGGAGGCGGGCGGAGGGAAAGAGGGCCGGCTAAAGGGGCAGGCGGGCGGGCCGGCCGCGCTCCTACAGAAATACTTCCCTCGCGTTCAGCGGACACACTGCCAGGCCGGGCTGCGTCTTTCTGCTCCCGCCCGCTCGTCCGCCGTCCCCTCACGGCGAGGGCGGCACCTGGGGCGGCCGTTTACGCCCCGGGAAGTTGTCGGTGGAGAAGGAGGTGAACGGAGCACACTACACCACTGCCCCTCTGTCGTGGCCAAATGGCGGCGCAACAGGTGCTGGGGCGGGGGGCGGCCCCAGCCCCAGCGGGAAGTGTGTCCTGGGGTCTCTCTGCCCACCGCCAGCGCTGTCCGGTTCCCACTTACTTCACGAAGGGCACTGTCTCCCCCACTTTGACGAACCGAGGTCATTGTGGTCCGAGGCCCATTTCTGGCTTTGGTAATGAGCGTGCGGCGTACTGCTGACTTACCGATATTTGTTTACGGGGTTGTTATTATGGTAATTGGCTTCGCGTTTGAAAATCTGCGGCATAGTAAAACATTTCATTTAAATCATGCCCTTGAGTACTGGTAACTAAAACACGAAGGCTTTCAAAGGGCCCTGGACGCAGCTTATTTTTCTTGTGACAGAACTTGCTGGTTTGGCTACACTGAAATGAGACCGCAAGCGGAAACATAGATTGAACTTTCTGTAACTGTCCTCGTTTTGCTGAAATACCATGCAGTACTCACTGAGGTGGTATCCACAGAGCAAAGGGTGTTTAGTTTCTTTTTGCCATTTCACCAGAAATCGTAATTGAATTTGTGGTGCAGAGTACACATGCCCAACACCCCACCCCCCCAACGCTGATGAGGATTGAAAGCACTGGTGATACTCAGCACCCATTACGACGATGTTTTGCTCATCTAGAGCTGATGCTTTTTGTTCGCTTGAAAGTGTTTGAACCGTGATTATGTGATGGGTCTGGTAACAACCAGATGTAGGAAGGACAAATCTTCCTCTCTTGGTTGAAGTTTTGGGAGAGTTTTTTTAGTGATGACTTCAGCCCAAATAACTCTGAGGTGCTTTTGGGGATGGATACGAAGACCTGTGCAGCCGTGGTCTCACTGTCTGCTCAATATATGCAAGAGAGAAACTCACTCTGCACTGCTGGAGGCTGGAGCACACGCTATATACATTTCTTATTCTTTGACCCAGCTCTTTTTATTATATAACTGAGCTGTTTCTTTGCCTCAGCCAAAATAACCCTTGAGACAGTGATAAATATCCCCTCTGTTCTTAATAAGTGACATATTTCCAGTAGCAACTGAAAACTTTCCAGCCAAGCTGGGCTGTCTTCTGAAAGGCAGACTCAGAGCATACCATAAATAGCAAACCTTCCCTTACATAGCATGAAGAAAGAAACGTACTGCACAAAGCAGATTCGGTAGTTACTTTTATTATTGTTATCATTATTTGTATTTTTTCCAATGTTGTTATTTTAAAATGAAAACAAAATTAGCATGTACTCTTTCCCAGATCTTCTTCAATGATGTTTGCAAGGTGTTTTAATCAAATAAGTATCGCACTGTAACATAAACTTCATTGCTCGAGGATTTTGTGGAATTTTTTGTCATCAGTTCCCCAAAATGCAAGTTCCTGTGTATGTGAAAAGTAAAGCATCCAACATCTCCCATAGCTTTGAAAATTTATGCTGCCTAAGACAAGTGTTTCATCTGGCATCCTGGTTCTGACTTTTTAAAGGAAAATGCAAGAACCCACGTAGTGGACGAATATGGAATGGCACTCCCTGGGGAGGAGGCTTTGTTTCTAAATCTCCTGTAATTAAGGATCAGGACTTTTTTATCACTAAGGCTCTACTTACTTTTTATAAATGCTTTTGTTTTTACCCCATCCAAAATATTTTGTGTGGTAATCCCTATCGTTATAAATACCCAGTCTTCTCTGAAATTAACACTAAGCATATCTGTTTTATTTTTAAAGTTGCTTTCCAATTTCATCAGGTATTTACATGTCTGAATTATAAAATTAGGTAATTAGAAATTATTTAACCTCTACCCTATTGTAGTCCTATCATATCATAGACAGTTTTTTCATTTGAATACCTCTGTACCACTACAGGTTTCAGAGTCACATCAGGTTTTACTATGCTTTATTTGGGATAGGACCACCAGAACGTGACACTGCAAGTGAAGGCATATTCTTAACATATATAGTGAAGGTAAAACATTTTATTGCATATAGTATTTCTTGTGCATGCCTTTATCTTTTTGTTGGATCTATTCATGCAACGATCCACAGAAGTGTTGACATTAAAAACATTCTGGATTGTTCGATAATTACAATAAATTAGTATATGTGTAGTTCTGATTATTCCTGCCTGGGTGTGTTGTGTTGCCAATGCTGACTTTCACTTGGAACCACAATGCCAAGGAATCAAAGCGTTCCAATGACTCCAGTGCTCAGTACAGATTTCTCTGGATATTGTTACAACTCATCGGTATTTTGCTACCACAATTTTCATGTTCTTGTGTACATACATAATAAATATTTTAAACCACACAAAGCTTTGCATTCATTTTTTTCCATGCTGAAGATTGTACTTCACTTTGTCTTTGTATGAGTCATCATGCCATCTCATCTACAACTACTTAGTTTACACTGTGTGGTCTTTTTGATAGTGTATCAGACTTTTTTTTTTTTTTAAATGTAGTATAGTCTATAAAATACTGTATCAAATGTTTTTAATTTAAATATTGCAACAAGTACATCTCCATTAATTACCGTCTTCAAACAGTTTGGGATGAAGACTTTGTAGTATAACCATGCTAGTTTGACATACTTTAAGACAGACTTTTTATGGTTTGCTTTTTTTTTTTCATCATCCTTGTTTAGAACTTGTTGACGTAGTTTTTCTTACACTTGAATAAAATTTTAATTCTCTGGATTATCTCACAGAGATTTATTGTGACTGAGACCCAGCCACCAGAGAAGGCAATGGAAATTTGGCCTGTTAGGACTCCAGAGAGTTACTTTAATGGTGTACAGCTTTTACACTTCTGAACTATAAATATTCTTGAAATGAAAAGACTCTGATTATTACTAACTTAAAGATTTACCATTAATATATATTTTCATCTCACAACCTTCCCTGTAGCGGCTAAAATAACATCACCACAGCAGCAACAGAGGTGGATAATTTACACACACTCCACCTTTGTCCCTTCAGCACTTTACAACAAAGATTCCCCTTGGTTACTTGTGGAAGTGGGCTGGAATCGTTAAGATGTATAGCTATTCACAGATTGCCCTTTATAATTTGAACTGATAACAAGGGATCCTAACTGACCTCAGGAGGCTCTAAATATCCCAAGCAAGTTCTACAAGGACGTACACTATTTCCTTTTCCTATATGCTGTCTTTAGAGGCTTTTCCCCCTTCCTCATAAGGGATGCAATACAAGAAGCATTTCTCTCCTGAGGAGGAATAGGGTGAGGAATACAATATTTTGGGGAAAATGGGAAGAGGTTGAAATCTAAACCTGGTTTTAGGAATGATGTACAAACAAAAAGGAAGTGCTCCTGGAGATGTGTAGTGCCACAAACACAATTACTTCTATGAAATTCACATCTCACAATAGTTACAGCTAGGCAGTTAGCTGTCATTGTGAGGTTAGGACCCACTAGTATGAATTAGTTGCTAATATACCAGGATTTAGGTTTAAATGCTTGTACCCACATTATGGAGTTACTTTTAATTCTGCAAATAAGTCTTAAACAGTTATTAAATACTATGTTTGCACAAAATCTTTTATGGATGAATGGTAAGTATGAAAACAGAAATTGCAGTAGAGACAATAATTGACTGTTAGAAAAGCAACAATACAGTATTCTGCTCTCATGATCACTGAGCAATAGGAAAAGAGGCATTTGTACAAATAAGCAAGGCTGTTGCAGTCATACTACTGTGAGGTAAAGAGCCTGGAAATTAACAGAAAATAATTCTTGCATTAGAAAGTATTCCTGTAAGTGAGGTAGCACTAAATTTTAGTGTTTCAGCTTTTTGTCCATTCCTAATGAATTTGTAAGCAAGTTAAAGGTTTGTAGTCCTCTTTCTATGCTACATTCAAAAACAGAATGAAGAAAAAGAGTGAAGATCAAAGAGATTTCAGTTATGTCAATGCTTATACAGTGTGGCCTGCTCAGCCACAACCAGACAAGGAGGAGCTCCAAATGTATTTTGGTCACTTCAATCACAGCTCTAAATTGTGATTTCTATTTTGTAACACCTAAAATGACACTTGAGACTTACAGATACACCTTTGAACAAATACAGGATTTAAACAAGTCTAAGCATATCCAGTTTTTCTGATCAACATTGCATAAAACAATGCATTAAACAATCATTTTTCAAATTGACTCAAACATTTAAGAACCAAAATCCTCATTGTACATTTGAGTGATTTCCACTTAAAAATGTTGCTTTAGAGTAGTCATATTTAATATTTCAAATTATTTTATCAACTACATACAGACACGTACTCCCAAGTTACATACCAATGCAAAATTGGTTTAGGGTAGGCTGTGGGAGCTACCATAAGAGACAAAGAAGGAGGCCTACTAGAGGTTTCCCAAATGATTTTGAAGACTGGTACTCAATTCTGGCACCTAGTAACTCACTTGGGTTTTGATGGGCTTCCAAAGTCAATATGTAAAAAGCTAAACATAGCTATGTCATTTAGGCCTGTTGTGAAGGGTCAAAATGGGCAAAAATAGGTCTGAACATGTCCTGGCTTGTCCAGACACAGTTTTCTGCTCTCACTCCTGTTGTTGGGAGAAGCAACTGCAGGAAAGGAAGAAAAATAGTCCTGGTGCCACCATGTCTATCATGTTTATACACTTGTTTGTGTTCTGCCCTAACAGGTAAAAGTAAACCCTGACTTCACTGAATATGGTTAGGCTTGGCAAAGTGCCATTCTGATTGGCTAATCTGGGTCCAAAGGCCCTTTAGACTCAGGCTACATTGATAAAAAGAGATGAGCAGGTAGAGACAGTGTACTTGCGGCATCCTGCTGCCACCATTGTTTCTGCCTTATTATGCTCTCTGCTTCTGGCAATGCTGCTGCCTCATTGCATCCTGCCGTGCTCTACAGCATTATGTTTGCTAAGCTGTAAGATAGCCCTACTACATAGTAACAAACCCTAGTGCTTTGGGTTTGTCTGTCTGGAAACTGTTTTGAGTTTACCAGGAACAGGCTTCAAATGCCTCCATATGATAGGCTTGCTTAGCCAGAGTGATACCCTGACAAGACTGTACATCTGCAAGACATCCTGCCTGCCCCTCTGCAAGACTTCCTGCTGAGTCTGGAGCCAGAAGGAATCAGGACGAGGTCAGACATTTTCTGCTTTTCTTCCAGCAACCCTGCTAAGATCCTGGGAAGATCAGAAGCCTCAATGGCTGACAAGACATTGACAGAACCTCCTGGAAGCATTTGGGTATTGTCTAGGGAACTGTACCTAGTCCCACAAGTCAGGAAATAATATTTTTGTGAGTAAATACTCAAAAGCCTCTTTAGCAAACTGTAATTGAATCTAATAGAATCTTGGCCTTCTGTCTTAAACAGAAAGGAGTCTCTTGAGTCCATCTAGTAGGCAAGCAGTATATTGACCGCAAGAACTTCTCTTCCAGTTCAATTGAGTTTAATGCTGTATTACTGATAGTTATTTGTTCTAGATCCAGTTATTCCTTTGTATAATGTTTTTGTGACTCTTGTGAAGAACCTAATTATTATTAAAAATTACTGGGTGGGTGATGAGAGTCCTGAATATAAAAATTAATAAACAATATTAATTTTGAACAAAATCCCATTTCACATTAATTAATACTTCCATTACAAGGCCTTGTAACTTGTTTGCTGATCTTAATTGTGGACCATACTGATGTGTGAAAGAGTAGCAGTGGCCAGTCTTGAAGTGTTTTCCTGTGGATTACATAAGCATTCTGGATATGAGGGTACTCTCTTCAGACATTCACTATGTGCTTTCGGAGTGGAGTACGCCTATGATCTTCAGCATTTATATCTCATTTCAGATGCCCTTCAGTATTCACACACCATATGCTGTTAAGAACATAATTGAGTAGTTGCATGAGAGATTATGGCCAAATTACAGATTTTTTTCAGGTACACATGGATGTTAGCTTATTTATTATTGTGCACAGTGACTTGGCTTATGTCAGAACCCAGATGAGATTTCTAGAAGCTTTTTAATCAGATTTTCATAGACAAAAAAATTATTTAATTTATTTTGGGTTTCTTAGTTTTTCATACTGAAGTATTTGTAGGATATTTATATGTTAATATTCTGTGGATTTGAAACTGCTCTTCAAAGAAATGAAGCACAGCTGAAGGCCCTTGTAGGATATTTATGTCAGTGTAATTTCACTATTTGTATTTGCAATGATACCTAGAAGTTAACAGCCTGAATGCATATTGTCTATCTCAGATGCTAAGATCAATCACATAACTATTCAAGAGGAATATTTAAATTTTTGAGTTTGCAGTAGAAAAGTAATGTTTCTTCATTTACTTTGATGTCTGTTACGAATTATTTAAAATTAATAATCAATATTAATTTTTATATCCAGGTGAATATTGTTAATAACTATGAAAATTGTTTATTAACATTAAATCTCACCAGAAAACTTATTTACAATGTCCAAAATGCACAGTTTCTATACTTATACACACAGGGAAGAGGCAAAATTAGGACTCTTTAAGAAACAAGTAGAAAATGCAAACATTAAATCTGGAGAAAAGTTCTTAGTTTCAGATATACCTCTTGCCCACCGAAGGACTTGAGAGGCTCCTTTCTGCTACTAAGGCAAAAGGGTACAATAGAATCTAGTTACAGCATTTCTTAGAGAGAAGCTTTGAAATATTTACTCACAGAATAGTATCAGACAGTACCCAAAGCTTGAAGGGAATTTCGTTGGTATCTTGAAAGTCGTTGCAGGCAGAGCATGTGGCAAGGCAGAGCAGGAAAAGCATGTGAGTGGAAGCCTATTTATTGATTGCCTGAATGTAAATGGCCACTCTGGCCATAAAAATTCACTAATCAGAATGGCAGTTTGCCTGACTTGACCATATTAGGTGAAGTCAGGAGCTTACTTTCCCTTATTTGGGAGGAACAAGTCTGGGCAAGCCTTAGACCCTCAAAGTGGGTGTCTCCAAGCCTTTTGCCTTATCCCTGCACTCTGCTTCCTCCCCCTCAGCAGAAAGAGGGGACCATGGGATCATGTCTGGGCAAGCCAGGACATGTATCTTCCACAACAATATCATAGCTATTTTATGTTGACTGAAGAATATTATTGATGCTAAGACCTTTCTCTCATGAGGATGTCTAATTGAACCTGATTTTTTAATGTATCTGTAGCACTTTGGTTTTAGTCTTCTAGTATTCCAGTCCACACAGAGCAGGGGTACTGCTGAGACAAGTTTATAGCTATAAGCCTCTTTTTAAGTTCAAATTCATCAGAAGAGAACAGAAATCATATGGACAACATTAGCCTCCAAAAACCATTGTCTTAAGGCTAAACTGAAATTACAGTTTAACTGGTTAATGAGGTCCATTTAAGAAGGTATTGCAAGGAAGTTAATAGGTTAGAAGAATGTCTGATATCTAACAGAAGTAGAGAAGTAATTTGGACAGATGAACAGACACAATCATCTAGGAACAAGGTGGCAATGGAGCAAATATACTCTATATGGAGCAGCTGTCCTCCTTAACTATAACTCACCACCTTATATTTCGTATCATTTGTCCTCATCCTGTCTCTTCCCTTAGTATTCCTGTCTTTCCTAGTATTCTCATCTTCCACACCTTCTGTTTCACCCATCTTAGTGAATGATTTACCACTTCTACTGCACTAATTATTTAATTAAAGTCTTGGCCTCCTAATCTCTCTCCACACTAAGTATCAGCTTTCTTAATCCACCTCCTTGCCTTCTTAACTGGTCCCCTGATACTCTCTTGCACTCAGATTTGTCTTCTTCTTGTACTTTGCTCTGCCTTACTTCTCTCAGTCACCAGTCCAGAATTGCTTACCATGGCAAATCCTTTTTTCCCATTACCATCTCACAAAACGAGACTCCCACAATTTCACTCAGACTTTCATTTCACTCATTTGTTTGACACAGGACAGAGTGAATCAGTTGGTGCTACAAACACAGCAACCACAATTTAGGTATGTTAGAGGAGGTAATTCAGTGCACTTCCAAAGTTCAAATTCTTCAAGATGACTAGGAGGTTATAATCAATGGTAAAAGGCGTCCTTCAAAAGGTGTCTTTCGTATCCAAACTAAAGCTTAATGTAAACATAACCACTTTTTTGTCTGCTCCATTGGTTACAACATCTTTCCCAGATTTCTTATTTTAATCTATGGTATGTATAGCTCATCATTAATGGAATCTCTCTGTCTCTGAATAAGACAGCTTCCCTGTTCTACATTTCATGGAGTTATCTGGAGAGAATGTATGCTGACAATTCAGCTGAACCTAGGCTTGGCATCATTCACAGAAACACACCAAAGTTTTATTCAAGCCATCTGGAGCTTTCCCAGAGAAGAAGCAAAAAGCTTCCAAGGAACTGATCTATAAAATTTAAGGCTTCATTCATCACATGCAAATTGTAATTTTCCAAGTTTCTTAAATTTGAGTAATTTATGTTAAAAAACCCAACCAAATGAACAAACAAAAAGGCACATTTTGAACAACAACAAAATAGTTAATATAAGTTTCTAAAACCTGGACTCATTAGAATTTTGAAAAAACTTGAACATAGGGAGCATAAGAAATCATAAACACTCATAAGTTCTCATAAGTTATCTTGTTCACAGAACTGTCTGAGTTATTATGGCAGAAATAAGGTTCAAGGTGGAATATGGAGGGTTTTATCCTATGCATTTATCCAAACTCAGAAATGGGAAGAGTCTTTTAAAATATCAGGTCACTTTAGTAGATGGCGACAGTTCTAGCATTTTTAGATCTTATTTAATCTGTTAATTAGTGCAAACCCACTACAGTATGTTTTGAAAGCAGATATAGATTTTACAGGAATTTTTTGCCTAAAAAAAAAAAAAAAAAAGAAAGAAAGCAAAATGTTATTGCTGAGGGCTTAGAAGCTTAATTCTGCTAATTTATTTCTACCCTTTCCTACATAAATATGAGTAGAATTTCTGCAGATTATAAATATTTTAAAGTAGTCTGAGATACTGAAGAGCAGTTAACTTTTTACATAGATACACTGCAGAAGAGCATAGATAAAAGTCTAGTTTAGTGTTAATATTTCAAATAATACATTAGTTACTATACCTGGAAATCCAGGTAATGTTGCAGCAAACTTAAGGGAATCAGGGACTGCCAGCTGGACATGAGTATAAAGAACTTACAAATTATACATTGCTCATACCAGTAAATTCTCTTTGTGATTTCTTTGCCAATCCTCTGAATGGAAATATACTACAAAGGAAAGTATTTTTAAAGCTTTTTTCCAGTAATTTTTCAAAGCTATTCCACTATTAATCACTGGAGTTCACGTCATCCAGTTAAGAATGCACAGTATTCCAAACTATTGCCAACATTTTTCTTTATTGATCAAACACTGGCATTGAATCACAGTATCTCATTCCCACAATGCTGTGAAAAAATAAGAACTTCAATTTTGCTACCATCTGGATCACAGATCATCCCATAAAATGTGTTGAGGTTGACAGTAAGTCTATGAAGTACTTATTTCATGTTATGTTTCTGATACTGTTATATGTTGTGCCCTGTCACAATCCATTTTGAAAAGAATACCACTCCATTAATGTTCAAATTTATAAAAAATACTGTTTTCTCTTTAGACAATAATCTTTGTCTAGTCAGGTATGTAGAGTGGGTTTGCAGACATAAACACTGATAGCATCATTCCCTAGTGCTCCCTCAGTGTGGTGGTTACTCTTAATAGCCTGCAATTTAACCAGAAGCTGAAGGTGCCCAAGATGCTCAAGTTGTCAGCATCTTTTTGGGTGGAACTCACCACCTCACAGGATTAGACTGCCATCCCCAAGGCACATCAGCAATACCCAGAATTAACTCAGTGAGTAGGAGTGGACCTGGAGAAGCCCTTAATCAATGCAAAATATGGATGTTATTACAAAGCCATTTAAAAAGTGTAGACCAGTTTTGAGATGATAGTTCTTAATCCACACAAAGGGTGCTAATCTAAATGGATTTGTAGGATCAGATTCCTAATCCTGCCCACTACACTACTGGATGAGAGCCTAAAAACTCTTCTGCACAATGACTCCTATCACAGACCTCAAATGAGTAAGCCTGTTCATGCTTAAATAAAGCAAGTATGACTTGATCCTCTATAGTAGCACATTTCTGCTCAAGCCTGTGAACCATTGAACTGAGTAATGTTAATTCCATTATATTAATTAAAAAATCAAACACAAAGCTAAGAAAGTGCTCAGTGCTTCATGTAATTGGAAATTAATGAGAAAGTTGAACAGTGGATTGTCTACATTCAGTTCAACTGCCCTTTTTACAGCCTGGTGAATGGAATTTGATCGTTTTTGGTGAAGGAGATAAAGAAAGCTCTGTTTTCAGTGTCATACCTGGCCATGAGCAACTAAGTCTTACTAAAGGAGGATGATCATTCTAAGAGCTGGCTAAAGCTACAGAAGCTGAGTTATTACCTGTATTATTGCCCAGTTTATATCTCCTTCATCAACATTCAGGACTCACACATTTCTGTTCTTTTTCACCCATCCTACTAACTGCATGCTCATGTACTTTTTACTACTCGCAAAAATACTTCGTCATATAAACTTATTTGTCATGTTTTGTATATTTTGAGAAGAAAAGGGCTGTGTGTAGTAAGTTCTAGCAAGTGTTTATAGTAGAAGCTTTTCTGTGAATGCCTCATATCTTAGAAAAGCAGTGGACATTTTATGTTCATAAAGACAGCAGCAGACAGACATTAAACAATCCTTTTTAATCCCAGTGTGAATACAGTAGTGCAGCAAAATTCTGCTATGGAAGGAGAAATCAGTGCTGCATTTTTAGTGGCAACTATTATTTTAAGCTCAGTCTCTTCTACTAGTTTTATAGTTCTTTCAGCACTACTAGATCCTCATATTTATGAGAGAGCTGCTTGTGAGGGTAGTTGAATCAAAGTTGGGCTATTCTAGCCACTGAGAGAAGATCATGCAGTCACTGTGCTCTTCCGGGGAAAAAAAGAAGGGAGGGGGGGGCGGGAAGGGAGGGGAAAGGGTGTGGAAATTCCAATCTTTTGTAAGTGTAGCTTACCAAAAAAAAAAAGTTCCAGGAAAGTTCTCTACTGGAGACTGTGTTTGTGGTATTAAAGAGCACCGTACATGGTGAGCCAGCTGCACTCCTTCAATTTTTTCTTCCCTAACTGCAGTCTGTGGGTTTGGGCTTTCAGAGCAGTTTCTCAGGGGTGAAGGTGAAAGATTCTCTTTCCACCTACTCCTTATTTTCACAAGCAAAGAGTCTAAACCTTAATGCAGAATTACTTCTGATGATGCAGGTTAGAGATGAAGATGAAACTAAGCTAGCACCAGTTTTCAATGTCACCTGCCTGCATTGGTGAGACTCAGCTTTTTGATTCCCATTTTGAAGCTATTAAAAGCTGCCATCAGGTTTCATGGCTCTACAGCACTTAAACACAGCCTGGCCAGGTCTGCTTCAGACCTCAGAGCTGTGGTAATCCAATCTCCCTTTGGAAACATCAGTGATACTGCTATTGACAGCCCAACCTGCCTGCCATGCATGCCATGTAGGAACTCAATTAGCTCTATCTACTTGATTAAAGTTCAGTAAAGTGTACATAGTTTTGAGAAGAAAGAATTAGGAAAACTGCTTAGTTTTGTCGAGAAAATATCAGTCAATCTGAAATTAAAGTTAAATACCTAAATAATACTTGTGCCTCTCTTCAAAATACTGGATAAAAGATAATTTTGGTCTCTCAGAAGCGTTTCCTCAGCTTCTTTCAGTTTTGTTTAAAACATCTTTTCAGTAGCATATCACAGAGTTAATACCTAGGCATGAGTTCATTATTGGCTAGGTTTTTTAATAATGACTGTATCATGGGGTAGTTAGGATACTACTTTTCCAGACTTTCATCTAACCTGGTTTTGCTTCTTATTAAATTGTGAGCACTTTAGGACCATCATTTTTTTCTTCTTCTGTTTTTGTAGGTATGTTGTTTTTTAAAATAAATCTATATCTATACATGTGTATATATATATATATACACACTATTGTGTTTGGTTAGAGTTTTGTTGTTTCTTTTTTTGTGTGTGTTTGTTTTCAATGTCTCAAACAAGAAGCCAAGAAGCATCCAAATATGTCTTCCCAAATAACAGGATGGAGCTACTGGAATATTAATTGTGTAGCGAATTTCAGGATTCCAAGATATGGTTGTAACTCTTCTGATTAAATCCATGCCACAACTGGAACAAGCTGGTGATTGGCAACAGATTAAAAAGATAATTATTTATCCTACACTGTCTTAAACTTTAGAGATGTGCTGTTATCAGATTTTTAATTAATACATCTCTTAAGAGATTTTTATGTCCATAATGGCTTTCTCTATGTTTTAGCAAAAAATTCTGATGGTGGAGCTGGGCAGAATTACAAAGAAATGAGAGAATAGCTTATTATACATGAAGAATGATTGGGAGTCTTACAAAAATAACAGTGAAATAGAAAATAGTATGAAACTTAAACTCAGAGAAAATTATATTAATAAGAATTTTTAATAAGAGCCTATTAGGATAAGGCCTATTAGAATTTTCAACACAGAAGAGATCTGACTATATTAGTGACATTGAGGACTAGTAGTTTGTAAGGTTTCTAACTAGATTTAGTTTTTTAAACAGTTACGGAGAAGTATTAAACAAATGAAAATCTCATCTGGAATTCTATGGGCAATTTTCCAGAGAAATAATTCTAAAATATAGCCTTCAGGTAACAAGGTCTTGATGATGCATGAAGTCTCCTCTAGATACGCGTTTCTATGCTTCTTGGCAAACTTCACTGTATAATTTCATTTAATCTTCAATAAAAGCCTGCCCAGAAAAGCAGGGAAAAATGCATTTGGCCCTCTGACTTGAGCTAGGGAGACAGGAACATTGATATTAAAATAACTCCTTATTTTCTCTATGCATCGTTTCCCAAACTTAAAAACAGCTAAGTTTCTCAATTTTCTAAATGTAATTAAGCTAATTCAATACTCTTCAGTCTGAATGATACATTGAACAAACTTTGCTCTGCCTCTGTCCAATATTATGATTGATAACTCTGCCTGATACTACAATGGAAGAAACCAACACCATCTAGCTTTAATCTAGGCACTGGCAGAGCCTAAACTTAATATTTTTCCCTTTTATGAACATTAGAAGTGTTTCAGATGCCCAGAGCACTGTTTCTGTCCAGAACCATTCTGGACTGGGCAGGTTGTTGGGCTCCCAGGAGAACAATCAGGAGACCAAGTCTTTCTCCAGCAAAACTGGAAGGAATGCAATACATAGAATGACTTCAGGGAATTTCCAGTCTACACCTACAATGTGACTTCTCTCCAGTACAAAACTACAGAAACTTTGAAATATCCAAAGCCTTTGCTGTGGAATTCATGTTACTGTGCAAAGGATGCAAGATTGTACAAGGGAGAACCAGTGAAACACTTCAACTGTCTACTTGTTAGAGCACTGAAGAGAGGAAAACAGAGTTGGGAAATCCTAGTTTGTTGTTCATAGTTTCCACTAAACTCTAGCAAGAAATGCACAAGTAGGGGCTTAATATTTCCCTGTCCACACTAATCAATGTTAACTAGACTGAGGTAGCCAAAGCTTTCTTCCTCTCATTCTGTGAAAATGGTTATCTGCTGCTAAACACTAATACCACTTTAATAAGTCATATAAAGAATGTTTCTTCCTCACAGCCTTTCACAGAAGGAGATGTGATTAGGTCACCATCAGCTTGAGAAGATAATTAAACCTATTTTTCTGTTTATTAAGTACTCAAATGACTAAATCATCAGTGGAAGGGGCTCCACAAGGGCAGGCAAGCTAGGCGCACCCTTTATGGGTAATCCACATGGTAGGATCACACCTTCTGATGTACCAGGGAGGGATTTAATATATGGAGACAAAGAACCTGAAAGTTGAATGAAACAGTGACTGTTTCCATCAGCCCTTAGCTAGAAAGGATGATAGGATAATCTCCTGAATGAATGGCCAATTCATGAATCACATATATGACCTATTCTGCAGTATTCCAGACATCCTTTTGGAAATTTTCCAAGCATTGGAGAGTCTTTTTATCCCCAAATACCACAAAAGATTACGGTGATTGAAAAATCCTCTCTGCAAAGGGAGAGCTTATTTTTAGAAAAGTCTTCAGATGTCAGCTTGAATAAGCACATGATGCCTGATGTCCATGGTCACATTGTGATATAACTTTAAATGACCTGCTAATCAGAGAAAACATTAGGAGAAGATTCCTCTTAGAATAGAATATTACGGAACCGTATTTAAATGTTCTGTCATCTAGTGGTCTTTACTGCCCTCAATTAGGCGCAAAGGCTCTCCTGCCTTATGTATATGAATCTCTGCCTAAAATTTGGATTCTTAACAGTGCATGTTCTGAGAAACAAATTGCCATAGATAGCTGGGAAGTAAATCCATAGTGTCACATAAGATCTCCTTTCTGTCTTATATAGCACATAAGACAGGTGTATTTACAGATTAAAATAAAAAGAAAGTGTATTTTGGGCCTAGAATCACTTTGTTTAACCACACATTCATTTAAACAATAGATAGAAGTGTAATTGTTTCTACTTTCTAATTGGTAACTCAGTGGTTACTGTCACTATACACTAAGTCACATGGTGACTTAGGCTCACCACATTTCTCAGCCTTGCTGAATTTTGACCTATGCCTCTGTACCCTATGTACTAGGGTACAGAGCTTTAAATACTAGGCATCATTTTTTTTTTGGCAAGGGAACCCATTTTTCTTATGAAGGTGTTCTTGAAAGGTAGGTTCAAATTCATATTCTGGACTAAAGGGCTCCTAGTTATTGTGAGAAAGGAGGCATCAGGATATATATATTTTTTTTTAATTGTCTACTCACTCTGAGTTCTAACCAGCAAGATTCAGAGCACCATGGACATTCATACAGTCCAGTCTGAAGGACTTCATGAAAGGTGTACAATAACAGAGGTGTTTCATCATAATATATCTTCTGCTTGCTCATGAGGCATGTTTTAAATATTCAAATTTAATATGCAGAAATAGGAAAATATGCAACTTAATTAACACATATTTCCTCAACAAACAAACAAAACAAAAAGAACAACAAACCATTTACAACTTATTAAAGGTTGGAATACCCAGTCGAGAATTATTTACTGAAAATGTACAACAGGGATTTTTTGAAAGCAGTTTAGGGAAGGGAGAAAGAAATATAAATATCTATATTCTACACACAATTCAGACGGAGGGTGAGGAGCAGCAATTGCCTCTGCCAGCCACAAGATGGATTCTCTTTGCCTTTGAACAGGGTTATTGGCAGCAAAACCAGAGACTCTGTGGAGGCACAATTAATTGATGTGAGATGTGATTTTTTTTCAAAATTAATATTGTTTATTAATTTTCCATATTCAGAACTCTTTCCATCCCGACCACTAATTTTAATAATAACCAAGTTCTTCTGCAATGGTCTTGGAACAAATTCAATAAATTAATAACTAGATCTAGAAATAATAACTAGCAAAATATATAAACATTAGCTGAAGTGGAAAAGAAGGTTCTTGCGGTTGATATGCTGCTTGTGATTAATTATACCACTTGACCACTAGATGGATACAGGAAGCTCCTTTCTGCTTATGGCAGAAGGTAATTGATAAATTACAAAAGGCTCTAAGTATTTACTTACAAAATGTTATTTCTCCCAACTCACAGAGCTAGCTACAGCTTAAGACAGTACCCAAATGCTTTCAGGGAATTCTATCAATATCTTGTTGGCTAATGAGACTTCTGATTCTTCCCAGGCTTCACAAGATGCTGAGAAAAGGGGCAAACTATCTCTGATCCAGTCCTGGCTCTCTGGATGATCTGTGTATCTCCAGGACTTCCTGTCTTGGCAGGGGACTCTCAGGTGTAGGCAGGATGTCTCAGCACAGATGTTACACTGGCTATGCAGTCTGATTGTGTGGACCACTGGCAGGAGAGAAATTTGAAACCTAGCCAATCACCAGCATCAGAAACAAGTCTGGGCCTTTCTGGCAAAGCAGCTTTCCCTTTGGGCGTTCTCTTGATGAATAGACCTTTAGTAGGAAGCCTCACTCACCTGATTTTCAGAGAACCAATGCATGATAATAGTATCCAAATTTGGAGGGTTAATGTGATTCCAATTAATTACAGTTTGCCAGCTGGTTGGTTATGAGCCATCTTCACTGCATGTTCCTGTTATATTCTGTTTGTAAATGTGCACCAAGATTGCATCCTGTCATCATTTCATAGCTGTAAATAAATTGGTTCTAGCTCTTTAGTCACATCAGTAAAAGCAAGGTTCTTTCCCTAGTCCTTCAGGGGTCAGATTTTGAATGGCATCATGTAGTATTACTTCTCTGAGTTCTTACACATCTGCAGAATCGTAAAGTTAAGCACTAATTCTAAAATATTGTTCTTTAGCCCTCAAGGCTCCAAACAGCTCTGTCTTCCATTCCTTGTTGATTTTACATTCCAGTCTTTTAATCAATATGCTATGTTGTACCACATCATACAATCAAATTCCTGTGAGGCATTTTACATTAACACTATTACTTCTAGCAACTGTGCAATCTCATTTTTTTAAAAAAGTCAAATCTACCTGCCATAAACAGTGATGAATTATTTCAGTTAATGTATAGAAATATAATAACCTTTAGTTCTCTACTAATCTATCAAAGTCACACTACCACATCTCATCTGACTTGCATCATTCTAATCCTCCCTTTTCAGTAACTGTGAATTTACTGATAAGAACTTCAAATTTAATTTGCTCCAGGACATAATGTGGCAACCACTATGTTATATCCCACTCCTATTAAGGTGGAGCTATAATGACTTTCTTTAACCTGCCAGATATCTGCTGGGAACACAACACAGCAGAGAGATGTCAGTGTAGAAGGTTTTTAGAGTAAAGAAGGGAGCTTCCTGACACAGCTGGAGTGCCAGCCTACCAGGTGTGAGGGTCTGCTCAACCTACTGTTTAAAAATAGAGAAGGACTGGTGGGAGATGTGGTGGTCAGAGGCTGTCCGGGTTGCAGTGACCATGAAATTATAAAGTTTTCAATATGCAGTGCAACTAGGAGGGGCATCAACACAACACCCACACTGGACTTCCAGAGGGCAGACTTTGGCTTATTCAAAGAACTAACTTGAAGGGAAAAAACCCTTAAAAACAAAAGGGTCCAGGAAGGTTGGACCTACTTCAAGAAAGAATTCTTGAAGACACAGGAACAGGCTGTGCTGATGTGCTTAAAGCAGAGCTGCTGGGAATGATAACCAGCTTGGATGGGTGAGTGATTTGTGAAGGAATTAAGGGGAAAAAAAAGAGGGAATATCACCTTTGGAAAGAGGGGACTCAGGAAAAATTAAAGGATGTTGCCAGGTCATGTAGGAAGAAAATTAGAGAGGCCAAAGCCCAGTTACTACTTAGACTGGCCACAGCTGTGAATGATAACGAGAAATGTTTTTATAAATATATTAATGACAAAAAGATGGGTAAGGAAAACCTCCACTCTATTGGACAAGGAGGGGAATGTAGTGACTAGAGGTAGAGCTGCTTTATACTCTCTTTGCCTTGATTTTCAATAGTAAGGCAGGTTGTCCTCAGGGCAGCTGTTCTCCTGAGCTGATGGGTGGGGACAGGGAGCAGAACAGCCCTCCTGTAATCCAGGAGAAAGCAGCTGGGGACTTGCTGAGCCTCTTGGATCTTCCCGAGTCTATGGGACCAGGTGGGATCCATCCTACGGTGCTGAGATGGCTGGCAGATGAGCTTACTAAGCCACTCTCCATCATTTACCAGCAGTCCTGGCTCACTGAAGAGGTTTCTGAAGACTGGAAGCTGGCCAATGTGGTGCCCATCCACAAGAAGGGTCAGAAGGAGGACCCAGGAAGTTACAGACCTGTCAGCCTGACCTCAGTGCCATGCAAGATAATGGAACAGATCATCCTGAGTGCAATCACAGGGCACCTACAGGATGATCAGGGTATTAGACCCAGCCATCATGGATTTAGGAGGGGCAGGTCCTGCTTGACCAACTTGATCTCTTTCTATGACCAGGTGATCTGCTTGGTGGATGTGGGGAAGGCTGTGGGTGTAGTCTATCTAAACTTATGTAAAGCCCTTGACACTGTCTGCCATAACAAACTCCTGGCCAAGCTTGCAGCTCGGAGGGGGGCACTCTGTGCTGGATTAAGAACTGTCTGGATGGCCAGGCCCAGAGAGTGGTGGTGAATGGTGCCACATCCAGTTGGCAGCCAGTCACTAGTGGTGTGCCCCAGGGATCAGTGCTGGGCCCAGTCCTGTTTGGTATCTTCACTGATGATCTGGATAAGGAAATTGAGTCCAGCATCAGTAAGTTTGCAGATGACAACAATTGGGAGCATGTGTTGATCTGTTAGAGGGTAGGAGGGCTCTGCAGAGGGACCCGGACAGGCTGGACAGATAGGTGCAGTCCAACGCCATGAGTTTTAATGTGTCCAAGTGCTGGGTTCTGCACTTTGGCCACAACAACCCCAGGCAGTGCTACAGGCTGGGGACAGAGTGGACCTGGGGGTACTGGTCGACAGGTGACTGAACATGAGCCAGCAGTGTGCCCAGGTGGCCAAGAAGGCCAATGGCATCCTAGCTTGTATCAGAAATAGTGTGGCCAACAGGACAAGGGAGGTAATTCTGCCCTGTACTCAGCACTGGTTAGGCCACACCTTGAGTACTGTGTCCAGTTCTGGGCCCCTCAATTTAAGAAAGATGTTGAGGTGCTTGAACTTATACAGAGAAGGGCAACAAGGCTGGTGAGGAAGCTGGAGCACAAGCCCTACGAGGAGCGGCTGAGGGAGCTGGGGTTGTTCAATCTGGAGAAAGCTCAGGAAAGACTTTATTACTCTCTACAACCACCTGAAAGGAGGTTGTAGCCAGGGAGGGGTTGGTCTCTTCTACACAGGAGTGATTTCCCATTGGAATGGTCTGCCTGGGCAGGTGATGGAGTCCCCATCCCTGGAGGTGTTTAAGAGGACACTGGATGAGACACTTACTGCCATGGTTTAGTTAATTAGAAAGGTTAGGTGATAGGTTGGATTCAATAATGCTAGAGGGCTTTTCCAATCTGGTTAATTCAGTGATTTTGTGATTCTGTGACTTGCTTTTCCCCAATTTTACAAAACTCCTCTATTATTCCCTGCTTTACTGAAAAATAGCACCAATTCACTTGAGACAAGTTTCTTGGGTTGAGTGTGAGTCAATAAGACCTACATCCTCAGATGGTTGTTCTTTATGCATGCTGCTTACCAACCAACTCCATTACTTTTGAATAGACAATATATAATTTTCATAGGAGATGCTGTATTAACACAGGCTTTTCCATAAGTGCAGAAGCTGATGTCAGTATTAGGAGAATTTGGTAGGCTGGAATATATTTAAGGTCCATTCCAACTCAAACCATTCTATGATTCTATGAATCTGTTATAATTCAAATGACCATAAACTAAAACGACATCAAATGGACAAAATGTGTGATTCTAAAATCCTATTAATGGAGCATCACATATGAACTAGAGCCAAACAGGTCAACTAGACAGACTACCAGGTTCAGCCCTAAGCACACAGTGCTCTTCCCTGATGAACTATCTCAGTGGATAAATAGTTCCCATCTTGGGCAAGGTGCTGAGCTGACCCAATTTTATTGCTCCCAGAATTTAAAAAAGTCTTAGAATAATACTTCAAAATCCCATGTAAATGGAGTTTGTTCCAAATAAGCTGTTACCTCCCCATATAGTGCTGCAGTGGCACTATCACTGTAATCTTCAAACTGAAGATCCAGTGGAGGCTGTCATAGGGAGACACATGAGTAGGTTGAGCTGGACCAGATGAAAAATCTCTAGCTGTCTGAGAGGACTGATACTTCCAGAAGGCAGAATGCAGTACTGCAAAGGAATACAGGCTGATGTCCATGATAGCACAATTTTGCATGCAAATCAGTTACCACTTGGTTAATCCCCATGATGATTTCTATGGAGTGAAATTTTCCATTCCGTGTTCATTTTTGCAGCTATTTCAGCAGTTCTTAGTGACTATGTGTCTAATGTCTCTTGGTGGTTCTTATACTTCCCTCACTTCAGTTTTTGTTCCTGATATACCATGGATGCTTTTGCTGTCATTATTGTGTTGTTTCTTTCTTTCTTTCTTTTTTTTTTTTCTTTTTCTTTCCTTCTGGGTGTTTCAGCATGCTATATATTAAAATTTAAAACTTCATATCTGCAAAGTAAGGTGTGAAAATTTATTTTATTTACTGAACACTTGACAGTCTCAAGTTTATTAATTTTCAAAACATTGTATAGTTTATTATAATGCTTATTTTCTTTGTATGGTGTCATTACAAGTTAGAACCTGATTTAATAACATGAAAAACAGCATGGTATTACTTAGCAGATGTAAACATTGTTTTGTGAGCAGACTTACCTAAAATAATTCATAATACAATACTGTCCTAAGCTATTAATGCACTTTGTCCTGAAAACAAAATTTCAATCTTAAATAAAAACCTAAAAATCAAAACTAACAACCCTGCAGAAGGAAACAGAACAGATTTTCTAAAAGCATTTAGAATTTTCAAGTGTTTCAACATGACACAGCTATTACTAATACGATAATATTCACATAGTAATTAACTGATACCACAAATCTGACTTCAGTCTGCATTAGCAGTTTAGAATTTCTTGAGTGAATAACATTCTTCTCACCTATCCAGTTAGCATTATTCTCTGTAAGTTACTTAAAGCTATATAATAGTCTCAGCTAAAATTGCAGATGTTAAAAAAGTACATTTACAATAACTGGGTTCTGGTAGTATGCTTCCCCAACATAATTTGCAGTTAGAAAGAAATCTCTTTTGCAGTGCTTCCCCTCCAAGACTACTTCCCCTCCAAGAATTCTAACAAATCAAAATGCTACACAAAGACCTGGAGCTGAAAAATTAGTAAGTTAAGGCCTCACATTAGCATCTACATGGTGTCTTTTGACAGCCAGGTAATCCTGGCTCTCTTATTCTCTAGTTCTGTACTCACATAATATCAGTCCTGCTGCCATTTTCTCACAACTTTGTTCTTTTTAAGATGTTCAATTTGATAACATCAATCATCAGTCAACCTTATATAAGATTAACTCCTTCTTTCCTAGACACTCCTCAATGTTTCTTATTTCTCTAAACCAAAAGTGTAGGCTTTTCCATTGTTAAGGTAGTGTGGAAAAAAATAACCACTTCTGACACAATGTGTAATTTAATATTCATATTTAGAAATAATACAAAAGTAATTTGGCAATGGTGTGAGGTATGCTGTTAAAGGATATTGCAATGTTATGTGGGTGTCAGCTCAAGCACCATTCAAAAGAGAGAGAATGGGTTGACTATCTACATGGCAGGATTCAGCCCTTCTCCTCCTGTGGCTATAGAAGTGGACAACTCTTGGATATGTTTACACAGGATTTTCTTTTTGGTTAATTTCCCTTCATATGGTCCAAAGTTGCAGGTAGGGTCTCAAGATCCCGTCTTTTGTGTAATATGAGTCAAATGTAGATCAGGATAATTTTATTTTTTAAACTTTTATGTTAAACAACCTCACAAGCATTTACTGGTGTTTTCCTAATACTTCTCAACCCTCTGAGAATCCTTAAGATTCAGAATTGTGGAATTATCTACTTTGTAGAAAATGCATCCTGCAACAAACCTCTAGTGTGGGAACACTGTGGGAACAGTGGGAACACTGGCGCTAGGCGCTACTGCAAATAACCTTATCCTAATAAGTCACCAAGAGTCTTCTGACAGGGTAGCTTTTGCTTAAAAGCCAGGGTTCTCTAGAACAAAGCTGCTTTGTGCAAATACTAAAAATTATCTTTCTGACACAGTACAGGCTCCTTTGCCTAGGTAATATCTATCTGTGTCTACATTTAACTTGTGTCAGGGCTAAAACATGGCAGTTGCTCTATCACCTCATGATCCCTCCCCAGCTTTGAAGAGGGGTTGGTAAAAGGAGAAGAGACCCATGAGACCCATGCTGAAATAAGATCAGATTTAATGAAACAGCAAAATTAATAACAATGCCAATATAAGATTTACAAAGTTATACTCTGTGCAGCTGTTGCAATAGACAGGAAGGTAGACCCTCCAGGGCTGAACGGAGCAGGAGAAATAGCTCTGTTGTCAGTAAACTTCCCTCTTTATAATGAGCATGACATGGTCTCATCAATGACACTGGTGAGAGGATAGAGTGTTTGCTCAGCTGGTTTGCTGATGACACCAAACTGGGAGGCTTGGCTGTTACCGCTGAAGGCTGTGCAGCCATCCAGTGAGACCTGGACAGACTGGAGAGCTGGGCACAGAGGAACCAAATGAGGTCCAGCAAGGACAAGTGCAGAGTCTTGCACCTGGGAAGGACTAATCAACTGCACCAGTACAGGCTGGGAGGTGATTTGCTGGAAAGCAGCCCTGTGGAGAGGCAGACCTGGGAGTCCTGGTGGATAACAAATTAACCATGGGACAGTAATGTTCCCTTGTGGCCAAGAAGGCCAATGGGATCCTGGGGTATATTAAGAAGAGTGTGTCTAGCAGATCAAGGGACCTTCTCCTCCCCCTCTACTCTGCCCTGATGAGACCTTGTTTTGAGTAATACATTCAGTTTTGGGCTCCCCAGTTTAAGAGGGACAGGGATCTGCTGGAGAAGGTCCAGTGGAGGGCTACAAGGATGATTAGTGGACTGGAGCACATGCCTTATGAGGAGAGGCTGAGGGACCTGGGGCTTTTAGTCTGGAGAATAGAAGACTGAGATGGGGTTTAATCAATGTCTATAAATATCTGAAGGCTGGGGGTCAGGAGTGGGAAACAGTCTCTTCTCACTTGCTCCCTGTGATAGGACAAGGAGCAATGGAGGTAAGCTGCATCACAGGAGGTTCCACCTCAACACAAGGGGGAACTTCTTTATGGTAAGGGTCACAGAGCACTGTCACAGGCTCCCCAGAGAGGCTGTGGAGTCTCCTTCTCCAGAGACTTTCAAGGCCTGTCTGGATGTGTTCCTCTGTTATCTGTGCTAGACTGTATGGTTCTGCACTGGCAGGGGGGTTGGAATCAATGATCTCTTTGGGTCCCTTCCAACACCTGACGTCCTGTGATCCTGTCTAGGATACACCTGTGTGGCATCTCAGGTCAGCTGCCCTGCCTGACTTGGAACTACTGGAGGCCTGCAGGCCTATGGTTGGTCCATGATTCTGTTTCAGTGAAACCAGGACACTATGATAATTGTTCAAAGATCCATGTGAGTAATTCTAAGCATACAAATGAACAGAAGATGACTTGTCGTCCTTGCTGTGTCTGTTTCTATTTGTCCTTGTTTCACAAATCTGTAAGTCCTAAGCCTGCTATGTCTGGAGATGTTTTTTTGAATTGTCAGATATTGCAGGACCTTGTAACTTAAGGATCTGGACACTTCCTTGTGATCTCAGAAACATAGGTCCAGGTCTTCTGATGCAGCTTAACAGATGTGATACCTGAATTTATGTACCTTTCTTCCCAGCTGACTGACATGGATTTGGTGTTTCCAATGAATGTGCAAAAAGGCACATTCTCTTCTGAGATTCTGTTCTCCATAAATCTTGCTAAAACTTGTGTCTCCTGATAAAGGTTGATGATAGAATATTCTAAACTGCCTCTACTTGTGATCAGTAATTTCATATGGAGGTGTGATGACTTATACTGTTTGGGAGAAGAAGCACTGGTTCCCATTTCATTTTGAAAAATAAGCATGAGTCATTTAGGAAGTCTCTGGTTTGAAATTCAGTGCCCCTAAACAAAGGACTAATAAGGAAATGCCTGAGTGATAAGTTGTTCTTAAATCAGCAAAGCACTGATGATGACAGTACTGAACAGTGGATCATGTGTGGCCAGCTAGTTGTATACACATGTAAATTGTCTAACCACTAAAGCCATGGCTGTGGGTAGCTTATGTGAACTAACTTGCATACTTGAATTTGATTTATATTACATCTCCTCACCACAAAGTCTAAGCCCATAAATCATGAATTATTTTCCCCAGCACAGAATGTTTTACCAAAGCACCTTCAGATGTTTAGCAAACATCAGTAAGAGATGTCTTCTTCTGAAATGCATTTTCCTTCATTTGTTTTTTTTCTGCATTTTCTGTTCATAGCTTATTTCTGTGAATTTATTAGTCTGGTGACCTATTCTCCAGGTGCTGTATGAAATGGCTCTTGCAAATACTTTGTGTTTAAAGTGCACCTTGATGTTTTTCCCTGCTGTGATTTGAAACTGGCCTTCCATAGACATTTTTAAAACCTGCATTTCTACCCTTTTTCTAGCCACACACCCTGGCTCTTGTTTTAGAAAGAATAAAACAAAGGAGAGATAGGTATGGCCAAAACCCATTTTCTGAAATACTACTTATCTCTCCCTTTGTTTACAGTTGTTTTTTGGTTGGTTGGAATTTGTTCATTTGGTTGAGTTTTGGTAAACGTAACTGTTCCCACTGCAGTCTGAACTGAGATGCAAGTCTGTACCTGAGCTGCAAACAGAATGCAGAAATACTATACATGATTTCTGCAGTGTTGTAGCCAGGAAAAAAAAACAACAAACAAAACAATAGTTGTCTAAAGACTCAGATATAGTGCATTCACTTTGGTAATCACATCAATTAAACTCTAAATATTAAGGATACAAGCATCAACTTTAAACATAAAACTTTAAAAATTAATTTTCTGTGTATTTCTTTCTTATTGAGACATTTTCCTAAGTTCTTTAAAACATTTCAGACAGGAGACAGTAATTGGATTTCCAGACCTGTCTTTATTACTTGGGCTAGAAAGAGATATCCAGAGTGAAATGGTCTGACTTCCTGCCAGAATGGATTCAAAACTAGTATTAAATGGCTCTGCTTTTTACTCCCCTAGTTAAAAGGGTCCTCTCACATTTATGTACTTAAAAGGAGTCTGACATGCTTTAGAGATGTAAAAAGTATTCACATTGCATCCTGATGTGCCACAATTATGTACAGACTATTCATAATTTTTTAGAAAAAGAGGCAAGACTGAGAGTGAAATAAGCGTTAATGGCTTTTCAAAAGGTGCAAATGTTGGTTTTAATATGACCTCTTTCTAAGCTAGAAAAGACATCTTCCGGTACTTTATTTTTTAGCAAACCTGATGATGTCTCCAAGTAGAAGAAATTGTCTTATTTTTCCACCAGAGGTTTTTCAATTCATGCACATTTTTTTTTTTTTTTTTTTTTTTCTGTGTATATAAAATAAGTTACTTCTCTAGACTTACTGTAGACTGAACTGGTCTATGTAAAATATATAGTTGCTTCTTTATGCTGCACTGCTGTTAAGTTCCTTCCTATTCTGAGAACAAAACATTGTTTCAGGCTGAGCTCATATTACTAGCTGAGGAAGTTCCCACTATGTCCACCACAGGACAACAGCCTCAAGGGGAACGGCAAGACACTGGAACAGGTTGCGGTGCTGCTCCCTCCCTGGAGGTGTTCAAGGCCAGGCTGGATGAGGTCTTGAGCGACCTGATCTAGTGGGAGGTGTCCCTGCCTATGTCGGGGGGGTTGGAACTGGATGATCGTTGAGGTCTCTTCCAACCTAAACCATTATATGATTCTATGATTTTGGGGATTCTGTAGAACCCAAACATGTTCCAAATTACAGCAGCAAATTGCTACGTCAGTGGCTTCATGTGCAAACTGTTTGCTAATACAGGAATTTCCCCATTCAATCTCTCACCAAGCCCTTTGAAGATGGAAGCTGAGTGGTATTTTTAGCTCAGACGTCATAGTGAAATAGAAATATCTCCAAGTTTAAAGTGTGAGTAAGCATGATAATACTATTAAACTGATTCTATGGATGGAATAGATATCAGGAGGAAATCTAATTTATTCCCTCCAAATGGTGTGCTGTACTAATGAGATTAACATGAAGACAGAAAAGTAAATGTATGTTCCAATTCTGATTACGCCTGGGAATACATCTTTATGGTGCCAATTCTATATGACTGTAAATACCCTTTGCAATTATGGATGGGCATAATTTGGGATTTAAATATCTTTGTGTTTAAAACATGTTCTTTATACCTTGTTTAATTTCCATCCTTAGATTAAGAATATAATTTCTTATCCTGAAAATCCTTAAGAAAGACACTTTGTAATTGTGGCCTAAAAGCTGGGGAGTTAATGAACGACTGCTCCCACAGTTGCCTAGCCCACATCAATTTGTATGGCCTTTGACTAATTCAAGTAAACTTCTAATATACCCACTTCTTAAAATTAAATATAAGTTTTAATTTCCTTAGAGCTGCCTAGAAAAAAATATCCTGAAAACTAATATCACCATATCCTCTATCTGAGGGTATTGATTCCACTGATCAATATCTAGTGAAAGGACTTTTAATCTGCTCTGCTCTAAGCAGAAGTACAGTGAGAGTTCTACACTCATAAAATCTTCAATTTGCATGGTATGTTAAAAATATCTTCAGACTTCCTTCCTTTCCACCCGCAGCTATGAAGCTGATTATAGCGTCCTTAAATCCTGTCTGAATCTGCTAATTTTGCCAAAAAAAGTGATTATGAAGCAATATTGAGCCACCCTGTATATCTAGGGAAGCTGTAAAACATAATTACAATTATGTGCTGAACCCTAATTTGAAGAATGAGGTCATATTTAACATGTAAATGTTATCAAATCCTAAAAACAAAAGCACTAACAGGGGGCAGACAAATTGTTTGTTCCTTATTTTCTCCTTTTTGGATCAAGATATCTACGTTACTAGAAAATGCATTTGCTTCTCTTTGGGACATTCCTGAATTGTGCCTGAAAACCAGTTGTGCTGGGAAAGAGAAGTGTATGTGGCAGGAATTCCTGGTTGATAAACCAAACCTGTCTGGTCTTTATGTTGCACTAGACTAGAAGTAAAAAGTATAAGGATGTGTATAAGTATGAAGCTTTGCCTTTCTGAAGCTGGACTTAGATTAAATTATCTCAACAGGAACAGGTTTGTTTTATAAAGGTGAGAGGAGGGTTAAGGCACCTAAGCTTCTGTACTAGCATTTGCTCTTCTATATTTGAAGGTATTTTATTCTAGTTGCAGTGCTTCACTATACTCTGCCAGTTTATGTAATTCAACTCTTCAAATATTCTTGGGTCTGCAATGGAGAATTTTAAGACTACAGGAAACAATTTTCCTGACTAATTAAAAGTTTTTTAGGGAATATTTTACTTAGTTGCAACACAAGATTTGCCATTCAGCTCATCACTGTTAAAAGAAGGTCCTGGTTATTCAAGCTTTGCTATTCAAAGCAGAACTGCTCTTTCTGGGATTCAGTGAACTTTTTCACCCCTTTTTTTTCTTGTGTATTTAGAAATTGTCCTTGAACAAATCTCCCTGAGGAAGAGGCTTGTGTGATAGCAACATGAAACTGAGCCTTGAAATGAAATTACATTTAAAATTAAATTACATATTTGTTTACAGAAATGTTGATTGATTAAATGCCTTAGGACTGCCAAGGTTCTCTGGTGTTGCTAAAATAATTTTAGAAAAATTGTGATTATGTAACATCTGCTCACTCCCATTCATTCATGTCCAGACTGATCTGCCAGGAGGGTCCTTTCTGAGCTCCTGGATTGAGTACTGCCTCTCTGACTTCATCTGCCCATTTATTTGTTGAGGAGCCCCTCTGTTCCAAATAAAAGCACGAGGCTGTTAGTGTGGTATAGGAAAGAGTGTGACTGTTGGTGACAGATGTGGCACCAGAGGAATCTGTGCTGTTCTTGGCTGCAGCCACTTCCAGGCAAGAAAACAATACCTTGTTTTCTTCCTTCATCTTAAAGTCCCCAGATTTCAGGACAGGAATTCCATTATACTTTGGATGGATGGGAAAGCTATAATCAAATGCCTGTGGTAGTTAGACAGGAAGTTTGCAACAGTCTATCAAAGCAGAAGCAGCAAGAAGATGACCTTAAAGATTCAAGAAAAACTACTTTGAAGTGTGTTTTAAGGGGCGGTACCTATTGTAGCTCAATCAGCACTCTCAGGGTTGATAGCTCTGCAGCCATCCTTGCTGTTGGGAGCTATATCTGTTATGTGAAATAGCATAAACATCTTGCTTTGTGTTCTCAAATCACAATGCCAATTTTTTAAAAACATTAAAATCTTAGAAAAAGTGAGTAGAGGACTTTCTTGAGTTATCTACCTCAAGGTTTTCTAAGCACACTTAACAGTTTGCAACTGTTAAACTTGCCATGAGTCAGAATAGGACATGCACTTATAAAAGAATTACACAGATTTGACTTGTTCTATTGGAAATTTATTTCAAGTTCTGTTTGAAAGCTTCTGGTAGGGTCTTACCTTATCTTTATTTAAATTACTCTTTTATTCCCTTAGAAACATCCTAATCTTTCACTCAAGTAAAATAAGAGAGAGTAAACTCCAGTACAGACATGAAAAAGTAAAGAGAGGGGGAAAAACCCAATTTGGAGCACTTGGTTGAGAGCCAATGTTTCAGAATGTGCTTATATCTGAGCAGGGAGCCAAGGCCTGGCTGGTGTCATCTACCCTCTCAGCTCTCCACGAAGCACACTACTGAGTTATTGATTCTTTTGCAGTTCCTCCAAAATCCTACTAAAATAGGAAAAGACCAAAAAAGAAACTTAGTCTTCATTAGACTTGAAGTATTGTATGGTGGTGCATTTTCTATTGTATGCCTCTGTAGCACAGTGAAGGTCTCTTCCATGACTGATGGTCTATAAGCCTCTGCTGAAAGAAAATAATGCTCTCGTAGGTATCTTGGGTAACAGCCATTTCTAATGGAGAGTTTTATGTGACAAACTTTTTCCTTTTTTTTTTTTTTTCCTTTTAAGTAAACTTTCCGTTGAGTTTACAGTTTAATTTTGAGGCCTGGAAAGACAAACCTGTGAGTTATTTTAATTTGAGCTGCTGGTTTTCATTAAAGAATGAGAAAGATTCTAAAAGTGGCATAAATATTTCAAACAGAAAGTAATTCTCATGTCTTGTTCCATTAGATCTGTCCATCATACTTCATGATGCTAATCTTACAAGACCTAGATCTGAACATTTGTATAATGTGGCTTAAAGCTCTAAGATAGGTTGCAGCCAGTCCAGCTGTTCAAGCTTCTACGTAAACAAAAATATAACAGCGTTCTTACTTGGATGGAAGCCCAGCTTTCCTGTCTAATTATTTTAAAAAGTGTCTCTGGACACTTCTTTGTTAATTTCTGTCTTTCTTTGAAATACCAATCACTTACTATAACAGTGAGTGAACTGGGTCTCTGTTACAGACATATGGTCCAGCAGTGCTAATATTGACTTGTGTGTCTGAACTTGTTCATGTAAATAATCCCAGCAGGGTCATCACTGAGGACAGGAATATCCTAACAGCAGCAAATGCAGAGTCAATGTATTCTCACAAAATATCTTTCCTTCCTGATTGGAATACACTTTTTAAAAATGCATTTTGTGCTTTTACATTGAGAATCACTTTCACAAGTTTAAATATTCATGATTGGAAATATAGCACTCAATTAGAAAAGAAATAACCATGATCCAAACTTCCAATAAGAATTAACCCTGTCAGCCTGGAAAAAAAAAATCATTTTATACTGGTGTCTCTAAAATATTTTCTTTAAAAAAAAAAAAAGAAAAAAAAAGAAAGGGTTTTAATACCTTTTCTTCCAATATGGAAAAGCAGATATTCAGTAGATATCTGAATATTCCTTCAAATTAGTAGTCTAAAGAGGCTGTTTCTAACTAGTTTTCCCATCTGCTTCTTTGCCTTTATTCATCTACAGGGACAAATGGGTTTACTTTTAGTTCACTTTTACAGCTATTCAGTCTGAGTTCATGTGAAGTGATGCAGTCTTAAGGAAACTGATTAAAACCAGTGTGGTTTTTGTTGTTGTT
>VWZI01017393.1:168655-211033 GCA_013396835.1 Psilopogon haemacephalus | reverse complement strand
GTTATTTGGGGTTTAGTTTGGATGTTTGGGGCTTTTGGGTTTTTTTTATCTTCACAAAGTGTCCAAAAAGTCTTGTTGACCAGGAAATTTCTGAAGGGTTGGATAAGATTATGAAGTCAGCAGCCTAAAGGGGAAACTGCTGCTGGAAGTTCTGGGTATATTGAGCAATTGCATTTTCAAGTAATCCTTGTTTGTTTTTAGCTTTCATGGTAACCTTTAATGAGGATTCATGTAGCCACTGTTACTTCTGTTGGGTGAAAACTTAACTGCAAGATTTATTTTCACTTTAAAAATTCTTTTCAAACCAGAAAGTAAATAATAATTACTTGTGTAAGCACAGTGGTGCAGGAGTTCAATACCAAAAGTAAGGAAGAGGAAAGTGCTCATCTGCATGGATATCAGGAATATACACAATTTTAGTTGGTAGCAATGGAAATTTAGTAAACAGTTTACATTTTTTTTGTCATGTCCTTTTTCTTTCATGATGTTCCTTTGGGGCTTGCTCGTGAAGAACTCCAGAAAGATATTTCCTGAAGTCACTCAGAAAATTTTAGTTTGAGTTAAAGGTTGTGCTTAGCTCCAAGTCCAGGGCCAGTAATGAATACAACGGTGGACTGCTTGGTACACACTGCTATTATTCTTGCTTACAAAGACAGCCAGACTGCAGTGCAACCAGGAATCTGAGATTGCACTTCCATTTATCAGTTTCACATAATTTAAATTCAAACATTTGTGCCAATGAGGATATCTAAAGTTCATACATGATAAAAGCTACCCTGTTTTGTTTTTTTTTTTGTTTGATGTGAGTTTGGGTTTTTTTGGGGATTGGTTTGTTTGTGTTTTTTTGTTGGTGGTGATGGTGGTTTGTTTGCTTTAAAAGAACTAAATCTAATAGAATTTAAGACCTGAAACATTATTTTGTTATTTATGGATATGATCTCAACTAAAGGTTATCACAAATATATAGAGAAAAGGTTATTTTAAATTCCCACATCAGTAGAAATTGTCACATTTTGAATAAAGAAAATCAACTCATGTTAAATGAGTTATAAAACATAGAAAATGTGTGAATAAATTCTCTGTGTGGCTTTGAAAATATTACCCTGTAGCTTAGAAAGCACTGGAATGAGGTAGCATTTCCATATAGAAAAGTTCTGTCACTGGTGGGACCTTGCGTCTTTCATCACTTTTTTTCTGTGGAAAACAGAAAGAGGTAAGGGGGTTGATAGTTCTGGATAGGAGGAAAGATAAGTGTAAATCTGTCAGTGGTGCTCAGTAGCAGGACAAAGGGCAACAGGCACAAACAAGAATGTAGGAAGTTCCATCTGAACATGAGGAAAAACTTCTTTATTTTGAGGATGGTGGAGCACTGTAACAAACTGCCCAGAGAGGCTGTGGAGTCTCTTTTTCTGGAATCACTAAAAATCTGCCTGGATTTGTTCATGTGCAGGTGAACATGCTTTAGCAATAGGAATGGACTAGATGATCCCGAGAGGTCCCTTCCAAGCTCTATCATTCTGTGATCCTGTCATTCTGTAATCCCCCAAATAAGGAAGAGGTGGCATATACACTGATAGAATCTGCACTATTTAATATTTATTGCCTATTAAATATGTGCAGCCAAACTCAGCCCTAGCAGCAAGAAAAATGTTTCAATTTAAACCAGAAAGAATAGGTTAGAAATCAAGGAGAACCAGTTAGTGATTCAAAAGAATATATAACACCTTCCAGTGAATTATAACGGGAAGAATTAAACCAACTGATGAAACACAGCTCTCATAAGTGAGAAAATCCGTCAGCTAGGATGACAGCCAAAATGATAACGCTTTCTGCCTGAGTAGGACTTACCTCTAATTGGTGTCTAGTTTCTTTGGAATTCCATTCAAGACAGGAGTCAGAAAATTTGGTAACTTGAACTGGTAAACTCCCATTTCAAAGATCAGTAACATATCTTATCACCATCACGACAACTGCCTGAAAATGTCTTTCTCTGTCTTCAGTTCTGTATGCAGATATTCTGTAAAGCATTTCTAAACTGTGCCTCTGTCAAAACTTACTTGCTGCCTGGGAAATATATATATATATATATTCTTTATTCCTTAGAATTTTATCTAATGAATTATTAAGACCCAGTGAAGGGAAAGAAATAATCCCACAAGCGATTATTTCATACTGATGTCACTTATTTAATTATTAAAATCCTTTAAAACACAACCAAAAAAAATAATCCATGAGCCAAACATGTTCTGACCACTATAAGCCTCTAGTAAACATTCCAGCAGAGCCTTTTGCATGGTACTGTTTTTGAAATTATTAGAATATGGGTGTGTTTGAATCCAAAATATTTTAACTGGATCTGCTGGAGCCTGCAAGATTTGAACCGAACACATTCAGGGGACAGGGGCTGTGTACCTGCTATACAGCAGTGCCAGGCATTTTGAGTAGAGTTAGGTGAATAGCAGGTGAGCAGGCATGGCTTTCTTTATCAAAATCCATTGTCCACACAAAAGGACTGGAGGCTGTGAAAGGTGGTGGAGAAAAAATAATCTCCTCCATACATACTCTTTCTGGTTCCTCTACCAAAGTTTGCAGCTTCCCTGGGAAACAGAGAAGTTGCCTATTAGCTCAGGAACAGGGTAAAAAGCAGTGAGGGAAGAGTTACGGACTTAGGTTTATTTACTTTCATGTATCTCTAATTGAAACCAGGCCCTTATCATATACTTGGAGAACATTTTAACAGATAAATGCAGAAAAATACAGGGAGAATCTGTCAGTGGAGATACGTTCTTAGGGATGGTAAAGTTTTAGCTTGTGCCTCTTTGCCAAGTGAAAGATTTACATGATTAATTAGTGCCTACCCACCTCAGAGGCCTGCTCTCCTCTCCACCATGCCAGTTTCTATTTTGCTTATGATATTTATCATACACTCTTTCCTCTAAGTGGTCATTTCTTTAAACTCTCTACCATTCATCATCATACAACCTGCAGGTTATGCAAAAGACAGTCAAAACTTATTTCTCTACCTTCATATATGATAGATACTTAACAATACAGAGTACACAAATGTGAATATTCTGTGAGACATCGGATTTTTTTAATAATAATTTTTCAGAGGAACTCAGAGAATGAAGGAGAGAGAATCAAACTAGACTTTTTCAATCTGATGGCAATGATTTATCTCATAAAGTTTATAAAGTGAAGACACTTATTATAGAGCTTCTTCAAGCAAAGCATGAGAAGAAAATATTTCCTAAAGGTGAGAAACAATTTTGGCAGAGAATAGAGAAGAAAGAAATTTTTATCAGGCACTGGACTGTCTTTTTTTTTTGTTTTTTTGTTTTTTTTGAGGTAGAAATGCTCACTGCATTTTCAACTACATTTTTTTTTCTGTAATTTTTGTGTGAGAGGTATTGTCTAGAAAACTGGCATTATTTGGTATCTAAACAGATTGTCATTCTCACACTGTGTATTCTCATAATCCACCTGCATGTCAAATTCAAGGATTGTGTTATAATATCATTAGGTAGAAGGAGATGCCAAAGATTGTAGAGAAATCTCTTTACTTTGCCAGAGCAAATAAATGAAGGGAAATCCCTGAGGGTAAGATGGTGAATGGAACAGTTGTGATAACTTTACTTCACATTCACTCTGCCTCATACACAGGTGCCACATAAGAGGTATAGTTTGAGTGTTTTTATGCTTAACCAATAGTCAGCAATAGAAAAGTATCTTTTCATATGTAAGCAGCTGAATTTAAGTAATATAAATCCTAAGACTCTTGAAAATTATACAAAATTATGAACATACTTTTCAATCGAGGCATACTGCTCAAGTGTAACATCACTTGAAAACAGAATTGCAGTTTCATACTTGTAGTCTTTTACTCTCTCAAAAAACAAACAAGAAAGAGAGAAAGAAAGAGAGAAGGAAGGAAGGAAGGAGGAAGGAGACATAACGTGTGACGTGTGGTGTGTGTGTGTGAGTTGTCTGTGATGTGACAGGAAGGAAGCAGGGGAGGAAGGAAGAGAGAGAGGCAGGAAAAAAGAAAGGGAGGATGGAAGGGAGGGAGGGAGGAAGGAGAAGTTGCAAACTGCCTGATTTCCATTTTATGTGGGTATAATTGAATACAGAATCGGCTCAGATTTGGCTTTATTTCAAAACACAGGCACAGATATCATTAAGACTAATGAAAAGTGCACTGCATTGATTTCACTGACACAGGATCAGGCTCATTAAGAAAAATGAGTTTGGTATCAGACTAGTGACAGTTTCCATGTAGACTGGAAATGGTGTAATGATTTGTAGGACAAAAAACGTGGTTTTAGAACTTCAATATTAATTCCAAACAACAAAAAGAATTGTTGAGAAGTAATTCATAATTAAGCTAGTGCCTGTGTGCAATCAGGTTTGCCTTACAGAGCAATGCTGCTGGAGGAGTGTAATGCATCTCTTGGTTATCTACCAAAAGGCAAGTATGTGCACAGATTGGGATTATATTCCCAACCTATAAATCACTGTGACTGCACTAATTTTAAAGAGAAAACTATTAGCTGTGGCATACTTCCAATAAGTTGCTCCTATTCCACAGTCTAGGGAGAAACAGAGGAAAAAAATTGATATTTTCTTTTACTGACACTAAATGGCTAATGTGAAGTTAATTCAAAATGACTGCATTGCTCCAGGGAAAGAATAGCTGCACATTTTTGATTTAGAGTACCAGAGGGGTTGAATTTGACTTGCACTTATAGTTGGAATCTTTCATGATGTGAGCGCTGTGCTGGGAAATTATTTCTCTCCTGCTGGAACTAAGGTTGAAGACACTCCTTGGAGCACCCCTGACTTACTCACTTGCAGTGTTACCTCTTCTTGCATGTATGGTGCATGTCTACAGTTAGATATTTGCTCATATATATTTTTTTGTTAGACACCAGGTGCATATATAGTCCTAGGACCATACAGAATTGCAGCACATCAAATGCCTATTATTTCTGTTTTGTTTTGCACCACATAGTAATGTAAATACAAACCTAGTGCTCCTTAAAACAGGGTTGACTCTTCAGACACCAGAGAGGAACAAGACATCTAAAAAAGTGTCACCAGTGTGCATTAGCATATAACCAGTAAAGCCCAAATCTCAGCCTAGTCCATGCCCGTGTGTGGATACCTGTGCTTTTTTTTTTTTTCTTTCTTTCTTTCAGATTTAATGAAATACCTCTGTTCCTTAAAGAAAGCAAGAGATGTATTACAGGAAAGGTAAGATTTTAACTCTTCTCCAGCAATACAACACACTGTGTTTAACAGTTTTTGAAGAATTTATGCTTTCTGAGGCAGTGAAATCAAAGTGAGTCTCATGGAAGTTCTTGGAAGATTTTAGCAGAGAAAATGCTAATAGGAACTTAGGAACTCAGGAAAAAAAATGCACAAACAGGCTTTGTAGGGAACTGAGGCTCTTTCCTCACTGATGTGGATAGCCAGAGCACTCATATCAATAGGAAAAAGAGAAAGTATGGGCATCCCAGGGTCCTTTCTGGGAAGATTGATATTCCCTTCCCTTCCCTTCCCTTTTTCTTTTATCTTTTTTAATTTTCTCTCTTTTTTTCCCCCTTTTCTTCTTTTTTTCTTTCCTTTTATTGCTTTCTTTCTCTTTCCCCCTGTAGTTCTCTTTTTATTTTTTCTGTTGTTGTTTGGGGGTTTTTTTTGAGGGGTTTGTTTGTTTTACTGGCATGTTTTCTTGGTGTTGTGGGGTTTTTTAAATGGTTGTGTTTTAGTTGTTTTGTTGTTGTTGGCTTTGTTTTGTTCTCTGTCTAAATCAGATCCAAACTGGTTCATTCAGGAGATGACAAAACCTGACCTCACTTCTGAGCTGAATTCACTTCTGGGATGTATGAGCATTGCAATTCTGTCCCAGGGCAAAGTCAAACATCTTTATCTTTGTGTGGTTTTTGCTGGACCAGCAACACTGTCTCACAGAATATCTGAATTGGAGATGCCACTGTGGAAAGAGCTGCAGCTGCTTTGGATGGCTAGATCCACACAACTGATATGTGGTTATAGCAGGCCAAAGCATCAGCTAGCTTTGGGCTGGTCAGTCAAAATTCAAATGCAGCCTCTATATGAACTGAACCACCAGTAGACATCAGTGGCTATTTTTTATGGAAAAATATAATGTAAAAATGAAGAACTTTGATGTGGCCTATTTTATGGTTATTCTAATAAAAGTTCTTGGCTACACTTTCTTACACTCCTATGTTTGCATTTGTTTATTTTTTACCACTTTAAAAACAACACTGCTGCTCTGAACTTATGTTGTAAATAGCTGACTGGCAACAAAGTTGTTTTGAAAGACAAGAAAAACAACAATGAAAAAATCCTTGAGTCTACGCTGACAATAATATTCCATAACCAGACCTTGAAATCCTGGTTCACATGACCTTTTTTTCATTACCTGTGGCTGAGCAAGAACTGTCCATGATTTTAAACTAGTCAAGAGGTCTCTTTTTTTTTTTTTTTTTCTTTTTTTGGTTTGACTTGTTAAGAAAGTTTGCTGGAGCATTTCAGGGATAATGGTAATGTTGCATAAAGAAACATGGCTTTTTCGTTCTTAGGAAATCACAACGAGCATCTCAAGGTTTCTGTGTTTCCTGTGATCTGTCTATAAATCTCCAAGACTAGGTAATTAATAAAGGAAAATGTTTGGTTAATTTTAATTTTTTTAATAAAATAAACAGCAGAGTTAAGTATTGTTACACAGTTCTTAAATTCATCTTTTGCAAAGATTCAGGTACTTGAATAGATTTAAGAAGACTGACTAATTGAGTTTACTGATCTGAAAATTCAGAGAATTCCATTATTAGTAGTATTTGTAGAATTTAGACAAAAATTTAGAGGCAGGAATGCAGAGAAGAGGCCCAAATACAATGCTGTACCTGTGAACCTGATGCCTATTTAATTTTATTAAGCTATCATGAAAAGAAAGGAGGAATGTGAAGTTTTGGAAAGGGAGAGGGCATAACATATTTGTTTCATCAAATTGTATACACCTAAAAGATGAGGTGTGAAGAAACATACAATGTGGGCTTGTCAAAACACACCAAGTCAACACACCCTTCTTTGATAGTGCAGCTAGCCTACTCTATAAGTGAATAAAGTACTTGTGAAAGAATTTGTCTTTAGTAAGGCTAGGCTTTATTACCTATCTCAGCATAAGCAAACATAGAAATGTCTAGTTTGAACCTCAATACTGCTAATTTAACTTCCTTATCATCAGTTTTTAGCTCGACATAACACCAGAATTTGTTCCCTCTCCCTTAAACATCATTCCTTATGCCCAGTGCACTTGGGTCACAATTCAGCTGGGAAGGTCTTTATCTTATGATTGCCAGCCTAAACATCTAACCTAAGCTGTGTTACTAAACTCCTTTATGCCAGTTGTCTAAAACTGTTTTATCTAGAGGCCCTTAATTCCAACTGAAGCTTTAGTGGTGAGCCCACCCAGGCAGTTTGGAACAGTCCTATGGGCTGACAATGACTGAGAGAGTCCTGATATCTTCCACATGCTTTGTATTAGCACTCCGACCCTTGTGCAAGAATCAGAGAGTGGTATTGGGCTGGCTGACAGCATTTATTAAGGTTAGATCACAGTGGGTGCTGAGAGACTGGACTGGGAAACTCCATAATAGGAATTGAGTGAGAAATATAGTGAGGCCATTGACTATGACATGAGAATGACATTGACTAAAAGTATGGACAGTTTGTGTAGTAGATAAGGTCAAGGAAATCTAGGGTCAGACAGACCAGGGTCTAGCTAGGGGTGTATGTCTGAGATGTGGAGATATAGAGGCTGGAAACAGCTCTGGACTTCTGTGTTTGTGCCACACCTTGCTGCAGCATGCCACCACAGCAAAACATTCAAGAGGAGCACCAAAATGGCAGCAAATGGCAGCAAATTCTCCTATGATCTGTCTTCCTGCAACTGGAAGCAGATGATGTTTAAGATCTCCTCCAATCCAAACTATTCTATGATCCTATGTCTTAGAGGAGAGAAAACTATGCTGAGTATGCAGTAAAAGCTTAGTACATTCTTAAATACCAAATGACAACAAATGCCAAACCCTCTGGCATCTCTGTTTGCAGTTAGACATAAAAGAGAATTAGCAGCACAAGAACTTTCACCACAGCTTCTTGAACTTTCAGTGCTATATTTATTTTTAATGTTGATGTAAGGTACTTAAATTACACTGTACATTTTGAGCATAGCATGTAAAATGCTAGCTTCCATAACAAGCTGTCATTGCACAATGAATGGGATTTCTACAGAGATTTCTGGCTAACAGGTTTTTGGAAGTTTCTACTCTGGAAATTATTAGTTGCTATTATAATCTCTGAGAAACCATGTAGTGTAATAACTAGACACCAAGTATACAATTATGATTACTCTGAAGTGTGTTTTTCAAACTAGGAGGACATGGCTTTTCTTAAATGCTTAATTACATTGAAACCACTCAGAAGTATGTTCCATCAAGAGGATTCATGTAGCAGTGATGGATCCAGCCCCTAATTTTCTCTAATATTCCCTATTTAAAATTTCTTCTTAAATGGTATGTCACATACCTGCATTTGTGCCTCAGGCACCTATTCTTGCTGAGAACATTCATTCTCCAGGACTTCCACTGCTGTATAGATAATAGCTCTTCCACATTTAACAGTCTTCATTTCACTCCTTACTCAAAGAATCAGCAGTCAAGTGTCACTAGTTCGTTAAGTTTTCTGAAAGAAAAGTACCGAGACTTTTATTTCAGGGTGAATTTAACAGCACCTTGTAGGATCTTCTAAGGCAGATTCTTCAACCTGTATGGATGCTTACACTGGCATTCACCATGAATATCCACACATTCTCCTGGAAACGATATTTATTATGATGGCATGCCTTCTCTTAATTGCTAAATATGGACAAGGAGACAAGTCCTAAAGTTGTGACTTACTATAACACAAATGTAAATAATATAACTTTTTTAGACTAAGAACCAAACTAAGCCCTAATCTTGAGAATCTGCTGAAATAGCTATCTGAAAAGCAAAAATGATAGGTTTTCCTTTAGATAGCAGGCACATGACTAATTTGGGAACTCATGAAGCTGGAATCTGGGATAGGCACAATTCCTTGTAACACCATGAGAGTGTGCTAGAAATGTTCCAAAGACTGTGGCTGAGCATCTTGTGGGTTGTAAGAAATTCGTCCTGCGGGCCTGTGGCACCATATGTCTAGCAGGTAGCTGACAGCTGTTCAGACTGAGTGTAAATCAAGAAGAATTTAAGTAAAAAGCAGATACTACAGTAAAACACATCAGCAGTGTGACTGAGGTAGAATGCATGCACTATGGTGGGCAAAAGGAAATGTGACATTGCAAGCTATTCTCACTCATCCTCAATAACATCCGACATAGTCAGATGGGAAGACTTGGAGAGCAAGGCATCTGTCGCCTCTTTTATTATATAAGAAGAAATAAAGAGAGGTACTTTATCCTGTGTAGATCTTTGCATGCAATAAATGCCTTTAGAAAGTGTTTATGAGTCTATATCACAGCAATTATAGAATATGTTGTTGAATGACATTGCAATGATAGCTCTCTTTCTGGTTCTTTTCAAGGTACAGCCATATTCTTCATATATTTCTATAGATATATCTGGTGCAGCTATTCAGAAGGCATGCAGCTCATGCCTGTAGCATGCTGATAACAATTACTAATCATGCATTAACTCTTCACAAGTCATTTACATCTGCCATTTATGCATGAATAAACACTGCCTCTAAGAAATTTGAAACTGACAGGCTAATCCTTTTAACCACTGACTTGTATCTCAATTCTTAAATGACAGTATAATCCACAAAAGAAATTATGCTGGCAATAAATGTGTTCAGTCAATTAATTAGAGAACCATACAATTCTGTTGAAATATAGGGGTTAAATGTGAGCATATGGGTTAAATGTGTATACATACAGTCATTTTTCGATATAATTTTTTTCCCTCAAAACTTGTTGACAACCTTCCTGAATTATCCAAGGTTGATTAGATGTAGAAAATGAACCTGAATAATTCTAAGGAGAGATTTAGTTGGTCTTCTTACATTACTATAAATACAGGATTTTTGTGCAAAACCTTTTTCTTTTCTTTTTCTTTTTTTTTTTTTTTTAATGTATTACACTGACTATGGTTGCTATAAGGTGCAATAAGTATTTAAAATTCTTTCAATGTCACTAAAAAAATATTCCAACACAAGGAGAAGTGTTTCAGATTAAAATTCCCTCTCTCCCCCCCCCCCCTTTTTTTTTTTTTTTTTTTTTTTGGCAGTTAATACAGTTCTAAGTATGATTAAATTGTCTTTTAGATAAATGCAGAACTTCACAAAGCAATATTACTAATTTGTGTTCTAGACTTGTATAACAACAGGAACTATGAATTTTATTCACTTTAGAAACTGAGTTTTATGGTGAAACCTCTATAAAAATTTTTCACCCACTGATAGCAGCAATGAAAATCCCACTGACTTGGGTGGCCTCATCTTAAAATTTAATCTCTGCAGAAATTAAATCAGAGAACTGTAGAATCATATACAGATATATTCAGATACACCTCTCTCTTTGGTCTTTCCATACAACTCATGTGTATCTGTATTCTAAGACTGATACCTCTGCTTTCAATATTGATCAATCCTTTCAAGAAATACAGGACATATAGTCTGTTCTGTTGGTTTTTTTATCCTCACCTTTGGGGCCATTGTCATAATTCTGTAATTTTAGCAGTAAGAAAGCAGAGAAATAAAATCTCGATGTCATACCCATGGCTCGACAGTATTTTGTACGTGGAGAGTCAGCACAGGCATAGCAACATAAGAAATACAAGTTACAAAAGGCATAAGCCTATTAGGAACACACTTTTAGCAACCTGTACAATCCAAATTTTCTGTATATCCTCAACAATTGTAAGACATGTGGCTACTTCCTGTGAAATGCTGACATTATTATTACTATTATAATCAATATATAACATTTCTGTGTTGACAGGTTATTTATCTATAAATACATAAAGCCTAATATAACTCAGGCTCTTTATGCTTACCAACAATACCATATTTGAAGTGACACACATTTCAAATAATTTAAAAAATTTATTTTAATGGTACATTTCGTTGTTCATGCAGCTCTCTCAAAAGCCTTCATTTTAGAGCCTCCACCAAAGCGTAATAGTTTGAAAATGCCAGCATTCAGATTGACCCTGTAGTGATCATCTGTCACACTTGGTGTCTGTAAAGGAAAGTAAGATGAAGGAATTGGAACATTAAGGAAGACAGACTAGCATTTTCTTCTTCTGATGGTTCATCTGTTTGTTATTTTGGTCACTGCTGAGTTTGCTGCTATAAATTTCTATACTTCAAAATGGAATGAAAATCACCAGTCTTTTCAGGAGGAATGACATCAGGAGCCTTCCACAATTCTGGACATAATTCCTCCTTGATACTTTATAAATTATATATACTTTATAAATTATATATATTTGTGTTTAAACAATCTGTAAAAGCTTTCTCCCAGGTGGTTTTCTGATGCCTAGTAGTCATTCATGCCAGACTGCATTCTTTTCCACTGTTTTGTCTTCTGCAGGAACATTAGCTGAATCTATCTTCCCAGCCAGGTCCCTTGNTTTTTTTTTTTTTTTTTGTAACATGGTATAAATCCATTGAAATAAATAGTAAGCTTTCAACAAGATGCTTGAAATGAGCACACATACTGAATGTTATTACACAAAACTCATTAAGAAAGTAGATTTTAAAAAGTGATGAAGACAAATAAATTCTACCTTATACAGCTACAACATATCGTTCATGTGATTGACTGCAGGACCTTCAGATCTCCACATTCCATTACTACACAGTAAAGAAAGGACTGATCGTTAGGAAGCATCTTGTTGTGTTTTGCATATGGTTTACACAACTATTTTCTAGTAACCAGGATGATGTCTAAGATCACAAATTCCTGGAAATTATTCCTGAAACAGATAAATGAACATGGTTAGATATTTCCAACAGTGGACACAGCAGCAGCAGCTGCAAGACAATGAAAGTTAGCTAAATCCACCCCTTCACTCTGAAATACAATGGAAGCTGTGACAGAAGAGGATTTGCCCTTTCCTATTAATTTACTAGTAAAACTTCTATTTTAATTACTTATTTTTCTTCAGTAAAATCTCTCAATTACAAAACATGACCAAAACCAACCAGCAGAAACTATCCCATTACTTGTGATCCACCAGCTTGCTAGTACAAGGCTATTGTAGGAGGCATTTTCCCCCAGTCCTTGCCATTTGGGCATTGCTAGGTTGGCTGGCGCTGCAGTAGGACATCTGAACAGTGTGTGGGCTGTCCTTCAAAGTCCTGTATGCATGACAGCTTTGGCTTCTTCTGGCAAGTGTTGAGTGAGAGGGTGATGTGAGCAGTGTGATTATTCTGTCCCTGCCAGCTTGCCACAAAAATGCTGTCATGTAAGAAAGCACCTGTCTGTGACCTTGCCCACCTTTTATATTGTGAGAGGCAGGAGAAAAGGCCTTTTCTCATGGACCCTTCCCTGCCAGCACTTCCTGGAGAGCTGACACCTATTTCATTTAAGTGCATAAAACATGACTTATTAAAGTATTTCTTGCATTATTTTATATTACTTTCAAAGCATAAAAAAAAGATACTACTTAGATATTTTATCAAAGCAGGTCCTTTTTCCTGTTTTTGTCATATATATCTCACTTCTGTTACTTAATGTGAACCCGAAGGGCTGGATGGTATTAATTTCTATTTCATGCCTATGATGATGAGTTTCCACAAATATTCATCTATCTTTAGATGTTTACAACCATAGCTGCATTAGGAAGCACTTGAAAATGGCAGTGGATTTGCAGACAGCCCAAAGGAGGTCATCAGGTACTTCTCGTGCAAGTGGAGGTAGCAAGTAGCCAGGCTCAGTGGCTGCAGGAAACAACAGAAAATGGAGCCTGCTGAGCCTGCAGTGGCCAGGCTGCTGTTATTGACAGTAATTTGTTCCTCTGCTGCTGCTACTGTGGTCACTGTAGATGCTTGTTCTACTCTTATTAAGGCCTCCTTAACACAAACAGGAGACATGTCTGTCCTCATAGCTTAAGTATATTACTGTCTTATTTTTCATGTCCTTATCCCCAGTATCACAACAAAAGTGCAGAAAAATGGAAATGGCAATTGATGGATACCTGGTCTCAAACACATTTATGCCAGTCCTTCTAGAACAAGCACAGAATTCTCATTTCTGTTCCTGACATAAAGGAACAGTAAAAAATTAAGCTCCTTTTTTTTTTTTCTTTATGGAGGCAGTGTTATGGGAAGGCTTTGGGCTTTGATTTCTGTTTCGTAAAACAACTAAGAATCATATAACCATAGAATTGTGTCAGTGGGAAAAGACCTCTGTAATCATTGAATTCAACCATTTAACAACTTTGCATTGTTTAATTTGCAAATTCCTATATTCGAGCTGGAAAACTGTGTCTTGAGAGACCTGTGGCCTTAAACTGACTCATGGCAGCAGATTCTTGCATCTGCATGCATGTATGTGTACACACACATATATGTATGTAACTATGGCAGTATATGTATACTGTACAGCAGCAAATTCTGAAGGAAATGAAATTATTTTTAGAGTGTCTCTATAGTTCAGTTACGGCAGAAACATTCCTCAGAAGGTGGATCCGAGGGTACCCAACATTTGGACATTAAAGAATCTGCATTTTGCTTGCTGTTTTCTATGTCATATGCACCAGGTCATGTGCCCACTTATTTCTCATTTGCCAAAAAAATTACTTTCTTCACTTTTAATCTGCCATTATTTTGCAGTCTAAACCCTAACAGAGCTTCACAAGGAACCATAATGAAGATTGCAGGATGTTGCAGGAATTGTCCGTTGATGCATTGCACTTCTTCAATTAGAACTACTCTGAGGAATAAAAATATTCTCCAAGTGATGCTACTCTTTTGTCATATTGTGGATGGAGGCTCTGGCAGTGTATACCAGTATTGACAAGAAAAAACTCTGAAAGATAGATAAGATTTGGAAATGCTCCTAATTTTCACTGAAGTGTTTGCCAAAAAGAATGTGAGACACTGGGGACAAATGCCTTTGAGCTAGGATGGGAAGCTGGGCATTTGGTAACCTAAGACTACTTGTCTGTATAATGATATTTGTCCATTTACAAACTTTACGCTGTATAGCTGATGCAGTTAGTTCAGCATGCATTTCTGTAAGTTCAAGGAGTTCCAGAAATAATTTCATACTTGAAATTTCCATTCTGATAGGTCTCCACTCGTAATGCATTTGAAGTCCACAGCATTTGGAAACACAACATTCTTTGTATCAAGGATGCAAATCTAGCTTTGAAACAAACCTTTGCATTTTCTAACACAGAAAGCCTATAATTTAAATGAAGCAAAGGTAAGTCTTCATACATACATGGATATATAAAGCTAATCCGGCATTGCATCTTGTCTTTGTCCCATCCTCCTCAACTCCTCTCTGCTGATATCCCCTTGTTCCTGCCAACTACTCAACATATTTTGACACCGCCATTGAATGCATCCTTCTCCCGCTGGACACCAGAGGATGCTTCCCCAACTCTTCCGCACTTCCCGACGCCCCGTCATTGCTTCGTCTCCGGGAGGGAGGCGGGGAAGCTATGGGTGCTGCTCGGCCAGCACCCCCTCCACTCCTCCCGGCCCTCCGCCGCCGTAGACGCCGATCGCCCAGTGCCCATGTGCGGGCGGGAGGCCGGGACATGCTCACTGGGAGAACGCCGCGCCGCCGCGCCCGCACATGCTCACTGGCCGCGGAGGGCACCGTCGGAGATAGGGGCTGGTTCTGCCGGTGGAGGACCCGCGCTTTCGCTCCGACCGGGCCGCGACATGGCCCACCGCCGATTCCCCGGTCGCAGTCGGCCCTGGTAGCAGAGGTCGGGGAGGAAGCAGCGGAACGTGTAGCGGTGAGCGTTAGGCAGCGGCGGTGAGGGCCGTGGCGATGGCAGGGCTGCGTGTGCGTGTGGAGTCCGTACCCCACGGTGGGGCTAGCGGGGTCCCTGGCCGGGAACCCCGTTCTCGTCTGGCACAGACTCCGAGGCTCCATCAGCACCTCGGTCAGCGCTGGTGGCGGCGGGGCCGGGCCGCGGTGGTGGGACCGGAGTGGGCGGCGACGGGGTTCTGGAGTGCGGCCCCGAGGGCAGCGCTGGACACCTCCCGCGTCTGCGGTGAGAAGCGGGATCTGCGGAGAGCCTTGATTGTTTCGCCCTCCTGTTCTCCTCACGGTGCGCCTGCAGCGCTCGGCATCGCGGAGGCCGCTCCCTCCGCGGTGCTGGAGCCGGTGGGAGGCCTCTGGCCGTGCCGGGCAGGCGAGAGGGCCGGGAGAGGACGTAGAAGAGCGGCAGGGGCAGCTTCGCCACAGTTACCGGCCGGGGAGCGCTGGGGCTGCGGCTCCCGAGCGGAATCGAAGCATCCCAGTGCCCGCCGCAGGTGGGGACGTGAGAGGCAGATAGCCGCTGCTCCTTAGAAACATTTTTTTTTACAAATTAAATAGAAATGGAAGCTGCAGCTGGTACTGAGGCAACTGCAAGGTTTCAGTTGGCTTAAAGAAATGTCTGAGAATGATCTGTAGGATGGGAAACAAGTGGAAAATTCTCGGGGCTTGGTAGGGATGTGACCAGGGGCAGGTGGGGCTTTCTCTGGCCAAACACAAACCCCAGTTCTTGGCCTTTGGAGTATGTGCTCTCGGTCATGAAAATTTACATTAACCCGAACACAAAATAATAAAGCACAGTGTTGCTGGTTTAATCACCTTTGCAAGGCCCTTTCAGTGCTGGCTCCGCAGCGAGAATATCTTGTGCAAAACAGCCATTTGTATTTTAGTTCTGTCTATAAAGTTAAATCTGCAACCCTTTATCATAACATTGAAATGATTGCTATTTCATCTGTGCAAGGTCACAGAGAGCCAGCAAGTTCTCTCCTGTGCTAGATGACTGGTTGGTCACATTTAATAATGGCTAATACAATTAATATATGACATTTAAGATTTCACTAAAAAATGGGTAATTCCTTTTCCAAGTTTCAGAGTTTTTTGCATTAAGCAGCCTTTGAAGGACACCTTTTATATTTCTTAGACAGACTGCAGCAAATTTGCACTTAAATCTGTTCGTCACTGCCAGTCTCTTTGGAAAGCTACCTGACTGTCAGAAAATTGCCCAAGTTGTTTGCATATCAGAGGTACACCTCAGCAGATTCTCTTTCACAAAACAAATAAGATCAAGCTTTTTTTTTTTTTTTAACAAAAACCAACTTAACACATTTGTTTACTTATTATAGGTTGTGTTCCCCTTTCGTATATTTTACCTAACATAAATCTCTTTCTTTTATTTTGCCACAGACTGAAGGTTTCTCTGACACTTAACCTTCAAGATGAAGTTCTTACTGGCAGTTTTCTTTTTTATCTCATTCTTCTTATGGGTTGATGAAGTCTGTTCCAAAGAGAAGTCTTCAAAGAAAGGAAAGGGGAAAAAGAAGCAATATCTATGTCCATCGTATGTTCCTTGTTTCTTTTATGCTTTTGTATGATGATGAGCTTGCCATATTTTTAACAGTGGAAATTCCATGGCAGTTGAAATAGAAGGTGGTGCGTTCTGCTGAAATAATGGGGTTTGAGGTTGGAATGGAGGGATGAGGGTTTAAAAAGCATAACTAAGTTCTGTCAGTGAATGTGTTTCTTCTGCAGCAGGTCCTCTGTTTTAATGAAAGGAAAAATCTAAGCCATAGAAAAAATTATTTCTCTTTGCAGCAGGTGGATGGAATTCTTACTTGGTGTCATGCTATTTATGTGGGGACACAGTAATGTAGTCCCTTGGTGCTATGCTGTCTAGCGTTATGTTGCAGGTGCACTGAGAATAGCTAGGAGAATTTAAAACTGTTGTACCGAATTTCAATTTCTGGTTGGCTTTGTTCTGTAGGAGAAGGATTGTCCTACATATATTCTTATTGCACGTTGAATAGAACTAAGGTCTTCAGCATCTTCAATCAATTATTTACAGTACAGTAACTTCTATGAAGATGGATTGATTATTGCCATAAAGCATGCACTATGGAATAATCTCTTTGGAAAAATACAGAAATGGAATTGCTCAACTGAATAGTGAATACATTCTGGATAGCTATGATTACCTGATGTTAAAAATACTCTCTCTTTCTAATGCCTACCACATACTAGGTTGTGATCTTTTTCGGTCAATTTTTTGGTCAGCCATGATCATTTTTTTACTGTTATGGTGTAAATAGCTGAGGAAAAAAATGATGGAATGTACTAAGTTGCCAAGAAGTGTAGAAAAGCACTATGCCTGAAATGATGAAATTATTTATGTGAATTTAAACCACATTTTTAATTTGACCATAAAAGAAGACTAGGAGATGAAAATGACTATTTAATGTTAGTAGACTTGGTCAAAGAAAAGAAAAAATAAGTAAGAATAACCAGATAGAAATAACATGGGAATAATGTTTCTTAGATTTTTCACTCTTTTTAAGTATTGACAGTGATGTTTATTTTTAACCCAAAATTTTTAGGAAGTTTGTATGTATGATGAGTGTTTTCATTTTTTTGAAATATCAAACTTGAAAAATGAAATTGATCTTAGAATTTGAATACATTAAGATACAAGTCTCAGATGTGATCTTGATTCATCTGAAGTTACCCCCACTTTTGGTCTGAGTGACTGTGAGGATTTGTAGCAAGGAGAGAAGTGTCTTTGTTTCCAGGACAGGTATCAGCATGGAAGTCCTCAGAGAGTTACACAGCTGCGAGCTTAATCCAGATCTTCCACAGTCTAATTGAAGCAGCCAGTGGTTCTCTCATGTGCTTCAGTTGGTCTTAATGAGAATTCAGAACATTGATGTCATGTTATGCTGTCAGCTGGGTGGACTTTTTTTGTCTGTTTTCCATTTAACCACAGTGCTACTCAGTATCCTGTTCTTTCTGTCTTACAGCCATTAAATATTATTTAATTTGTCACCAATATACTTGAAAAGCACTGAATAGATGCTGTAAGTTTTGAACTTACACTTTTACATTCTAGCCAATTGAAACTTTCTGCAAAAATACTATCACAGTCCTATATTTGTCTGATGTATTGCGTGTGCAGTGTTGCAAGCCATAATCAATTGCCATAGCACTAAGCCCTGCTGGATTTTCTGAATAACTAACAAGTTGTCTGTATCTTATTTGACTTAAGTTCACAGTTTGAGAGACAAATACTTGTAATAGTGGGGTTGCTTCTGTGGTTGGCACATAAAAATTCTCTCATGTGAGTAAGCAATGAAAGTGAATTCTGACTTGCAGAGAAATTGTCTAATGCTGTCTTAACTCAGGTTACTACTGTGGCAAATTTTCGATCATTGACATTTTTTAATAGTCTCTCACAAAACTTCTTTATTTGGTGACACTCTGCATTATGAAAAAAAAAGGCTGCCTATTCAATAATTGTTTTCCTTCCTGGGGGAAAAAAAGTTTCCTCAGAGACAAACCAATACACAGGACAGTGGAGTGTGAATTAAAAAACACTGTAAGAGTTTACCAAAAAATAGTCTCAAAGGTAGCAGTTGAATGAAAAATTTATAGTAAATCATGAAAGAAATCTTTTGGAAGAGTGTATTGTATCTTTTTAAAAGACAAGGAATAGAATGTTTCTTCATCTATGAGATGGAATGATATAAAATCCTAGTGAAAACATGCATTTATAAGTTAAAAACTTAGTATATTTTTAATTAACATTGGTTGTGGCTCAAGAAATTTGAAGCTTAACTGTAACAAATTACTGCTTTTTGTTTCCTTACAACCTGTGAAAAGCTAAGTTTTACTGCCTCACGATGACAAAACCCCACATTATTAATCGTATAAATAAGAGTCTTCTCTTTACAAACTATAATGAAATTGAAATGCATGCAAATAATTTTCCAGGGAAGATTTATACTGAATGTGATGTTACTGCCTGAGTTCCTTAGTTTGATGTTAAGAAATGAGTGGTTATAAGACTGGCTTGGAACTTGGGCATTAATTTGTTTATATGAAAACTGAGCATACCTGAACTTTTCCTTATATGGCTCTCCAGAATACAAACCTTCCACTGAACGTGCCCCTCTGGCATTAACTGCTATTAGAATAAGCTGGAAACAAGCTCATTAGAAACCCCATTAGAAGTTCATTATTGTTTAATAAACAGGTGTTTGCTTCCTTCATGTATAAAAAATCTATTTTGTATTGTAGAGCAAGACCTCTTACTTGTGATTATTCATAATGCTGTACTTCTCAGCTCTTTATGAGATAGAGACTTGACTGGACATTTTATTTTCATTTATTTTAGAAATTGGTTTTCCCTTTTTTTTTCATATCAAGAGATTTCATAAAACTGGTGTTTGATCACTTGGTTCTTAGTTTGGTTTAGTGCTTTCTCAGAACAGATGTAAGATTTCACATCTTACATTTAGATATTTTTTTTTTCTCTCCAAATGAATCATAGAGTAATTGTGTCTGATTCTCAAATGTTTCTTGATTAACAAAGAAATGTATGTATTAGGCCTTAAATCCTCTAATAGGGCATGTTGCAGCAGGAATCTGAGAGGCTGGCTTTCACAGATGCATAAAATATAAAGCAAGCTATTTCTCTATGGAAAATATTTGTTTTAAAAGGAAAAAAAAAAGAGGGTAAAGAAAGGAACAGGTTCACTTCTTCAAGAAAAGAATTAAGAGTTTTGTGGATTACGGTCATCTGTTTGTGAAGCTTATTTTGGAATTCACTGTACTGAGTACAGATGTTTTAGATATAGCAACAGGTGAATTTGGTTGTTTCATCTCTTTTCATGGATTGAAGGCTACCCACCAGCTGCATTACCTCTGTTACTTACTTCTTACTGTCTTCTTCATAATTCCTCATAATACTTGCTTCTTGTAAATGTGTTGGACGCTTAGCTGTGACTCTTTCTAAGAGCACTGCCAAAAAATGTTTTTTCTTTTGTTACATCATATGAAATATTTCAGTTATGTTTGAGCTGCTGTTGTTACCTTCCTTAGCCCAGAAGGTTTCTACTCAAAACTGCTTGCAAGATTTCTAGACAACTGAAATTATACAGGGAGTGTGCTTATGGCAATGCAATAGAAGGCACTGAGATAAAAGAAGGTCAAAAGCAGTTAACAAAATAAGTTTGGACTGTGTTTGTAATCATAATTACCCCTATTTATTGTGGTTTTAGAATGGCTGAGCTGTTCACTTGCAGAGTTTATTTCTGAAGATCCCACAGTGTCCCTAATGCTACAGCAGTGCTAGGGTATGATCTTAATCACTAAATCTCATTGTTTTATCTGAATATCACATCTGTGTTTTTAAAGTAGCATCCCTCCTCACTTTTATGCAGTTTTCCATGTGAAGATCTACACCTATGTAGATGATTAACTAAATACTGTATAGTATCTGTAGATCTTTTTTTACCCACAAAGCAGGAGTACTTGTATTCAGTAAAGCATATCGGCTACTTCAGGAAACTACAGAAAGCATGGCTTCTGCCATCTGCCAGGGCAGAAGCTTAGAAAGGTCACAGATGCCAAGGTTCAATAAACAGCTTCTTTGAAACAATAGCAATAGAAGACAGTATAACTAGGGGGAAAAAAAAGGCCTTTGATGTGTTTAAAACAGTTTTATGAAAGCTTATCCTGAAATTTGTTTTGACTAACTGCCAGCTTCTGACACTCTTCCTGTAAAGACTAAAGTAGAAGTTCAAAGTGTATCTTGTATCTTAGATCCCTTCCACCTTCCCATGGACAAGTACTTTGTACATTTATGTCCAGCTTTGGTGCATGCACGGCTTCTCTAGCTGCTGTTTGTGCAAATGTAAATATAAATCTAATTGTAAATGTAATTGGTGGGAGAATGGAATCATCTTTGCCTTCATTTCAGTCTTGTAGAAAATGAACATTTTCCTTTCTAAGTATCATGGAACGATTGATCCACTTTGTGGGAGAAGATGAAGTGAATTTGAAAGACAAACCTGAATTTGTTTGTGGAGGCAGTTACATCTCACAGTCGTTGTGAAGATAAGTACATTGCAGACTCCAGGTCTGGCTCCTGTAAAAATTCTTTTGCCCCACAGTAACAGCAGCTGGTCAATGGTTTTGTTATTATGTACATTCTAGCTTTCATGGAAAGCTGTGATACCAGACAGAGAAGGGCACGTTCCAGGAGGTTTGGGGAATTTGTTTTCAGAGTGGATAAAACTTCTGGAGACAAAAAGATAAAGCTGTATAACTGAAACCTAAGTTATCTTGTAAAACCATAATTAAATGTTTTAGGCTGGCTCTTGTTCAATAATTCTCCCTCTTAGGAGCTTTGCTCGTTTCTGAATACTCTAATGGCAAAACACTACAGCTGGGAGGGTAAAGTTACAGACTTCATTTCATGTACATTCTCTTGACCAAGAAAATACTTGGATCAGCAGATTAAATTACACCCCCTAAACCTAAGGACTATATTCTGTTCTTAGCTACACCAAGTGGATCATTGTATGAGAATTCATATAGAATGTATCTCCACTTACACTTTCTACCTTTCCACTTACACCACCATAAAGGTGTTTAGAGTTTTCCAGGATTCATGTATTGTGTCAACATTTCCTGCATTTGGAAGAAAGACTTGGACAAGGAATATCTGTATGTTAATCATGTTTCATGTCTGTATATGATATCAGGATGCAACTGGGCATTCATTATTCACAAGGGTCATTTAGGTGAGAAGTTCAATAGGATGCTTAAGACAGGAGTAAACAAGCTGATTTAGAAGTGGAAGCACCATTAGCTTGCTGTGAACAGTACTAGTCAGGCTGAGTGAAGTACCATACTAACCTGGTTCTAGAAGTTTGGAGTTGTCTTTGTGGCAGGCAGATGAATCAGTTTGCTTTTCTCAAACTTAGGGAATAATAAGAGGGTGCTTCAGATTACCATATAAACTCTCCTTAAGGTGTTCAACCCTCTCTGTTTTGAATGGAAACCAAAGCTGGACTTTGAGCTTTCTGATGGACAGATTCTGAAACATTGTCATTAACTGAGCTATTCATACCACTCTGTAAGATTGTTTACATGCTCACATTAGGAGACTGCTCTCTGGTCTATCTAGAACAGAAAATAAAAGGCAAGTTGTTTCACCCATGCAATTCAGGGTTCACAATTTAGAGTGCCTGATTTGAGCTGCTCTCTCAGCTTCCACTATGAAGGGGCCTTTGTTTTTATTCATCACACTGCATCATCTCCAAGTAGAGATACTGAAGTTACAGACCTAACATCAGGTGTTTATTTGTCAGCTGCATTTGTGAGGACACATAAACAGTTATTCAGAATTCAGTTGTTTTGATGTAATTTCAGTGATATGGCTCTGCACTGGAGGCATTGTATTTATTCTTCCTAGTGATAGAGATGTCACTTGGTACACTTTGAAAATGTAGTTATTAAGTATACTAGAGATTGCTGAGATCACTCAGAAGAATTATGTAGCATCTTGTTGATATGCATTATCCTGGTTTTATATTTGAGTTATTCCACTCAGAAAATCAGATACCTGGAAATCAAAACATTGATAGTTTATATCAGGGAAATAGTACTTACAATATAGGGTGAGAAGGCAGATACTGTCCAAAACACACTTTTATCATTCTCAGATATACACTGCCATGTTACGTGACTAAAATGTCAGTTCCCGTCACATAGATTAGATAAACTGTACTAAAATCTGTTGTTTCAGCATTATATAGGATTTTTTTCTGGAGATAACTGAACAGTGTGAGCTAGAATATATATTTTTATCTGTCAGGTTATCTAAGCTATGCTCTCTAACACATACCACCAATAGAAGAAGAAGGCATCCTAACTGCACTGCAGTGCATTATAAGGTGGCATGTGAATACGTCCCTGTGACACATCTTTTTTTCACCCCTGCTTTTCATGCCATAAATAAAAATTATATTCATGTTCTTTTCTAAAACTGGAGATTCTTCAGCGTAATGGGATTAGGAATGAAGGCAGTAGGTGAGTTAATACGACACCAAAGATTGTAATCTCACTTGTAGAATATTGTGTAGAATATTGTTTATATTCTCCATTCACCCTCCTGTGTTGCTGCATGTGACAAGGCCTCCTTGTATCTTCAGTGAGCTCTGAGAGACTAAATGCCATGACAACCCATAGAGATATGTCTACTGATAGATTTGCTTAACACAAATATAATGAATGTATATAAATTTTAAACCAAGTGCAACATATGCTTCCTTTGCCATGCATATTTGCTAATCATCTGGATTTTGATTAGTGAATTATGAAAATAATTCTCCATTGTCATCAATCAAAAATGTTAATTATGTTCTTCAAAGACAGTGATAAAATGTGTAGAGTTGCAGTGGAAGAGGAGATGGGCACACTACTCTATCCTGTGAAATACAGTAGTTAAAGTAATTCTTTTACTCATTAGCAATACCAGAAGTAACCTCCTAAAGACTGGAGAGATGCCAGTCATATCACACAGAGAGTTATGCTGAAAAAATTGCTGTGCTTGTTTTCTTTCTGACTTCTAAAACACTGTTTGTAGAAGTGTAAATATTTTTAGAGACTACTTCTTGGGTTGTTTTTTGTTGTTTTGTTTTGATTCATCATAGAATCGGTCAGGGTTGGAAGGGACCACAAGGATCACCTAGTTCAAACCCCCCTGCCATGGGCAGGGACACCCTACGCTAGATCAGGCTGGCCTTAAACACCTCCAGGGATGTGGCCCAAACCACCCCCTGGGCAACCAGTTCCAGGCTCTCACCACTGTCATACTGAAGAACTTCCTCCTCACATGCATTCTGAATCTCTTCACCCCCAGCTTTGCTTCATTCCCCCTAGTCCTGTCACTAACTGATAGCCTAGTAAGTCCCTCCCCAGCTTTCTTGTAGGCCCCCTTCAGATACTGGAAGGCCACAAGAAGGTCACCTGGGAGCCTCCTCTTCTCCAGCTTGCACAGCCCCAACTCTTTCAATCTGTCCTCAGAGGTGGTCCAGCCCTCTGATCATCCTCGTGGCCCTAATTATTTGGGTTTGTTTGGTTTTGTTTCAGAAAAAAATATATTTTGAGTTTGCTTTTTCTGTGTGTTTATTTTTTCAGAATTAATATTAAGGCAAAGTTGTTGTTAGGGCTATGACTGGGTCTACTATTATTTGCTTTTAAATTTTCTTTATAACAACTATTGCAACTGTTGAGGCTTCTGTTGCTATACCCTTTGGTATTCACCATATCTTGTTTAGTACTCATCAATTACTGTGAAAAGTGCTACTGCATTTCCAGCAGCTCTGCATACATTCAATACAAGTTGAAATAAATGTCCTAAGATAGCAACACATGCTATAACAGGTGGAAATCTAAGGGAAATCTTAGACTAGTTATCAGCTTTTCACAGATATGAAAATTGTAGGTTGAATAATTGGTGAGTAACTTCTGAACTGGTGTGTTATTATATGGAAATCAGACAGCCTTCAGCAAATTGAAGCACTGCTTCCTTTAGGAAGAGAGATCTCAGTTGAAATAAATTTTCCCCTATGTTGTCTATATTTACCTAGTGTTAATTTGTTCCAAAATAGCCAGTTAAGCAGGGGTGGTAGTTGCTTTAGGTAAATATCTTAGTGGCATGAATAGTCCCCGCTCTTTCTCCGAGCACTTAACCCATCCCGTTCACTGTTTCATTAAATCATTCTGCTTATCTACCAGCCTGAAAGTGGCATAACTTCTTTACTCATCCAAAGTTACACATATAATTTATTGACAGGCATTTTCATCAGCAAGGCTCTCTGAAGGAAACCCAGTCCTTCTGACAATGTTTAGTTGCATGAGTGCTGTTTAATGATGGTAGTTCAATGACAGCATGCTGTAAAAGACCACAGTAAAAATATAACTGACACTCAGCAAATTTTTTTTTTTTCCAGTAGCTATTCCAACCACTTCATCTAAAGTCGCCTTTGAAAAAGTACCAGTTACTGTGCTTCTTCTTCCAACTCAGAATAGTCAATGCTGTTCAATTTAACTTGGTTCTTATAGAAATGAGCAGAAATATGTGTGCATTAAACTTCTATAAGATCAAATCACTACCCAACACCTTGTGGAAGATGTAATCAAGATGTTCTATGCCAGAAAGCAGTGCTGCCACCCATTCTTCTCATCACTCTTCCCAGTACAGTATGTCTCCTTAGCCTAAATCATAGACAAATAGCCTGAGCAGATACTTCTAGTAATATAATTTCTCAGAAGTACTACCTTGTTCTTCTTGGTTAAAGAGACAAATAAACCCATCTGCTATGTATGGGTTTCTTTTGCTGTTTAGTGCTCTCTTGTTTAATTTCTTAGACTTTTTTCTTGCTTTCTTCATTGCGTTTTACTAGCATCTGCAATTTATGTTTACATGTTATCCTGTGTGACTCAGATTACCATCATTACTGTTTAATGAACTTCTTTGTATAATCCATAGAAGAAATTAAGAACAACAACAAAAATTGTTCTTTAGTTAGTGTTTGGTTTTGTTTCGATATACCATTAATACCCGCATATATGATTAATAGAGAAATCCTATAGCCTGTGTTAAGGAGACCATCCTTTTAGAAATATATTTTCTGTAGATACCTAGTGTAGGTATTTTAGATGCAAAGATGTGGGACTTGCAAGAAGCAATGCCATGAACCTTTTTGCATCAGATATAATACAATGTACGGTCTTTGCCTGCGCTTTTAGTAGTATAATGAACATTCTCATTCCTGCTACAAAATGGAAAATAATCTTAACATTTATGTTTTCCTGTTGTTCAATTAGTGATAATTTAAAAAAAATCACAAGAAGCTGGTTCGTTTTATTTCTTCAGCGGCCTACTCATTGGTAAAGGTCATGCAAATCACTGAAAATTGAACACAAATCACAAAATTGCAGGAATAGAATAGAATAGGAATGGAATTGAAAATATTCCAGTTAGAAGAGACCTGTAATCTAGTCCAACTACCTGATCAATACAGAAATAAATTAGTTTGTTTGCATAATGATCCAAAGCAAATATAAAAAGCTGTAAACACAGTCCTGAGAGAAATATTAGAAAGTGAGTTTATCAATTATCTGAAGGGTTTAGAACACCTATTGCTACTTAATTGCTCTAGTATTACCAAAGATTTATTGTACACAGAATAAGGGCATACTAGTAGAAGTTATAATGTATGTTACTAAAAGTAAAAAAACCCTGTGTTTATTAGTACTCTCATTTTAGAGGCATAGTAGGTGCTACTGAGTCAGCAGATCTTGTTCATTTCCTTCTGCTGTTTCCCTGATGATTTTAGTTAAAGCATTTGATTTTAAAGGTCAGGTTATTCATAAAATCTTTGCAAAGGCTAGTATCTGGTCTTCAGTTTTTAATCAAATAGTGATATAATGCACTGGTGATATTAGTTAATTAATACATTTCCCAGGAGTCAATAAGGAAGCTGAACAGGAGCTACTATAACTGGACATCTTAAAATCAGGTCTGATACATTCATACAACATTAAAAAACAAACAAACAAACAAAAAAACCCCAACTGGTCAAAATAGTTTTTGAGAGTTAATATTTTCTTCAGCATATGTTTGGATAATGCAGGAGTCCCAGAGGATATGAGGGAAACTGAAGGATGAGAAGAAATCTAGCAGTGGAGATGTTACAAAGATTAACTTGCAGAGCTGTCAAGCTGACATTGATATGGGAAAGAATAATGAAAAAGAGCAATTGAGCAGGGTAAAGGAGGCAATGGCAGCTGATACTGATTATGGAAAGCATTTGCCAGTAATAGTGCTGATGTATATAACTTACACCTCTGTAGAGTGTTTGTCTTATATGATATCTTGGTTACTAAATTATAATGACAGAAAGTTAGCAGAATAATCATCTTAGAATGGATGGAAAAGCAATTACAAGAGACGATTCAAATTTGGGGAACTTCACTGAACAAGCCCTATGGTCAACATACTAATATATTCATATATCATTATCAACCTGCTAGGTGCTCAAAGCACATGGGGCGGGAACTAATTCTTACTGCCTTTTATTACACACAAGTTCATTTTAGTCTTGTAGCAACACTTATCTGTCACAGGTTCTTTTTAATAATACTGATGGTTTTAATTTAATGTCCAGTGCAATAACCACAAGTAAATGGAGATGCTTAAATTGCCCCTGCAAAACCAAGGAAAGTCCAAGGCCTTGTTTACCATAACAAAGCTTTTATTAGCACTTGACAAAGAGATTATGCAATGGCTCGGGCTCTCTGTGGAATAGCTGAAACTGGCATCCAAGATCAGGAGTCTGCCAAAAACCTTTGCGTAGTTTGGCACCTATGAAGTGGCTGTCAGTTTACTTATGTTCCTAATCTGACAGTCACTAAAAATAGTTAAATGGCTGCTTTCTACGGCTGGAGAAACCATGTCCCTCTGGATATTTGCGTTAGGAGGGAAGGGAACAATTAGTGAATTGCATTTATTTACTTCCAGGTTTACAGTTAAGAGCACACAGCATGGAACTGAACATGCTTGCTTGTGAAATGATATTTATGGCATGACTTTAAAAAGATTTAAGTTTAAGCACACACTTGTTTCTGTCTTAATAGTAACTAATGTGCTTTTTTTTTCTTTACAGCCAGCAATCAGCTGAAGACCTTGCAAGAGTACCTGCTAATTCTACCAGCAATATCTTGAATAGGTTATTGCTTAGTTACGATCCTAGGATAAGGCCTAATTTCAAAGGTTTGTCAGATATTTCAGCCTTTTTTAATTGAATCTTTGGAATGTAGCTTTTGCTACCTCTGTTCTACCTGTTCTTCAAAATGATCAGCTTGTAATCACAAAACACATTGCAGAATGCTCTATATTTTTTATAGTCCTGCTGGCAGTTTGGTAAGAATCAAGCTGGAAGTAAAAGGAAGGACATAAAGTGTTAGCTCACAGGGAGATGGAGGGAAAAGAACAATTTTTGACAAGTGGTTTGCCTGCATTAAAACGTTCCTCTCACATGAGTGATTTTCTTGGATGGCACTTCTTATTTAAATCTGGACGAGATATTACACTCTTGGCTACTAGTGATGTGGTGGGTGCTCTGTCACAATCATCAGGCATTAAACGAAATATTATGCTTATTGCATAACTAAAGGCATCACACTTAACAGGTCTGGTCGAAAACGAAAACCCAAACAACACAAACTGTTGTAACTGAAAAATGAAATTTTATCTTGGTTCTGGTGAACCAAGAGCGTGAGTGTGAATTTATGCATTAGATGTACACTGAAATACTTTTTACAGACAAGCAAACTAGTAGGTGAAGCATATACTGCTTGGTACTGCATTTGCTTACTCTGTCAAAATAGTCTTAATACATTCTTATATTCTCTTTTGTTGATGAAAATAGGAAGAAACCCACTGAATTAAGTATTGGTAACAGTGCAAAATAGATCAAATACATGCAGCTAGTGTACATGCTGACACTCTCAACATACAGGTGCTAAATAAAACTAGTGGATTATGATTAGTTCGTCCAACCATCAGGCCACTTCTCCGTGCTTTGTGATAATTCTCTGTTAACACTAGATTAAATGACTGCCAATCAGTTCCCACAGGGTGACAGGGGGCAGATGTAGCAGCTGTCACGCCATTCCTCTTCAACTACAGGAATCCTGGCTATGGAAAAGAGGGAAAAATCCAGGCCATCCTAATATCTTCACAGCTGCCGGGCTTTTAGATTTTTTTCTTGGTAAATCGATAATCATTGTAAAATGGAGCAACTTTCCAACTCTTGTACTCTAGCTGTGAAAGCTGCATTCTGTCTGTATTCGTACTTTACAGTTATGCATTTGACTTGCACAAAAAGGTATCCTCCTACAGTATAAGTAAATGTCTCATCATAAATCATAATCAGGTAATTTGGGATGATGGAACATCATTATGACCTTGACAGTTTAAAAAATGTCCACCACTCAAAATGTGAATTGCCTCTATCCATTACACTGTGTGCAGATGTAATACTGGATTGTGCATTCTGTGATAACAGAAAATAATGGAATTCAAAAATTATTCAAATTTGTGATCTGTGAAATGCTTTAAGCTTAGCACTGTGGACTAAGGTTTCTTTTTTTTTCTGTTTTCTTATCACTATATTGAGAAGAGTTTCTTCAATTTCTATTGACTTTCAAAGGAAATAGATTAAACCATAGCTTTTGAAAGCTGTGTATATACTAACTTGAAATAACAAAGTTTTGTGATCCTTTAAAGAAAACATTTCACATTGTGACACCTGTATGAAGGAGCTTTAAAAGAAGAGTGATGCACCATTGCTGGACCGTGCCGCTCACTAGAATTTTTTTTTTTTTTTTTAAGGCATTCCAGTTGATGTTGCAGTCAATATCTTCATTAACAGCTTTGGGTCAATTCAGGAGACAACTATGGTAAGGCTGAAATTAAATTAATATATCACACATGGTGATTTTCTTATTAAATTAAATTTCAGGCTGAGGATTATGAACTACAAAGTAGAAATGATTGTTATGATTGCGGACTCTGAGGACTGAGATAATGACATTAGTCATAGACTGCTTTATGCCATAAACCTCTTAACCTGTTTAACTATATTGTCTACAGATTATTATGGCTTTTAGAGTCTAATGTATATGAAAGGAAATCCATCGTTTCTATGATTCAAGAAATACACTTATTTCCATAAATAACTCCGTTCAGGGGTAGTATGAATTAGGTAATCTTCCTGAGAGTTAATACTTGGATTACTTGGTGTATTACTAAAGAAAATACTAGGACTCTTTATGAGAGAAAAAGAAGATACATGCTGAAGCATAGAGGTTCTCTCTCTTTTATGTAGATATGAGGGTAGGACTAAACTGTGCAGGAGTAGGAGAAGCAGAGGAAGTAGAACATCAATGACCATACTTTTTTTAATTTACTATACAAGAGAGATAAAAATGAGGAGTTAAATTTCCAAAAATGCATTTTCACTTCAGCCAGAAAATTTCACCATGTCAATAATAGGACCAATAAACCTCATTGCAGTTTTGACTCTCCTTGTTTCTGTAGGAAATAAAATCTATTCCAAAATGAGGAGTAGTTTCAGCAAAGCCATTTCCAATATTCTAGGACTTGAAGATCTATTTTTTTTCAAATGGTATTTTCAGTAAGTACTGTGAAAAATATTGACAAAATAATAATATTTAATTGTTGAAAGTGTTCTGATAAAGGGTTTTATTTTGTATAGAAAAGTGGGAAATACACCATGTCTTGCCAGTACATGGGAAGCCACACTCTTGGAGTGCGGGGTCCAAGGTGCTCCCTGATCATCTCATTCAGAAATAACTTTGGTGGTCTGCTGCATGGAAAGTACTGAGTTCCCAAATCAGGCTTCTTTTTTAAATGCTGTGATTAAGGCAACATTGCTACCCAAAAATGCATAGAAGCAATGAACCATAATAATAGGGCACCTTTTGTTTTTTTATGGATCTAAGTACCCACATAATATTCAGATAAGCTAACATATTCAGGACTAGCTTACGTGATACTCTAATAATATTTCAGTAGGGCTGTGGAGCAGCTCAGAATTAAACATGAGATAGTTGAATTAACTTTTCAACAGCTTGGCCAGAAATTTCAGGTTTTTTAACTGGAAGTGAATAAAAGATTTAGATTTAACTGCAAATGATAATAGGTGAACTAACAGCATTAAGAGGAAATTATATTAAAACAAAGCTTGTAAGTATGCTGAAGATACCTCAAGATTTATTTCCCCAAAAAAAAAAACATTGAAATTTAAAGAGGGGAGGAAGAGGAGGAAAGTAGGAGTTAGAGAAGTATCTTAGGATGGCAGATATATTTGGTCAGATAACCTGAAATTTATTGCATGCTTTAAAAATTTACTTTCACAGAGGCTTTTTTTTAGAATTCACCCAGATCCAAATAGTAATAAGATGTGACTGTAAGGAGTGTGCATCATCCCCACCGAAACTAAGTATGCTGCCTGTAGCAATGCATGTGTGCCTATCCAGGAATTCCTGATATGATCACTCATGAATTTACTAGGATGTTCTGTAAGATTAGTCATGCTTTCCTCTATATTTCAGAACTTCAGACACCTTACTTTAATATCCTTATTTTAATTTATGCTTTTATTTAATTTTCTACATCTAGCTCATCACCATGAAAACTAAGCACATTTATGTGATGTTTGGATTAATTCTTCGTTGCCTTAATGTATCATATGAAGTACTGATGAAAAGAATGGTCAATCTGTTCTTCCATATGTCACTTGGGACACTTTTCCTGCTGCAATGGGTATTGGGTCCTGTGGATGTTTAGGAACCACAGCTTGTTAGAGGAAAGGCTGGTACTTACCTTTGAAATGATCTGACTAATTCACAAGAAGTAGAAGAGGGTTGCTTAGAGTAGGATAAAACTTCTCCAGAATCACAGGGAAAGGGTTTTCTGGAACTGAAGCACCACATCTATGAGGGACCAGAGTGGCCTCTTGCATTCAGAAAGGAAAGGCTTTTTCGTATGGTAGCAGAAGTGTCTGTGTGGAGGAAGAGAGTGGCTGCATCTCTATTGTTTTAGACATTGATGTGAATCATGAAGAATATTGATGTCTTGATTGTTTCTAAAGTTACCAGAAGCTACTAAGCCGGTTGGAGGAATATAATGACTATGAAATTATTTATAGGTATTTAATTTAATGAAGTATCATGATGATTCTTGGCTCTGTAGATGTTCCTGGATGTAATAGCTGAATTCATAGGTTTTCACAAAATCTGTGTGAGGGGTAAAGTGTTCTATTATAGCCATGCTAAAGGGTTGATGCCTTGTTTTGGGTGATGGAAGGGTGGGGAAAAATAACCATGAGTGCTAGGTGAGTTGAAGCAAGGTGGCAGTAGAAAGCCCAATAGACAAATGTGCAAAACACCAGGGAGAAAAGGCCATGGTGCATGCTGGTCTTCTGTTCAGAAGGATGTTAAAAGAGATGTTAAGAAAATGTTTTCAACAGGATGTACTGTATCCCACTCCTAGATGCTTCTCTGAAACAGACAGCTCTGGGCTTAATGTCCATAGCTTCTTACTAGTCAACACACTCCCAGGATGTCACTCTCTTTGACATTGTTGTGACTGGTTCTGATAGTTCCTGATGTATCAGGAATCCCACAAAATTATTTTCAATTATTTTTGCCTCACAGTCCTTCCAGATTGCATTCTTGTCTATGAAGTTGACTCATTTTCAACAAAAATATTACCTTCCACTGAGGTAGAGTTTACTTACTTTTAAGAGAGCTGATGATTTCCTTATGGAAAAGCAGGTTTCAACAGATTTGACTTAACACTGGTTTGAAGCAAGATAGGACCCATAGTGTGTATCCTCTACCCAGAAACCCATGTAGCTTTAATCAAGCCCTTGTGAAGAAACTGAAGATCAGGTGTTTGCTGTATCTTGTTCATGTCACAAAAGCATTGCAATGTTGCCACAAAAATCAAACAAGTTACCTGGAAAAACTAAGAAAAAAAGAAGCAAACAGCTAGCTACAGAATGAATAAGACTGTATACATATTAAATGGAGCAGAGCTTGTATACTACCTTCCAGTAAGCTCCCTTTATCTTGAATCCTATAACTTGTTTCCTTCCAGCTCATTAGACTACTTGTGTTAACTAATCCTTACGCATCCTCTGTCTCTGATTTTACATGTGTTTTCTTAGACTGCAGATTTGTGGGATAATAAGATGATTATGCCATAATTAGAAACCGTTATGAACTGGATGAAAGAGGCAAGGATTCCTGGGGATAGAGACTTTATGGTATTAATACTCATAGGGCTATAATATTTCATCTGTGCTGATGATCTGACTCTTCACATACAGAATTTATGTTCAAGGTTGGTACTTGCAGTATAACCTTCTTTCACTGGCTGGAGTGACAAAACGCTACTTCCTCTTTCTGCTTTACTTTAAAACCTCACAGAAAGGTCTTTTTTAATATTTATGCATATAAAGAAAGTTTGATTTCCATTTCTAACCTCAAAAATTACATTCTCTACTGTATTAAAAGACAGTGTTATTATGTTTCCTTTCTTTCTATGAGTGCAGTTCACGTAGGAAGTTTTCAAGATCTGTGTGTTTCAGTTAGCAGAGAGAAATGTATTGTCCATGCCTGTTTTCTGGCCTGAGGAGTTTTTCTGGCCACGTGCCCACTATTTAGTAGGTTCCTAGAATGCCTCCCCTTTCAAACTCCTGCCTTCTGTTGAAGTTTCATAGGAAAATAAAGCCCTGTAACATACCTCTGCAATTCTATTTACCTGCCAGGTTCTCCTACCTCTAATGCTCTTTTTCACTCCCCACCTCTAGTTTCAGGCTTTTTTATTTTTGATTGACTCTCCTTTATGATAAAATACTGATCTTTCTGAAATATTCAAATAATGTTTGCAAAGTGTATAGGAAGTAGACCATGTGCTCCTTGGAGTCCACTTCTTCAGCTCTTATCAAACCTAATCGTAGTGCATATACTAAATATTAACATTTGAGAGGACTGGTTGTATATTTCCTTCAAAATAAATTTATACCAGATCAGTCTATACTGCTGCCAGATGCTGCAATAGTTCATATTCGTCTGAGAATAAGCCCTTCCACATATCATTGCCTGGCTGGCCACACTCGTATCCTGACATCTCTTTGTTTCATTCTACAATTTCTGTATTGCCTCAAGTATGTGGTGACCTCACTTTCCAAGTACCCCATGCCATGAGTTTCTCATCATTTAGGTAGATCTGGGCAAAGGGCATAGATTAAAACACAGGAAGTTCTACCTAAACATAAGGAAACATAAGGAAAAACTTCTTTACTCTGACGGTGATGGAGAGATCGTGGTATCTGCTTCTCTGGAGACTCAAAACCCACCTGTTTGTGTACTTGCACAATCTGATCTAGATGAACCTGCTTTGGCAGGGGAGTTGGACTAAATGATCTTCAGAGGTCGCTTCCAGATCCTACTATTCTGTGAGTCTGTGATCCTGGGTTAAAGAGGGTTTTGTCTTCCAAAAGTTCTTCATATTTCACAACCTCCCATTGTTTGGTATATGTAAGTTCATATGTAATAGAGCAAGCTAGGAAATAAAATTGCATCGACCTGATCTTACTTCCAATTCTTATTTTGCCAGTGCATTCTGCTTTTCAATGGTGTAAACATCTCCTCCTTCTGAATGGGTAAGCTGAAGGGAAGTGTTGGACACTGCTTATCATTTGCCTATGGCTTTGAGAGGGCATCTTATTTTTGTTAAAACTAGGGTAATGCACTTGTGGGGAAATTAATTTTGGTGTAATTAATAGTTTAATGCTTGCAAGCATGAGTGCTATGCAGTATTTATCTCATATGGTTTAAGTGTTTTCAAGAAAGCAAGCAAAGTACATTTTCAATTAAATATATGTAATTGAAAAGATGCTTTCTGAGATACTGATCTGAATTCCCTTCTCCTCTGAAGCTTTGCTTCCAGTACAAAGTCACTTCATATTGACTATTATTTTATACTTCTTTACTTTGACAAGAAATTAAAGGTGTTTGTATAAATAAGAGTCAGACTACATTACTTTTTTCAAAAATGGTTTGCCAACAAGTAGCATATCTCTCAGAATTATGCATATCAATAGATACTGTGTCATCTCTTTCTACTTAGTTTGGATGCTTTCCTTTTCCATACAATGCAGTAAGGAAAAATATTACACAGTATGGTGTAATTGAAAAATACCTGGGCTGATCTGACTGGTAGATTGGACATGGGAAAGTAGGCACTGTATTCCTGTTAGCCAGATAAACCAAATGGATAAATTATTCTGCTCGAAGTCTTAGGCCAGTAAATTTCTTCTTGTTGGAGTGCCTGTATCAACATGGCACTTGATGTGGACAGTAAATGTACATTCACTGTAGTAAGCACAATAGAAAAGAAGTGACATTATGTCAACAGTAAAATCTGAGAGTGAGCATTAACATGTATATAAATAACTTTATAAATTAATTTGTTATGCAAAATACATTGACAAAAAATATATTGAGAACCTTCACTCTCAGGTTTCTAGCATTTTGCTGTAACTGTAAACCAGTATCAGTGTTTTCACTGTTCTACATCACAAAACTCTTATCTCAGAATGCTTTGTACTTAACACAATTATGAAAAAAATCAAAACACATCATTGAAGACACTTGGAAAATGGAAAATAGAAATTATCTTACATACAGAATTTTGGGTTTTTTGCTTTGTTAGTATTTTTAGTTTATATAAAAAATGTCTTGATTCTTTTTTTCTATATGTGATCTATATCTCGTTTGCACAGTTACATGAAAGAGAGGCACTAGTTTAAATGTAAAAAGCAAAAAGATTTCAAAGTAGGCCTGAAAAATCATAACTGACATACTGGGTCAGATTTTTTTCCTTTGGCTGCACACAGCTTTCACTAAGGACAGAATGTGTGCGAGTATTGTTTTGCCCTGACACACATGCTACTCCAATTCCCAAAAGCAAAATTAGGTTCTCATTGAACATAGCTCTACTACTGACCATCCTTGAGCAAGAGTCTTATTGTATCCAGAAGGAAGTTTCATCTGTGGAAAGCCTTATTTTTCTCTCTCTGAGATATACTCTGTTTCTGCTTTTGTACATGCTATGCAAGTTGGGATCTGTTTTTCTTCAGTTGCCAAAAGAGTCCTAAGTCACTGTTACAAGGTCTGAGGCTGTATTCTGGTTGTGTAGTGCAAAAATCTATTATCTACTCGGTCTGTTTCCTGCTTCTATAGTGAGATATTTTGCCTTCGTTGTGCTGCTTAACCAAATGGAGAATAAGCGGGAAATTACAGGATATTCTTAGAGAAGTGATATTGTGCCTGCTGCTTGCAGCGATTTAGCTATGGCCTTCTCCTGCCCTGCTGCATGCTGTCTTTGTGTCTGGGTAAGAAGGGACTTCTATCAAGGGGATCAAAAAATGATTGGTGGGAGACAGTTTAGTCCTTTAGAGAGACTTACTATATTCAAAACATGAGTGAGAGAAAATGTGCTTAGTAAAGTCTGTTAAACTTAACACTAATGTCATTTGAATAGTGATTAATATCTTTATGCTGGAGAAATCAGTAACAAATTGCTTTTCTCTTCAGAATCTGAAGGAATGGTTTTCTTTCTCTGTGGGTTTCTGGCTAGGCTTTTGGCTAGTCTAATATTTATGTATTTTTTCCATCAGGATTATAGAGTCAACATCTTTCTAAGGCAGAAGTGGAACGACCCCAGACTCAAACTACCCAATGACTGGAGAGGTTCAGATACACTGACAGTGGATCCAACTATGTTTAAATGTCTTTGGAAGCCAGATTTATTCTTTGCAAATGAAAAAAATGCAAACTTCCATGATGTCACACAAGAAAATATCCTTCTTTTTATATTTCGAGATGGAGATGTCCTAGTCAGCATGAGGTACTTTACTGATATATTTCTACTCTTTTTGTGAATTACTTGAACTGAGATATGTATGCTGTGTTACACGTAATAGCTTCATACAGTTTACGACTAATATTTAAATTTATCTGACAGTTTTAAAACAATACTACTGTAAGTTAAATGTATGTAAAGAAATCAGACAACACAGCAGGTACTAGACATTTGAAGTGTATGTATGCTTGTATGTGATGTTAACCTTAACATTACTTAAACCGTAAACTTAACACAATAACTAAAATATTATTTTGGAAACAAAATTTAAACCCATTTAATAATTGCTTATATTTCTGGAAACATAATGAAATGGCTATGTTATCTGAAGTAAAGCCTTCATCAAAACAGTGTAATTTGCACACTTCTTGAATGTCAACTAAAGAAAATTATGATGACTTACTAGTGATATAGGGAAAGGCAGAAATTACAAAATTTGTGAATATAAATGTTTTGCAGCCTTACCAGATACAGATTTTTTTCAGAACACCAACATTTTCATTTTGTTGCAATTAACATGTACTTTCTTGTGGCTTTTCTTGGTTTAGCAAATTTATGCACCATGTCATATAGATAATTATCCATAACAGCAAATTGGTTGATTAAAGATCTGAATTACAGATCTGGAGAGTTGTGGTGGGTTAGGCACTTGCCCCCTTGAGTTGGTTTGGCAGTTATCTGCTCCCCAACACTTTGAAATCACCCAGGCTAGGACTCAGTCGGCTGGAAGTTAATAAATGAAGCTTTATATTTACAGCTTTGCACAATATACAAGCAGATATTTGCAATGTATAACAGATATTTACACATATATATAGTAAAAAGGTAATACAGAAACACCACACCCCTCCTAGAGATCAAAATCCCTAAGAGGGGTTTCTAACCACCCCTACCACATTCCCTCCTTCCCCAATCTTATCTCACCAGCTGTTTTATGCAGCAGATAGGCAAAGATAGATTGGCCAGGGGCATTAGCAGCAGGGAAAAAGTTAGTAAAATTATTCAGATTCAGCTATGAACGGCAGGGAGAAAGAGCCATGCATGCAGGAACAGCCACAGCCCAAAGTGGTCTGAAGTAGTCTCAAACCATCTCACTTATCTATATTTGGGTTACAACTCTTAAAACATTTTTTTTTTCTTCTTTCTCAGTAGAGCAATGAGTGAAGTAGCATCATCAGTGTTTTCCTCTCTCAGCCTATAGTCTAATTTCTCATTCAAATCCTTCAATTAGTTCAAACCAGCAGACACCTCCACTACTGAAATTTACTAGGTCAGAGGGCTTGGAAGTATGATGAAGCCTCTATTTACAGCAATGCAAAATTTACAAGCATATATAGACAATATAACTACATGTATTTATGATTGTATACAAATTACAAATAATATAGAAATACAAACTCCTTCCTGGATAAAGATAACTGCCCAGAAGAGCTCAAAACTACCCCCTTTCTCCTTCTACTTTCCCAGACAGACAAACAAAACAAGGAGAAAAGCTTATGTTGTTTTCTGTTAGCTAAGATTAGTTGAGAGATATTAGAGTGGAGTTAGGAGGAAGCTAATAGATCCAGCATCCCAGACCAGAGTGGGACAAATTGTTGATATTTTTGCTTTTTATCCCTCTCAGCAAACCAACGAATGATATGGACTTTGTCATAATTTTGTTTCCACAACCAATGATCTAATTTCTCTCTCTAAGATATTCCAATTAGCCTCAAACCAGCACAACAGTTTTTAGACCAATGTTTTGTAGAGATAAGGCTCCATTTCCTAATAATGAATGAATTTTCTTCTGGTGTGAACTGGAACATACTGCCCTGATAGAGGAAAACATGATTATTCAAATATATTGCAACTTTACCGTTTAAGAGGGAGCCACTTCTGAAATTATGGTCACATGAGCTATTTCTTCCTGGAGCAGAAGTAGCTGGGGAAAAAAAAAAAAAAAAAAGTGAAAGTCTAGATTATTTCTTTTCAATTCTAAATCAGGATGAGTAGGATGAGTAAACCAGGATGAGAAAACTCAGTCTCAAGTCCTTTGCCAACAGTGATCAGCAAAGATATATATTGGGCAATCAAAGCATTTCATTTGGCATACTCCAAAGGCCCTGGTTCTCATATCATTTTTTTCATAGCATGTTTTTAAGTAGAGAGTAGTATTTTAAAAAATAACTTTTTGTTCTTAATGCCATCTAAGGTAACCAGGTAGCTCACACTTCTAAAAATTTTTGTTTCTGTATTTTCAGATTGTCTATTACTCTGTCATGCCCTTTGGATTTGACCCTGTTTCCTATGGATACACAGCGCTGCAAGATGCAATTGGAAAGCTGTATGTAAACCAGTCTGTGCATACAAAGAGTTGATTTCTATGCATGCATGAGAATCAAACAAACAAAAAAATTCTATACTGTTTGTGTCAACATTTTAAATAAATATTAATATTCACTTATTCCTACCAACATACATTTACTTGTCAAAAATGTTTCTTACAGTTATAGCACCATGCACTCTGTGTTCAGTTTTCGCTATCAAACATAATTACAACTGATGGGTTTTAGAAAAACCTTACAATAAACTTAGTAAAATGGAAGCATATATCATTTGGAAAAAAGGAATCCATAGTTTCCCCAGGTAGTTTTAGTTTCCATAACCTGTGCTGCTTTATAGGTTGTTGGGGTCCAATTTATTTGCCATACTTGATGCCAAACCTCTTAAAGTGGTTTCAAGATATTTTGTGCATGTTGTCAAGCATCTCTTTCTTACCAGTCCTGGTCTCTAAACAATTTGATTTTATGAAGTAGTAGCCAGATCTCATCTCTGAAGGGATGAATGCCATGCTGGAAGTTGCAGTCAGAATGTTTTTGAAACCCATCATCTTCCTGCACCTACTTATGTTCAGGTGTTTCCCAGCACTCCAGTCCCTGCTGATGCCACTTTCACAATAGTTTTCTTTGCATGAGTAAGGACAAGTGTGAAGTACAGAGAAGACTGTACATAGCTCCAACCCATTCCTGTTGTAGTACAGAGGCTCTGTTCCATTGTTACTCCACCAGGTATATGAGTTAGCTGAAGTAAACTCTTATGGTAAATTCAAATCAGTTTGGGATTAAATTGAAATTATGCATTAATCCTAATGGAAGTTTGCCCAAGCTTTCTCAGTCTGGATGACTTTACAAGCATTATAACGGTTCTTCCAAACAGAACTGCTCGTTTGTTGTTTTAGGAAAAGAACAAGATTCATCACAGCAATTGAATTGTTAAATTCTTTTGACATTACAAGGAATTGTGAGAGCTCTTAAAATTCAGTGTATTTTTTATCCTTTGATGAAGTAGAGTATGAATGAATATGGGGACTTCAAAGCTGTGGAGGACAGAGCTTTGCTTTTTTTTTTTAGACAGTAAACACTCTAACACCTTTTATTCAGTGTAATAATAATACTGATATGATATGATACATTGTAATGCTAGTAATATAATGTTCTACTCACCAATTTCTAATTTAGGTCAACATAGAAATTCAGTTGTTGATTATTTAATTTTTGTGTTTAATTATTTGGACAGGAAATAGAATGAGTGAAAGAAATAGGATAGATATAAGCTAGATTTTCTTGCAGAGTTTACTCTGATTAAGGTGGTTCTTGAAATAGTTATTATGTTGTTCTTGCAGTTGGTTACACAACTGATGACTTACGGTTTATCTGGCAGTCTGGAGATCCTGTACAGCTAGAGAAAATTGCTCTGCCTCAGTTTGATATTAAAAAGGAAGATATTGAATATGGTAACTGTACCAAGTATTATAAAGGCACAGGTAGGTAATATAAGTGAATTCCATGGAAAAAGACTTTTAAGTTTATTTTAATTACTGTTTATAATTAATGGCTAATATTCCACTTCGTGTCTTGTATTTTATCTCATAAAATATATTAGTTTTAACAAAGAAGTAGTTCGTATAATAGTAACTATCCTGTACCATTGCTTCAGACTAATTCACATGTAGATCTCTCTAGGTTGCAAATAAGATTCAGTGTTTATCTTGGTTTTGCTTGCATGTCTTGTAATCTTGCTATCACCATTCTGTTTCTATAGTCCTAACTCCCACTTATGCTTTTAAGTGTCTAAATTTTCTGAAAAGTTGTTCATGTGGAATTATGCTAGTTGCAGCAAAGTGGAGTAATTTTGGTTTTCTGTTCAACTTTTATTTCAGAAGTGGACAATATTAGGGTGTAACTTCAACTCCTTTGCCTTGCAGATTCTTTCTCTAAGTGCTCTGGAAAGTCTGTCATATAAAGCTGCTTACAGACCTCAAGCCTGTAGGATTATTTTCTCTGTGTGGGCACTAATTTAATGGTTTCTGTATTCTGGCTTCTAGTGTTTTATCTTTTTTACCTTGATTGATTCCTGTGTATACTTATATCCAAACTACTTACTTGGACAATTGCCAGACTTTCTACAGCAACAGAGCTCAGCAGGTCCTATTTTAATCAATGTTCTTAAATCATATGAATGCATGTCTCATTCAAACTCAACAAGAACAGTTGTGGTGCTGTAGCTTCTGAGGTTTCTGCAAATTTCTCATTGACTATTAGCTGAAGCTGAGGGCCTGTTACTTGCAGTTGATCCTGAGCTTGATTTGAAGAGATCTCAGGTAACTTTAGTATATCTCAGAGCGAAGGAATTTAACATGAAAAAGATAATAAAAATTGAAATGGGGTTAGTTTTTTTAACTTCAAATTTATTAAATTATTTGCCTAACTATGTAATTCAACATTTCAGGTGATTTACCTTTACTAAATAATATGAAATTTGCTGTCTTCAGGAAAATTCTGCATTTGTAAAAGCATAACCAACAACTGTCAGGGATTGCTTTCAAATCTAAGTCAGGATATGGTAGAAGTTTACTGAGCAGTGAGAAATGTTTTATTCCTAATTAAACAGTGAATTTACTGTAAATAATAGACTAGAAAGTAGTAAAAAGTTAAAGTATTGAATCTTTCAAGTCCCAGATCAAATTCATAGAAATGGTAAAGTTGTAAAACTTACATTATCTTGGAAGGAAAAAAGAAATACTTACTCAATAATGCTATGTTGGTATGGATGTTATGATGTCCTAAATCAAAAATTAAGCATCTAAAAACAGTCTTTAGATATTGTAGGTACTTCAAGAAACCTTAAAGAAGAACGTAAGGATTGTACACTTCACCATTAAACAGAAAAGAAAATCAATGTTGTTCTCTTGAGTTTCAGCACCTTGTGATCACAAGTTGAAGTCACACTGTGCAAAATGCTCAGTTAATTGGTCACATTTTGTGCGTGTGTTTGTACGTTGAACATCAAAAAGAGAACATGAAGGAACCATCAATGAGTGGAGTGGCAGCACAATTTTTTTTAGCATTTTCTTCATCCTTTTTTTGCAATTTTTTTTAATAAAATTAAGAATATGTTTATTAATCCCATAATTAAGATAGGAATTAAAACTTAATTAATGTCAGTGAAATATTTTAGTTCTCCAACATAATTTTAAAAGATGTTTTCAGTAATCAGTAGTTGTTTGTTTTCTTTTTAATTCTTATAAGACAGTAAAAAAAAAAAAAGGTAGATTTTGCACACAGTTTAAAGTAATTCAGTAAAGGATTTTTCCAGTTAATGAAGAGGCAGTGTTGCTGCTGTGAAAGCAGATTTCCAAAATGATGGCTTGTGTAAGAGATTCTTGCCAATTGCAAAAAAA
>VWZI01017393.1:107428-168636 GCA_013396835.1 Psilopogon haemacephalus | reverse complement strand
CCAAAACAAAAAAAAAAAAAAAAAAAAAAAAAATCTTACTGCTTATTTATGTTGGTTGACCTTTTATCATACCTACCTGATAAAAAAGAAAACAAATTTGGGGTGAATTTTTGTTGGCAATAAGGCAAATACTTAAATTTACAGATTGCCTGTTCTTTGTTTATCCGTATGTATGACAGATCCAAAGAGATCCTCAAGAGTGGAATGACAATAGATAATATTGTCTGCCTGATGAAGATAATACAAAAGCATACAGAATGCATTTCTGGCATAAAGCAAATAAATAAGGTCTCTCATTTGAGAATAAAACTTTAAAGTATCTGGAGACTATTTAGAAATTATAGCAAGGGAAGTGATATCCATTGAAGAAGATATAATGAACTATAAAATACCATAGACTTCTATATCCTTAATGCCTGTGTTTCCTTAATATTTTATTGCTTTAGGTATTTTTGTTATTGTATGCCCAAACAGCATTTTAAAGGTGACTTAGCATTCTACATTACTTAGTTGATAAACTGTAGAAGATGAATAGATACATTTTTTACTATCTTCTCAATCAGCTTTGTACCAACTTGCCTGACATAGACTGATCTGAATTTTGAAATTGTTGTAATATCACAAAGGAACTGATAGTATAGCTATGAAGTTGTTTTCACAATATTAACATAAAAATGACAGTTCCACTGAGTGAAAATATGAGCAGGATTTGTGTCCTAGTTATCAGACTCCTGATCCATCTGTTATCTCCAGCAAAAACTATAGTAGCTGCAGCTTTTTTCTGTATTGAATTAAAATATGTCTTCTGAAATATTTGTGTTATTTAAATCCTCATCTTAAAATATTTGAGGCAGTATTCTTTGTTTTGAAAATGTACAATGTTTCAGAGTCTTTTTTAAAAGTCTGAACGAATTTTAGGAGTCACCTGCATCAGCTGGGGAAATAATTATTTCTTAATGCCATTTTTTGTACAAATTAATGCTAAGTAGTATTTTCAGATAAGATTCAGCTTATGACTACTAGACCCTTCAAGGTGGAGTGCATCTTGAAGCCAGCATGAAGATGTGATTCACTTTAACTGCCTGTTGCTGATACCTTGTGAGATAACGGAGAGTGCTTTATAGAGCACAAAGAGCACCATGTGCCTGACCACACTTGGTGGTTATATAGACCTGTGTTATGAACACTTCTTTGTTCATATTGAATCCTTTTGCTTTATAAAGAAAATCAAATAATTCAATTTTTGCCCTTAACTTACACAGAAAGACCTGGAAGATATGGATTGGAAGAGGTTGACTTGCCAAGCACATTAAACATTAATGCATTTATTTCTTTAAAGGTTATTACACTTGTGTAGAAGTAATCTTCACTTTAAGAAGACAAGTTGGATTTTACATGATGGGTGTTTATGCTCCTACACTTCTAATTGTTGTTCTGTCCTGGCTGTCATTTTGGATCAATCCTGATGCAAGTGCTGCGAGAGTCCCACTGGGTAACCTGCATTTACAAATACCATTATGATCCACTTTAACAGCATTGAGTCATTCTTGGTTGCTTTGTCAACATGACATTGGACACTGAAAGCAACTTCACTTCCATTATCTGCTTGTCATTTTCACAGAAACCTCCTCATTCCTGTTCTGTAAAATCCACCTCCACATTATGACTTTGCTTGATAATGGTTCCAGCATTTGTGTGATAATCACACTCTCCCTGATCCTCTCAACCTGGACAAACCTGATTTTATCCATGTATGGATGATGCTACAGATTGCTCTGGCAATACACAGTTTATAGGAACTCCAACATTTGAACAATCAGTAAGAAAGCAGGATGATGAAGGAGGCTCTAACTGCCTCTTGGAACAGTTTTTTCTGAAGATTAATAGAAACCAAATGATGCCTGGAGAAGAGTTAGCGTCCTTGTTACCTGACTGACTTTATTTTGTTAGAGACTCAGTTCATGAGAGTGCGTCAGGCTTGTGCATTCATGCTGCTCAGCACAACACAGTAGGCAGGCCCTTCATTTATTATTAAATAGTGGGACGTGGAGTTAATCAAAACAATATTATCTTAATTGGATTGTACATGAAACTTCAGCTATGGGGTGGCCAAATCCACTAACCCCAAGAGTAATGCAGAGCTGGGCTCTTGCATCCTGCACTTTGCCTCTTTCAATGCCATGAGCTCTCCCTTTCCATGCTCTGACTTCTACATCCTTCCCTTTCCTCTGCCACTCCCACTTCCCCAGTCCATACTTTCAAAACTTTTTCCATATTCTTGAAGGTTCAGTGCCCCTGTTTGTAAGACCCCAGGATTGCAGTTATATAATCCCTCCACCTGCCTGTGTCCCTCAGAAGATTTTTACCCTCATCTCCACACCCCCACAGGATCATGACTTCTGTGCAGACTCACCTGCATGAACATGTGTTGAGAAGCACTAGAGACCCTTGGAGTCAGGACCTGCCACAGAACCTTACTGGGCTTGTATTTGTGATCTGCAGTTTTGCAGCAGTGGGTAGCTGAAACCCCTGTGTTAAGAGCCAGCTGGAGCAGGAATATACTGAGTTTTGTTAAGTGGAAAGGTATCTGCATACTCCTCTGGCCTCACCCTAATTTCTCAGGTGACCTATGATGACTCTTCCACCTCCAGTGATATGGCAAGAAAAGAATGTGAGGAGCAGCTGAGGACTTTGGACATGTCTAGTTTGGACAAAAGGAGGCTGAGACATGACCTCGTTGCTCTCTGCAGCTTCCTGAGGAGGGGAAGTGGAGAGGGAGATGCTGATCTCTTCTCCATGGTATCCACTTGATAGAACACATGCAAAACTGAAGTGGGGGCAGATTTAGACTGGACAGTAAGAAGCATTTCAGAAACTGAAACTATTTTCGTCAAGAGATGGTTGATGTCTTTTAGTGTTTAAGAGGCATTTGAACAGTGCTCTTAACAACATGCTTTAACTTTTTGTCGGCCCTGAACTGATCAGACAGTTAGGCTAGATGACCAATGAAGATCCCTTCCAACTGAAATAGTGTATTTTATTCTAAAATCTGGAGAACCTGGAGTGAGCCACAGTTGGATGTCTTTCTTTAATTAAATATCACAAAACTACTATTTAATAATATTTATTGTACTGTTTTTCTAGGGGTCTTTTTCAGAATATAAATCAGTGTTGGGGTTTTTTTACCTTTAAAAATATTAAGTTCTTTGGAGATGAGTCACAATCTGTGTTTGATAGCAAGAAACAAATATAATATCTTTGAAAAATATTAAGGATGCATTCTACAATGTGAAATGTAAGACATATTATGAACAAAAAAATGAGTGAGTAAAATGTAGCAGACACGAAATTAAGAAGATAGGAACAAAACCTGAAAATATTTTTCACTTAATTACCTCCAATAAGGTTAAATTTTGAGTTGCATTTCCACTATCATAATCCTGCGCTTCAAAAAGCCAATTAGAAAAGCTTATTAATTATATATTAGATGTATAAGAGGCATAGTGCTGAAATATGTAGCATGGATGTCTTTGTGACTAAACCTACATGCTTATTTATTGTTTATTTGATTCACTTGTTCTGTTTATTGACTCCTCATATGTATTAGCATTTCTCAAATAATGCCTTTCAAAGATACTAACCATTGGCTTGGTTGTGTCTTTTCCTGAATCCCCAGAGAAGCAAAAAAGAAATCTCTAAATCTGACTATCCATTAGTCACAAGTCAGTATTTAGTAAAACAAGTTAACATTGTCACTGTACTAAGATTTGTATTGCTTCAGTTTGCAGGAGAGTGACAAGCTGACCCCTTTAGCTACATCCTGGAAGATAGCTGAATTCTAACAAGATTAGCATTTGTGTGTTAAGTGAATGGTATCTAATCCCAAGAATGTATTGCCAATGGTCACTTACACTCTCAATGGCTAGATGCATATAAAAGACATGCTCCTGCTCATCACTCCTGTCCTCATACCTGTCTTATTTCTAGTAATTTCATTTTTTAAAATTGTAACAAATGTAGGGTCTCAAAGGACAGGCATAAAGATACATGTTAAAACCCTGGTGTGAAAAAAGATTGGCAAGATTGTGTCTTTTAGCTTATGAATATTAATGAGAGAAGAGAATGTATCAGAAATATCAAATTATAGGGAAAGTGAGACAGAATATTTCCTTTTTCTAATAACATTAGTGAGATGAAGCCAGACATTTAAAAATCAGTAATAAAAACTAGGAAGTACTATTTGATACAGCACGTAGTTAACCTGTGTCATTCACTGCCAGCAGATAGTGCAGAGGCCAGTAAGTGTGATGGATTTAGAGAAGGGAGATTTATTTATCTGAGCATTTGCTGAAGTGCTTTGCTGGACTATCCACAGATAGCCTTAGGCAGTACTTTTTAAATAGTAGGTCTGTACCATCATGCTTTAGGCTGGGAGCTAACTAACCTTTCTCCATAGGCTTGGTCTTGCCATCAAGAGGGATGCCACACTAAGGGCAAAACTGCAGAGGTATTTCTTAGAAAAGCCTACTTTCTCTTTGCAGGTGTAGAGGAAGATCTGTGAATTCTCTTTAGTGCTTCTTGAGAATAAAAAAAAAATGAATTTTTTTTCTTTCTTTAAAACATGCAAGTAAGCAAAGAAACGAACAAAAACTCTTGAGCTTTGAGCTAAGTCAGGTAAATACCTAATGCAGCTGCTGCCAGAGATCAACTTATAACTCTGGTACTAAAGTCTCTGAGGCCATGCTGATCTGGCAGTAGAATGTTTCCATTCTACCTTGAAACCCTGGAAGTTTCTCAGGCTCTGAGAAGGAATTCTTCATCCTAGGAATCCAGACAAGTAGAAAGTAACAGTAGGTTACCATGACCTAAATTGCTCTGCTGAACAAACTGAAGAAAGCTTCACCAAAGTCCTTTTATCTAATGGGATTTGTAAGATAATTTGGTAGAATTAAATACTGAGGATTGCCTGTTCAGTACTTACCNTAGCTTTGCAATGGTACATTGATATTACACATTTCTGAATAAATCATCATATACTTTTATATTTTTAAAAATTGTATGCCTGTATTAATTTCTTTATACTTATCTTCAGTGCTTTATCAGCTAGTAAATTGCCTGTTTGAGATTAATAGCAAATAAAATGTCGTATCTATCTTACTAAAATCCAAATGGGAACAAGAACAAAAGAATGATGTGTTATTTATGATCAGCTAGAGTTAAATACTTTCAATACAGATATTTTCAGTTTCATTAACATTCCTACATTCTCAGTTACTTAAAATGGATCTGAAGAAAATGACCTCTCTATGAATTGCAAAATTCTAAGCCTTTGGATAACACAAGTGATTGATATAAGAAGTGTAGTTGAGGCTGACCAGCAATGGGCCAGGATTGTCTATGGGCATCAGTTATATTTCATGAAGCTGCCCACTCATAACTAAAAGTTTTTTATTGTTAGTGTTTACAAAACCAAAATGGAACATACTGAACTGGGAGGTTGAACTGTTTCCTCTCTGTGACAGAGATTACTAAAGTTAGCTTTTCACAAATGTAGCTGTTCATGCTACTATTTCCATTTCATAGGAGCCTGTGGGAAATCTTTCAGGCTTATGTTTTGTCTCTTGTGATGGTGACATTTGGAAAGGAGAAATGTTTGTTGAAACCTAGTTTGATGATGAGTTTAACCTTTCACAGTTTTCACAGATGTGGGGGATTTTTTCATGACAAGGGTTTCCTGTAAGAATCTTTAGAAAGCTTCCTCTAGATCCTGGAAGCCTGAATAAAGGAATGTTTGTAGACTCTCAGTGACCTCAGTGTTTCCATCTTCACGGTGAATCAGAAACATGAACTTTTTACTACGCTGGCATAGTTTTGCTCTTCAGCAAAAACTTCTCTTTCAGCTAAGGTTTGCACACCACAGTTGTGGACAGATCACTCAGAGAATTGCTTCTGCCATAGGCCAGTTCAGATTGCTGGGACAACAGTAGCCAAATTTAAAGGACTTGAAGTCTTTTGGTTTAAGTACCATACATTTACCTTCCCTCTTCCCAGACTTACATGTACATTAAGTCTTTGGAAAGATCATTTCCCAACTGTATGATAGAGCAGGAAAACCACAACAAGACGTTTAGCCTCAACTGTCTGTTTCTCTGTGTATAAAATCAAAGTACTCAACCATTCAGCGTTTGCTGCAGTATCTTACTTAAGTATGCTGTTTAACTTGTTTGTTACGTAAAGGCATGTACACTTTGTATACCTGCTGCACCAACCACTTTGTGGCGTCCCATTCACCGTTACAAATCATTCACCATTGTTTCAGACGAAGTGCACAATCAGTGTTCATAAGGGTAAGTTTTCTTTAGTCATTTTATTGTTTTTCTTTCCACAGGTATTTTCTCAGTGCTCAGCTTGGCATCTGAATGTACCACTCTTGCTGCTGAACTTCCCAAAGTGTCTTACGTGAAGGCCTTAGACGTCTGGCTGATTGTTTGCCTTCTCTTTGGGTTTGCATCCCTGGTGGAGTATGCAGTGGTTCAGGTAATGCTAAACAATCCAAAGAGAATTGAAGCTGAAAAGGCAAAAATTGCCAAGGCAGAGCAAGCAGAAGGGAAGGGTGGAAATGCTGCCAAGAAGAACACCGTGAATGGCACAGGAACCCCAGTCCACATCAGCACTTTACAGGTAGGAGCTGTGAAGCTGTGTATGCAAAATCAGCATTATCCTCTATTAATGCAATTCCAGGAATATACTGTTGGAATAGTTCTGGATAGTGCTTAATCTTAGAAGTGGACAAGACATTAAAAACATGATGGTAATTAATGGCTAGCAGGCTGACCTATTGGTCCCTAGTAATCTAAGGTCACATGTACTAAATGAAAAAATCTGTCTTTTACTATCTAGTGCCATGGTTGCTGCTGAGCTTCAGGTAAATAAAGTAGCAAGTGGCTTTACACTTGCTGTTTTTCTTGTAATAAATAGCAGCTGTTGGACTGTAACTATTCAGAGGACAGGATTCCCAGTCAGTATTTGCTAAGAGCATACTCAAATACTCATCTTATTGCTTCTCCCAGGAATGGACACAGCTGTCCCACATTGCATGTCAAGAATCTATGAAGACAGGGATCCATAAATCTTGGTATTTGTAAACAAAAGACAGGTCTGTTTGTCTGTCAGACAGTTCCTGCACTTCATGTGTTGCCAGATAGAGTTTATGGGTAATTGGGTAAGTTATCATTATATGGATAAAAATGAGATGTACACCTTCACCTAGGCCAAAGTTTTCTAAATTCCTGGTGTTGTAAAACGCCCTGATTGTGCTCCAAGAGTTAGCAGATGTCCCAGACCAACAGTCCTCTGTCTTCAGTGCTATTGGACATTTTTCTGCAGAAGAAAATACATTATGCTACAATATGTGCAATATGTATTTGGTCGATAGCTTTCAATGACTTGGCAATTTTGGTGTATGAAATAAAGCTATTGGGTCATATCCAAGTGTGAATATTGGTAGCATACAATGTAACTTGAGCTTTTATTCATTGGAGTAGCTTACGCCACAATGGCAGAAAGTCTTAGTATCACACTGGTATTGCCCCAGTACTAATTGTGGCAGTTTGACTTAGTTCTGAGATTAACAAAAAGCAACAGTTTTTCAATGTTGTGAATAAAATCAAGTTGCTAATTTACTAACTCTTCTCAGTGTATGCACACTTTAAGGTATTTGCCATTGTCATAGCTATAAGGAGCATAAAATTATAACTTCTGTTACCTATGTTATCCTCTCATGACCTGATTTCCTGAGCCAACCCTGGGCGGTGAGGAGGTTGTACTACATTCAAAAATTCTCTTGGAGTAAATTAAGGTGAACTAACACCAAACAGCTGAGGAGTTCCAAGGAGCATTATCACTGTTTGGGACAATAGAATGTTGGGCTTTCACATATCCTTTAGGGTTTTGTTTGTTTGTTTTTGTTTTGGTTTGGTTTTGATTTTGCAGAAAAGGCAAGTTTGGATGTGCATTGTATTTTAAGACTTAGAGGAAGGGAAATCATTTTCCACAAAAATTAAGCAATGGTGTCTAGCAGTAGGCTGGTTTTAGGATTCAGACCTCGCTCTGCCCTTCATGATCTTGCAATATAAGCTTCATCATTTTGTGTCTGGCCTGCACTTTCCAGGGCTTTTCCAATATTAGGTATTAGAATTCCATTCTAATGCCTATAATCTCAGCAGCAGTAATCTGTGTGGAATATTATATGGAGTCCTGGGCACATGTAACTTCTAATGATATGTATACAAATCTTTACACAAAACATTTGTTTACTGACACATATTGGAAATAGATGTTCATTGCTGTAAAAATTGGTCATGTGGCTGAGTGGTCTCTGGTTATCTGACTTGTATCTGGCCACCTGCTTTGAAATATAGCCTATCTGAGGAAGGGTAATTTGTGGGAAGATCACCAGGCTGAAATAGGAAAAAGTCCCAGCCTGATGAATCATTTGATACCAGGATATGGTAGGACAGTGATGCTAGATTTCTTATATTTCAATGCTATGAAACTGCTTAATCTTAAAACTCCCTCTCTGAACCAGCTTCTGCATGGGAGTACTTTGAAAGTTCTCAGAACATGCATAAGCCTGTACCAAACTCCTAAATCAAAACAGGTCTAAATCTTTCAGTAGTTCTGACTCTATTCCAAAACTAGATCTGTCTCACAAAATTTGGATTTCTTCTATACAGCCCTAGTAATGATAAGTAAAAACAGCATTTGTCATACAGCAAATATGCAAGGGAGGGGAAGCATTAAAGACACAGGTAATGGAAAAAAACCACTGTGCGTTGAAAGGCATAAAGAACAGGAAACAGAGAGAGGCCACATTGCTGTCCCAGAACTTCAGGTGCTGTTTTTCATCAGAATTATGTAGGATTGTGTGTGAGAAGAGAGCAAATGCTGTGATATATACCCGGAAAGACTTAAGCAAACCAAAGTATATCTTTAGGACAGCAGGATGACTTAGAAGTGCATCCTAGAAATGAGTGTGCATCCCATAGAAATGTTCAAGGATGTTGTCTTTCCCCATAGGAGATGACAGTAAGGCAAAAATGATGGAATGTGTATCTGGAAATCTCACCATAACTAGGCTTGAAATAGTGGATAGACCAGATGGGACTCAAAGGTGAACACAACACAAAGTCTTGGAATCACAAAACTCCAAGTGAGGAAAACAAGAAAGTATTAATAATTGCATATTAATTATATGTCTCTCCATCTTAAATTGAGCACTTAATTATTACGAGACTTTAACTGAATGTTGCTCATGGATATTTTTAAGTTATTAGAGGGCTATTGAGTTTACTTCACTTTAAATTTTCCCTGATCCTGATGCCACACCAGTTTGCCAGCATTTTCTGAGCAGCAGATTGTTTCCTTGCTGCCTCTTGAAGCCATGCAATACTGCAGCAGGGAAGTCTCAGCAGGAGATTTGGGGAAGGGACCAATATGTAACGTACAGGGGGGCTGCTGGGGTGAGAAGGTGCCAGGTGTGAGAAGGATCAGAAGGAGTGCAGGGAAGTAAGTGAGGTGGTCAGCCATCTCTGAAACAACTTGTTTTCATGTGATGTCTCCATTGTGAAAGATAAGTATGGCATCTGATCTGGAGATTTGGCATGTTTGTTATTAGTAAAAAACAAGCCATAGCGAAAACTCATGATCATATTTAAAAATCAAGTAGCCATTGCTCCCTTCCTTTATGACAAGTAACTGGGTGAAGGAATAAACCTCTCAGTATATCCTCATAATTGAAGGTGAAGGAAAGATATCCCCTGTAGCAGAACCCCTGGGAGTCCACTTGGAAGTTTTCAGCAGAAACCATTTTGTGCACTGTCGGTAGAGTCAGTGATCATAACTGTTAGACGCCAACAGTGACAGTGAAGGTGGTAGAATGAAAGCGGTTCTCACAATTTGACAGGCACCCAATGGTGGAGAAAGGCTTCCATGGATGCATAGCTAGGTCTCCTCTGCACTAAATCTTGGGTACTGGCTGACGTAAAACCTGAATTTTGCCAGCATAGGCCAAACCCCTTAGTCTATGCTTTATGACTCATGCTCCCTCTAACAAAAACCTCTTGAAATGTCAGTGCCATTTTAAGACCACAGATTTATCAATATGACTGCCTGATTAATGTCAAGTGGTCCATCTGGCAAGATCACCCTGAATCTGTAGGGAAAAAAAAAAATCAACATAGCACTTGTGATGTGTTTTTCTAGGGGCAGCAGTGGCTATGCATTTACAGGCAAGAGAAAGTACAGTTTGTGTCCCATAGTTCATAGCAGCTGCAAGTAGCTGCTATTCTAAGCAAAGGAGAAAATTAGGCAACCTGGTGGTAACTGCTTGCATTGGCTTTTTCCTGGGAATCCTTAGTAAGAGTTTGTGTTTCCTAGCAATGCAATATCATCTAGTGAGAAAAACAAGCAAAAAGGGAAGTGTTTTGAAGACAAATCAGTTTTGGTTTTTTTTGCTTTTGCTAGTGGCGTAATTACAGGGAGAGATTGCACTTTTAACTCTAACACCCCTTGATTTGAAAAGTCACATTTTCATCAAGCCCATTTACAGAAGGTGTCCCACACACATAATCTGCTGATAACATTTGCAGAAAGGATGGTTCTGGTGGATGACGAATAGTGCTATGCAAATGGTTGTAATAGCTCTAAACCCAGTTACTAAAAAAAAAAAACCAAAACAAAAACAAAGTGCTATTTCTTGCCTTACCTTTTCAGAGCTACATTCAGGCTCAGAAACATGATATGGGTTATGCTCACCTCTACTGATCTATAATATACCTGACTACTGGTAGTGGCCTATGGTGACCTGATCTTCTCATATTGTCTTTACCCTTTGAGTGGCACTCCAGACACTTATTTTTCTTGTATAGCCACCAGAAACCCAGTTAATATTTTCCCTTGTACACAAAACCACGGGCTGCAGTATATTTTAATAGATCCTGACAGCATTTCAGGTACCAAGCAGGTACTTTCTGCTCTAGTGACTCATGTATCCATCCTTGGAGATAATTCAGAACATGACTGTTAGAAAGGCCACAAGCAATGTGCTTTGAGCAGAAGGTTGGACTAGATGATCTCCAAAGGTCCATGCCAAACTCAGGCTATACTGTGATTCTGTTCTATTTTACAAATAAGTTTTTTTTTTTTTGTGCTGTATTTGCAAGGAATATTTGGAATGTGATAGCAAATTCCTGCTGAGCTGCACCAGAAAATATACTCACTCTGAATACACACTAATGCTAAACCATCATTACTTTAATGGTGTTTTACATCTATCATTATGGCAAGAGCAAAGGAAGAGCACAAAACAAGCACAAGAAAGATTAATGACAGAGTTTCCTAGAAAACTTCTTCAGCTTGTACTCTTAGGCAACTGGCAGCACTAGTGACAGATCTGCATGCCGAAAAAAAGGTTAGGTACATCAGGAGAGATGATTTTATGGCAGAGAATACATGCTTTCTAGGGCAGAGAATGCTGCATTACAATAGGGACGGTTTGAGCCTGAGTGACACATGTTGAGCTTGAGAGGCTGCCCATGCTATAGCATGTCTGAAAGTCTGCTAAAAATTATGGACAATGTGTTTCTGCTTTCGAAAACTTTTGAATCCAGCATGCATGGTAGCATGTTATATTACACTTCATCCTGATGAAGAGGACTTGATCACAGGATGAAGAGTCCTCTAGAAAGAATCTATTCAATTTGCACAAAACAAATTTAGTAAAGTCCTGGCATTTTTGTGCTGTGAAAGGACAGATTTCACACATTTAAAAATTATTGTTTCTCCTCTGGGTGGAAGAATTTAAACAAAAAATATGAGTTGTGCTGGCAAGCTATCTAACAATGTTCAAAACAGCTAGAGACCAGAAGGGAAGCCACGCTAATAAAAAAACCCCAAACCAAACACATAAAACCCCATAAACAAACAAAAAAAGCCAACACAATTGAAAACAAACTTTAAAAGCATTTCTTTTTCCTATTCACTGACAAATGGAGAAGTTGATGGCAATTAATATAAACTGAAATCCTGAAAATAGGTGCTGATAATAGGCAAAGGTAACAGGATATATGGTGAGCATATAGGAAATAGGCAATAGGAAATTAGTTTGCATGCATACCAAGAAAACCCAAAACTAAGAGTAGTGCTCCAATACTAGACAGAGATGCTGTATCAAGAATTAGAAGAGGCAAAAGTGTTGAATAAACGTTCTGCTTTGTGTTTGGGGAAAAGCCAGATATATTCAGTCAGCTGATGAAATGTCTTTCATTGACAGTAGCTAACAAGGATGTTAAACAGTTGCTATTAAGTTAGACATTTTACAACTGAGATTTCAGCATGAGTTGCATCTGAGTTTTTCTTAAAGAGCTGATCCGTGAGAGCAGTGGAACATTAATGTCGATCTTTTAATAAATGCTTTAAAACTGGGAGTGTTCCAAAAGACAGCAAGAAGCCAGCTTTGTCCCAGCCCTTTAAATGGCTAAATGGCTTAACATGAATAAGTATAACCCTGACATCAGTAGTGGAAAATATTGCAGAGTTAACAGGTGTCTGACAAGTAATTACTATTTGTAAGTAATAATTATCATTACTAATATTCATAATTCAGCCCCATGTTAACTAATAAATTTAAATGGGTCAGTAAAATTAAAGCTGATCTGTGTATTTGTTTAGTCAAACTGGATATAATTTTTTTTAAGATTGTCAATTAGCTTGACAGAAGTAACAACATGGAGGCAAGAAACTCTTAAGAATATTTGACTTGGCTTCATATGTCGACCCAGTTACATCACCTAAATTATGCGAAATCAAGGTTAGATTTGTTGCCATCTGTAAGTACCAGCAGTTAATCAGGCTAACTATAGTCGTGCCGCGTGATTGAATATTGACGCAAATAAATTCAGGTTAGAAATAAAGTACATATGTTTGTGGGTAAGAGGGACGTGGAAAAAAAATCTCCACCTTGGATGTTTTTAAAGGAAAATCTAGTGTAACTAGTTTAGGCAGTAGATGTGGAGAGTGATGAGAGACATCAGAAGCAGCAGAGGCAGCAATGAATTAGTTCCTGCTCCCTGCCAGTCTGCATGCACAGGCAGCACTCCTTTCTTCTCTTTCCCCATTTCCTTACCACAATATTCGCCTAACTCTCCAAGCAAAGACTTTCTGAGCCGAGTATTGTGCTGCTCCAGTGTCACACACTGTGGAGCAGCAGCAACAGCAGGTATTGAAGTTGGCAGTGAGCACTGGTCAGATTGAATTTTGCAGAAGGTAAGAAAGGATCATCACAAGGGGACTTCTGGCTTATGGGTGTAATTTTTAGGTATTTCTGAGCTGTTAATCGAAAAGCAGGTCTCCTGTCCAACATACCAAAACCAGACAAGGTGACCCAGTCCTATGAGAAACAGGGACTAGGTCTGTGTTTTGGGCCAACACCCAAGAGCCACATCACCTCTCATTGCCCTCCTCAGCACCCCTGCCTTCATGCTATGGGAACAAGAAGCAGCTGCCCAGTTCCATTGGAGATGTGGGGAAGCCCTGCACGATTCCAATAGTCTTTGCTTCCCAAGCAGCTGCTCCCTAACCCTTGCAGGGCATGTGATAATTTGGGAGTTACCCACCCCCACACACAATGAATTCACCCAGACTAGACTCAGCCTTCTGGAAGTTCAGGAACGAAGCTTTATATTCACAGCTTAGCACAATATGCAGACAGATATTTGCAATATATTACAAATATTTACAGCTATATACAGAAATGTACAAGTTAAAAGTAATACAGAAATACAGTGCCCCTCCTAGAAATCAGAGTCCCCAGGGGGGGTTCCCAACCATCCTTCCACCTTCTTTCTGTGCCCCTTTCCTATCCCAGAATCTGCCTTATGTGCATGGTGAGTTGGAAGGATGGGCCAGGGGAGTTAGAAGCAGAACTGATTAGTTGGGTTACACAGATCCAGATGGAAGCCAGGGAGAGAGATGGACACCAACAGACTTTGCATACAGAGTGAGACTCTTATTTATGTTTATGTCCTTGTTTTTACACATCTCAGCAAGCCTATGAGTGAAGTAGACATCACTGTTATTTTCTTTTTCACAGCCTATAACCTAATTTTTCTCATTAAAATATTCCAGTTAGCCTCAAACCAGCACAGGGTATGAGCTACATATCTGGTGGAAGCCTGGCAGGTGATGACACTGGGACAGGATAATGCAAACTGTATTATATATTTTCCAGGGACAAGTTCTCAGTCAGGAAAAAGTCATTAGGATATAAGATGTAACATCCTCAGTGTAGTACTCTAAAATCAAGTCTTATGGTATAATGTTCCACAGAAATTATTCCTGTAGCCTTTAGCAAGTGTCAGGAGTATTGTGCTTCTAATGCAAACTAAGACAGGGTGAATAAAAAGCAGATAAGTTACTTCTAATATAATCTCATTTTGTTTAGACACAGATGTATGACAGCCAAAGTATATTTAGATAAAACAGCAGAAATACTGGAGAGTTGAAGAGAGTATGAGAAAAAAAAATAAAACTATGTCTAGGCAGGGACTGGGTGTAGAAAGTAGAAGCACATTAGATTTGTAAACCCAGGAAAATGAAATAAATTATTTTTGCAAGTAACATATATGTATTAAAGAAAACTTTGGGCCAGGCTGCTCTTACAAGGAAAATTGTGTCACCCTGATAAATCAGTACTCTATCTAGCACTAGACTAAGCAGAGCTCTGTGTGAAACATGCTGTGAATTATAAGGCAGAGGTGACCTAGAAGCCATTCCCTCAATTCTCTGTCCTACAAGCGAATGAGAACAGACTTGATCAGCCTTTAGGGAAGCATTCTCTAGATACTGCAGATGGAAGAGGAAAATTCAGTACTGTAAATGAGAGTGCTTAAGATACAATTAGTGTCACTAGGTTTTACAATATATTGCTGGTAGCAGGCCTGTAATTGCATATATGATTCTATTTCTTTTAATGGTCTTATTAAATTGTACTAGTTTTGACCATACCAAAACCATAATATTTCTGTGACTCTTCAGTCAACATGTACCCCAGTCCTGTAAGTTACCCTTGTGCCTAACTGGAAGGAACCTCTGAGATTACTGACTGACAGACTCCATGTCACCCAGGGCCACATAATCATGTTCATACATGTCCCAGCCCCTACCTTACTAGACAGTTTGCCCCACTACTCCAATATTGAACACTGTCACAAGGCTGTCAGCTCTTTGATGACTGGGAAAACTTGCAGGAAATGGAACACCTATCTTGTTCTTTTTTTTTTTTTTTTTTTTTTTTTTTTTTTTTTACCTGTGGTTTTGATATTTTTATGTAACTCACACCTCAGATTTAGTGTATTGGTTTTCCTGGGAAATAAAAGTCTGGCAAATCTGAGGAGGCATGATACTCTTTGATGAGGAAATAGCTTCAATGTTCTCTTCCACCTTGCACCAAAATCAGAGTTGTCAGTAATGGGAGTAAAAAGCCCAGCTGAAGTTTAGGTTTCTTCCTGACTGCCTCTGTTATTTTTCATCTAGGATACCTGGTCAGGTGTCTTAGAGAAAATAGTAACATTCTCCAGAACGTTTTCTAATTTACTAAGTCTGGTACTGTACTTCATTGTTATTCTTTTAGTAAAACAATGTGATGGTGCAAGTATCTTGAACTATCAGCCTAGGACTGCAGAAAACCAAAGATGAGAAGAGCTGAGAGCAAAATGCCTGAAGGTGTTCTGGAAAAGAGATAGGTTACTGGGAAGGAAGGACAGGCAGCTTTTGAAAGAACCAAGTTTTGGTGGATGGGTAGCTCCAGGAAGCTCTAGTTAAAATTATTTTAATGCCAGCTGCCCATGTGTATAACCTGATTTGTGAGCTAGCATTTTTTCCAGCTAGCTCTCAGGTTATGTATGTGAACAAATGGTGTTATTAATAATGCAGTTAAGTTTCATAACCTGTATTCATATAAATGTAATAAAATCCACATAAGGGAATATAGGAACTGTTGATTTTTTTCCTCCAAAACACTTTGGTCTGAAGGACAAAAAACACGTTTTAAAATTTAAATGTTCTTTGTCTGTGCAAGTATGATTGTCTGCGCTATAAAAGAGAATGGTTCACCTGGGGTTATCCCATAATACACTAGTACTTGATACCCAAGAGCACCAATGGACCCATGGAAAGACAGGTATTCAACTGCTGGATTTAGATTTCACAGCTCCAGTGTAAGGATGGGAAGTGCTGAGAATAGTGCCACATCTTTGTTACCTGTCTTTAGAGAGGCACCAAGGACTGCAGGTACAAAGAAAAAGGCCTTCTCACCATGCTAACGGGTGACCCTGAGACACGGGATCTTGAGCTGGCTACTATGTAGAACCAGAACAGACTAAAATTGTTGCATCAAACAGTGAATTTCAGGGTTAATTCAGACTATAGCTTCCAGGCCTCAGTAGAATGCAAGTATTGAATAGTACCTGGCCTGCAGGTTCATCAAACAGGCCCACTTTCCAAAAATATTCTCTACAGAAATATTCTCTCCCCTTCTATCTTAAAATGAAGGACTCTAACTATATCAGGTTGCATAGCATGAGGCACCTTTTGCATGAAAAATTAAACAATTATGAATGTTTGGATTAGCTTATATGATTGAATGATCATCCTTAAGTACTTTATAATGCAACGATTCAGCAAATTAGACTGATGTAACATATGCCTATCAGCAAGTAATTCCCTGTGTGTTTGTTTGCAATGCATTAAGTTAGTTAATGAAATACTGTGAGTAGATTGTGATTCCCCTTGCTCTTTATTTCATAGGTTGGTGAGACCAGATGCAAAAAAGTTTGCACTTCGAAATCTGATCTAAGATCCAATGATTTCAGCATTGTTGGAAGCTTACCAAGGGATTTTGAATTATCAAATTATGACTGTTATGGGAAGCCCATTGAAGTCAACAATGGGCTTGGGAAATCTCAAGCCAAGAACAATAAGAAGCCTCCTCCTCCCAAGCCTGTTATTCCATCAGCAGCCAAGAGAATTGATCTTTATGCAAGAGCACTGTTCCCTTTTTGCTTCTTGTTCTTCAACGTCATATACTGGTCCATATATTTATGATAAATCTTTTTTCTTTTTTTTTTTTTTCATACATGTAAAATATATCCCATTTCATTACCCCTTCCCAGTCATGAAGGCCACTGTGTGAAATTATTTGCATTTGCAAAGCAGTATGTTTCATTTTGATGCCATGCGATTGTACTGAAGATATGGCATCTGAAATTTGAATGAAAGCATGACACTGCAATGTCTGTGCTCCAACTAATGTTGTATATAAATGTACAGCATACATCCTGCTTTAGGAATATATATGAAGGACAATGCATACTACATTATAAAGCTGATTACCGCTCTTCAGTTAGTAGTAACATACAGAGATTTAAAGTGTTTCTGACAATGAAACTGATGTGCACGTTGAGTATTATTAAAATCAGTATTCTAGTATATGTAGCATTTAACAGCTTCTCTGCTGACTTCCGGGGAGTGGGGGGAGGGCGGGGGAAAGAAGGAAACAACAACAAAAATTAGCATCTTGTAAGTTTTAGATGGCACTGTGAAAGAAAAAAAGCTAAGATGCAATTCATATTATTTAGGCTTTGTAAGTGAAGACAGTGTTGAAGAAGCTGTTTTGTCCATGTGGAAAAATAAAGATCAGAATTACTAATTTTGCAAAATCAGCTCATTTAGAAAAAAAGAACAACAATTGTATCCATCAGGCAGACACACTTAAGTGTGTGACAACATGCTGTGTTGGTTTGAGCTAATTGGAGAATTTGAGTGAGAAATTAAACGTACTATGTCACTTCACCCAGTTTCACTGAGAGAGAAGAAAGAAGACAATAAAACATTGGGGCAAATTTTGATTGCTGTTTTCTTAGGCACAAACTGGATGCAATATGTGAAAAACAAACAGGCCACTTTCTAGACTAAAAGCTCATCTTCTGTGGCACCTGGCAAACTTGCAATATATGTCACAATTTTCTTGTTGTTGTATTGGATACATCTTACTCTATTTACCTTGTTTATCCCCTTGGAAGCTTCCAGTTTATACAAGCCAATAGTTGTCTAGATGAAATCCTGATTTTGCTGCTAGTTACACTAGCAGTTTGCCTCTTGTAGCACAGATGACCAAAGCCACACCTGGCCACCAAGAGAAGATGTCTTCATCTTCATAAGGTCCAAGAAGCTGAGACTCTTAAAGATATCATGAGCCTTTGTGCCTATGTGTTAATTAATGTCTACCCTCACCAACTCATTTGTTTGGCTGCTGCTTTTTGGAGAATAACATTTTATGCATGAAACAGTTCTGACAGGAGATTGCTCTCTATTTTCTCTATGATACCTACACATGATCTCCCTGGGTGTGTGGGGCAGGACCTGTGGTCTCCCCTGGGTGTCATGATACATCCCTTCATAAGGGCAAGTCAGGAAATGAATGCAGCCAGAAGAAGGCAGGTGTGCCCTGTAAATGCATAGAGACTGAGGCTCAGGTATTGAGAGTGTCCTGTGAAGAAATATGCCTCTGCCAGTAAAGCTAGGGCACTGCAGTCAGTTAAAATATGAAAAGAGGACAGATCTCACTAGCTTGGCAATTCATATGTGGAAATATGGTTTATTGACTCCTCATAGTCTGGGAAAGGACTGAATTAAACATATGAAACCTTCTATGATGAGGGAACAGACACAGTAATACCTGTGCTCATCCAGGATGAATTGAGCCTACAGAGGCCACAAGTAGAATGTTGGGTCACTTGAGTACTACCCACCACATGAATGTTGGACACATACAGTAAGCGTGCATAGCCAGAAGGTCAAAAGTGGGAATATAAAAGAGTGAAGCACACCACTCTGGCTTAATTGGACATTTGGCAGTTCTGCATGCACCCAGGGTTTTTCCAAACTACTGCCGCTTTGTGATCAACAACCTGATTGCAGCGATTCATATTTGGGTTCAAGAGCTATGCTCTTCAGAAGGTGGTCAAGTGTTTTCCACCAGCTTCCTGGCCACTTTCTTGTGGAGATTTCAGGGACCCACTTTACCGGGTGGTCACAGTTTGCACTTTGGATTTCTTTCTGATCTGAGGAAATGGAAGGGAAATCTCAGATGTTACTGAGCCATATTAAACCAGTAGGGGTGTGGGGAAATGGTATCCTCTAAGGTCTAGTTCAAAGTCTTTCTATCTGTTGAAGTTGTTTACAGAATTGTCACAGACTCTAAGAAACAGTAAGGTTAAGTCAGAGAGACAAAGGAAGGGGTAATTTTTATACATACAATCAGAGTGCTATATTTATAGATATTATTTATTCTCATACTTGTATTTTTTCTTACAGTACTGGAAGGCAAGAAAATAATTATCCTGTGTTGGAAATTATATGAATTTTGGAAGATAATTTTCTTGTTAGAACTTTTATTAAATTATTTCTCTGTAATTAATGTCCACATTCTATCTGTATGATATCAATTATAGATTCTATCATTAAATCAATCTTTGTTCCTTCTTGCTTTCCTTCTTACTTGACAGCTTTTGTGTTTTATCATAAAATGCTTAATCAATAATACACTGTAATTGCTTTCCAACTCACATGAAAGGAAGAAAAAGTGTATTGTTAAGATAAAGACTTTTCATTTATTACAGTACAAAAACTAAGGACAGAATAAGAGTTTAACAGCAAATTTGAAACAAAATTTAAAATAAACCAGTATGAACTATAAAGTATTCATTTTTGTTTTACTTACACTAGATAAAATTGTAGCATTTGTATTACCTTGGAATGTATGAACTTGTCCTACTGAGCAATAATGATTGATTTATTTTCTTTTTCTTCATTTCACTAAAGGTCATTGAGAGCTTTGCATATCGTATCACATTATGGTCCTCCAGCACCCTCTAGTTGCAAAATTCTTGTTGTTAACTGATTTTCAGAAGAAGGTGCAAATATAAAACTGTAGAGGCAGTATAAGAAATTAATTGATAATAATATGAAAGAGACAAACATAAAAAAAATTAAAAGTACATAAAATTAGTGTAATGCTATAGAAATTTGCTAACTAGTCATGATGTCTGAGCAAACTGCCTGACAGCAAAATGTTTCTGAGTGGAATATCATCTGTGTTTCAGCTGACACTTTACATTTGCCTGCTTGCTGTTAGGAGAGTTACAAATCATGGCTCTACTCTTAACATAAACTTTCAAGCATCAAGGAGTAGTATCAAAACAGTTCATTCCTTTCTTTCATAGTTGTATTAAGGCCTGTCAGATATCTTTGTATTTCATGATTTGAGAACACATTCAAAGACTGCATCAGGAATTTCCATGGAGATTAATTAATTCATTCATTTTTTGACTGCATCCACAAAAATAAGCAATGCAATAAGGAACGATGTTACTTGAAAATCGTATCTGCTGTTTTGCATTAATTCCCTGCTGAAAGGTGTGAAATGTACTATGTGGAGTAACCCACGCCTCTGTCATGCTGAATCAACTCACATTTGACACGGTTTTATAAGCAGATCTGTACTGGGTTTTGGCACCTCTTTTCTTCAGTCTCATGCTAATTCCAGCTGAGATGGTGCATGTGAGCAGCCTGTCTTCTGAGTGAGGAAGAGAGTTTATTTCTGTAAGCATACAGAAGATTGACCACTTGGAAACATTGCTAAGCAGCTTTCATTCTTCAGAGTTTTCAGATTAATTTGAACTTGGTAACATGAACCGTGTAGGTAAAAGGAGCATCTTCAGTGCCCTATTACCCATTAAAGCAAAAGTAGTAACTGCCTTTTGGGGTAGTTTCAATGAACATGAACACAGAGATTGGTCTGTCTGTATAATAATTTTGAAGGAAATGCACTCAGAAGTAATCTTTATTTGAAAATATTTCACTCTGAAGAGAGACAATAACTTCTTTAAGCAGTCTGTTGTAGCCGTTGAGGCAATCTGTTAAGAAACATTATAGTTCAGTTGAGACCACTGGTCTCTACTTTAATTAAAGCAACTTACCGGTGTGGCCATTGGGTAACTCATGCTGAGGATATTTATAGAATAGCTACCAATAATTTTTTTTTTTTATTTCCAAGGGAGTGCAGCCTGAATATATGTACTGTCAGTTGATTTTTCAGACTATAGAGATAGCTTAGTGCTGAAATGAGCACAAATGCTATGTGTAGCAGATAATGGAATGATAAGACACTGTTAATTGATGCTTTGGTATACCAAGTTTGGGATTAGAGAAGATCATGTGGAAAGAAAAGGAAATTCAGATAGAGATTGCATAGTTTTGTTTGCATCTACAATTTAATTGCTCTGTATAGTAATAATGTAACAGTTAACTTATTTTTAATATAAATATAATTAATTTTTAAAAAAAGAAAAAATGAGCTCATCTGTGATGCCAGAAAGATATAGAAACTAGTTCTTCTCATACAAAGCTCTACAGCTAAATAAACAACAAAATATTTATGAAGTGCAGTTTTAAAGACATAAAATTATCATTGTTGTGGATTTGTTTTAAATCAATCACAAACCATCTGGGCTCTTTGTAGCACTTCGTTCATCTTGATTTACTAAGGCAAGTTGCCCTCCCATCTACCTCCCAGCACCTGTCCTCATTCCGTCAGTGGTAACAGTGTCATCAGACATTTTTTTAAAAGGTTACATGGCTATTTTGAAATCCTTCTGAAAACCCTTTATTGTACTGAATATGTCTACACTACAGTCACTAAAATGTCTACTGCAATTGCAGGCTTATCCAAATTAGCTTTAAACTAGCTGACTTGGGGACAGCTGGCAATGTAGCCGTGGTAACAGTGAGCTCCGTCTGGGAAGCCTACCTGCTGGCGTAGGAAATGTAAAAATATCCTTTGGTGTTAACCCCCACAAGGCTTTATATGATGCCTTGGCTACTGCACTCAAGCAGTTCGTTTAAAGTTAGCTCATGTGGGTGTTTATCAGCCCGTGCCTGTGAAATGTAGCTGTACGCTGTATGACGCACTCTCTGCTAGAGCTGCATTTCTTCCTACTGGCGATGTGAAAGATGCCACAGCAAAATATTCTCGGTGTGGTTCTTGATGATATATAGGATTTCTGCCATATTTAATTTCATGCATTGACAAGTGTTCACTGGTTTTACCAAAAATGAAACTAGATTTCCCAAACCAATGCACATGTAAAAGAAAGAGTTGAATACACCCACCTGAGCATGAGCAAAGTTGCCTCTTAAGTCTATGTGCTGGGTTAAGCCCATCTGTGTGCTGGGTAGGGGAGTGTACTGGAAACCTGACCCCAGGTGGGCTAGGAGACCTGGCTCCTCCTGGGGTGTGGACCCCTGATCCCCCAGGTCAAAGTATATTCCATTTCCACTTCCTGTCTATAATCCTGTTTAAGAGGCAGTCAACTTCATGATTGCTCTCTGTGACTCTTGCTTTCACCTCGGTAGCATCCTCTTCCTGCTGCTGCTCCTGTTAACCACAGCCAGACCTGCTACGTCGTGTAGAGGCCTGCATCCAAGAAGAATCCATTTCAATCTGGACAATCCACTACCATTCAATCTGGTTTGTATATATATCTGTATCTATTCCCTTCTCTTGTATTGTTGTAACCTTCCTTTCCCTTAAATACCTTTTTTGTTTGTTTGTTTACATTACTCTTTAACTGCAAAATGAGTGCAAGGCTGTTCTTTAATTGTTTTACCCCTTTTACTCTTCTGCCTGAAGGGGAGAGGGGAAGCATCCTAAATTCTGTTCCACTGGGCTTGTGGTCTCCAGGAAATCTTAAATGGCAACAGTCTAGGTCATAAAACTATCTCTTTTTCACTTTAAGAAAGCAATTGTGTTTGATGTTCCTATCAAAGATCAATGATAGAGAGAGAGAAAAAGAGAAAGAGAGAGAGAGAGATAGCCAGCAAAACTAGGGCAGTGATTGTCCCCCTGGACTCAAGAGACCACATCTCAAATACTGTGTTCAGTTTTTGGCTCCTCACTACAAGAAACACATTGAGGTGCTGGAGTTTGTCCAAGGGAGACTTCATTCCTGTCCACTACTTAAAAGGAAGTTGTAGTGAGGTGGTGTCCCGGAAGGGCATAAATCCTGCCAGATCAGGAGCTGCAACCATCTGGGAGTTGCTAACCAGAGAGGGGCTACAGATTCCACTAGATAAGTGTCAAGGCCTGAGCCAGGAGGTCAAATCTGTAGGTTCCTTGTGAGTGGCAGGTGCAATAGCAGTGCCAGAGGATACTCTGGAATCCATTGCGAAGGGCCAAATTCCTAATAACAAGAAGGAATTACTAAAGATACTTGGTATCTTGAGCTATTGGAGAAAGCACATTCCAGGCTTCTCGGTCATAGCACGTCCCTTGATGACTTGCTGAGAAAGCATAAAATCTGGGACTGGACAGCAAGGCACACTGAAAGCCTGACCATCCTAAAGGATTAGTTCCAAGATTTCCAGAAGCTAGGCCCTCTGCACCCAAAAGATGCTCTTAGGGCTGAATAAGGCTTTTCTGAACATGCCTCATATTGTGGAATATTCCAAAGGAGACCCAAAGGCCCAAACAGAGCTCTTCTGTTCTCCTCCACAGCTTTTAAGGAAGCTCAGCAGAGGTACTTGGAATGGGAGAAAGGACTTCTTTCCCTTACCCGAGCCATCAAAGAGGCAGAGAAATTTCATACTACACAAGATATTGTGGTACAGGGCCCTTTCCTTCTGCTAAAAGCAATCCTAAAGGGAAGTCCTCCACCTGAGGGTGTAGCCCAGAAGACCACTGTGAGGAAGTGGTATGCCTATTTGGCAGGGATTGGACAGCTTATGCCATTAAGAGAAGGCCCAACCAAAGTGTCCAAACTAATCAGCCAGTGAATCTGGACATAGCTCTGCTAAGCCAACCCTATAGACGCTCTCCAATACAGGTAGCACCTGAGGTTACCACAGACTCCAACACTGAGGGCATGTGGTTCACTGATGCATCCTCCTGTCAGGTAGGATCACAGTCTTACTACAAGGCTACAGCAATGGAAGTAGGTACTGGCAGGACCGTTACCGAGGAGCGTGAAGGTAGTGCCCAAGTAGAGGAACTGCATGCACTAATATTAGCTGTGGAAAATGGTCCCACAGCTGTCTACACTGATTCATATGCCACCTTTAAGGGAGCCAGTGAATGGGTTATTCAGTGGGAGGCAAGTCAGTGGGAGGTTGGCAACACCGTAGTTTGGTGAGATGTGGATTGGCAAAGGCTATTAGAGGTAAGCAGGGCAAGACCCATCAAGGTGGGGTGGGTCAAAGGGCATTCTAAGTTAGACACTGCTGCTGCAAAATGGAACCAGCAGGTGGATGACTTGGCACACATCCGTGTGGTGAACAATGAAGGGAGAGATTGGGAGAGACTGGCAGAGTGGATCCACATCAAAAGGGGTCACTCAAGCAAGGCTGATCTCTTCTGTGAGTGCAGGTCCCGTGGATGGCCAGTTTCCATGGCAGCATGTGAAACTATTATTTCAGCCTGTCCACAATGTAGGGTCCGGCTGAAGGCTGATCACCCAAACCTGGCACCAGCCCAACATATTCACCAGGACAAAACTCTATGGAGTACCTGGCAGATGGATTATGTTGGCCCCCTCAAATCATCACATGCGAAAAGATACATACTGGTTGGAGTAGAAGTGGTCTCAGGATTAACCATGGCCACAGCCACCAGTACTGCCACTGGAGCTCAAACTGTTGAGGCTCTAAAATATTGGTTCAGTGTTTTGCCAATGCGTGAATGCATTCAAAGTAACAATGAGTCACATTTCACTGCAGTCTTAGTACAAGACTGGGACAAGGGTGAAGGGGTCAAATGGATGTTCCATACCCTATATTATCCACAGGTGAATGGCATAGTAGAAAGGACGAATGGCCTTATCAAGAGACATGCCAAAGGCCCTAAAGGCAATTGGGACAAGTGCCTAGCCCAGGCAGTTTTCATTGTCAACAACTGATGGGGAAGTTACGGTAGTTCCAAAATCAAAACATTCTGTCCAACTGAACCAATGGTAGAAGAAATTTGCATGCCAGGCAGACCAGAGAGCAAGTCACAGCATTCTGCTACAAATGCAGGTGGGCCAACCTGTATCAGTAAAGTTGATGTCAACTGGAATAGTCCCAATGACACTGACAAAACCCAGAGGACTATATGCATGGGAAGTCCTGGACACCCATGGAAAGACTCACCACATCAATGTGTGGTGGATTGATCCTGATCATTAGTTAATCGGCCTGGTCACTACACACCAAAGCCAGTTTTGCCTTCCTACAGGTGGAGCCTAGGTCAAAATCTTGATGCCGACCAAATTAGAAATCCAGCATTGGGAACAGGCAGGACCAGTCAGAGACAGACCGGACCAGTCACACAGAGGGACACTGGATCATCATCGGGGAGGACACTCGAGGACACCTTCAGAGACCCAGCACCGAGGACAATCAGAGAGGATGACTGCTTTCTGAGACCTAACAGTGTGAGACAAGACCTCACTGGACTCAGAGCAACACTGTTCTACTAGACCTGACTGTAGTTATGTATGGTTCTATACCAAAGTTTTGTAACTATGTAAGTTACTGTATACTAGAGGAAAGCAAAACCTCCCACATAGCATATTAAGGTACAAATCATCACCAGCTTTGATGCATAAAACTGGCCAACAGGCAACAGGGCTGTATGTCCTGGTAGGGCATAAATCCTGCCACATTTGTTCAAACCCCTGTTCTCCAAACTCCTGTTGCAGGTCCAGGAGTTGGTGGATGTGAGCAGAACAGTGAAGGGCTTGGCCCCAGCAAAGCCCCAAGGGTTAGGTGCTTATCACCAACAAATCAGGTGTCTTGTGCTGCCCCTCAATTGCTGGGGTGGACACCTCGGCACGGGACTTTGAATTCACTGGCCAAAACAATGGATGCTAGTGCCTACTGGCCAGTTTCACTTTCAAAATAGGGTATTTAAGGGGGTGATTTAGAAGCTGTTGCCTCCTTTTCCTTCTGCCTTCACCAGGACTGGAGGTCTATTTGTGGCTATTTCATGGCAGCCATATGATTGCATCATGATGTACAGCTTGCACTAGCAGCCTAGCAGCAAGGCAGCTTTTTCTTCCTTCTCTACTGGGAAAACTTTGTATCTTTGCACCAACCCTCTGTAAGACACCACAGGTGAAAACAGAATTTTCTCTGTTACCAGGTTCCTATTTTTCAAGTTCTGACTATTTAAACTGTTTAATTACATGTTTATAAATACTTCTGTATAATTGCTTCCTGTTGACCAAACATCCAAGGAATCTCAGAGAATTTTCCTGCATTTTAAAATATTATCAATAGAAATTAATATTCATTGAAATATTATTAATAGTTCATAACTGATTATTAATAATCAAATCAGGTGGATGTCAGTCTTTTTAAGGAAACCAAACCAGTTGTAGTGGTTTGGCAGACATCCCCCCCTCACTTTGAAATAACCCAGGCTAGGACTCAGTCAGTTGGAAGTTGAGGAATTAAGCATTATAATGAAGCTTTGCACAATATACAAGCATATATTTACAATGTGTAACAGATATTTAAAATGTATAACAGATATTTACAGATATATACAGTGAAAAAAATTAATACAGAAACACTACACCCCTCCCAGAGATCAGAAATCCCTAAGAGGGGTAACCAACCACCCTACTATCTTCCCCCTTTCCCCAGTCTTATCTCACCATCTGTTTTATGCAGCAGATAGGAGAAGGTAGATCAGCCAGGGGCATTAGCAGCAGGAAAGAAGTTAGTGAAATTATTCAGATCCAGCTATGAAAGGCAGGAAGAAAGAGCCATGCAGAAGCAGCCACAGCCTAAAGCGGTCTGACTTATCTGAATTTGGGTTACAACTCTTAAAATATGTTTTTTTTCTTTCTCAGTAAAGCTATGAGTGAAGTAGCATCATCAGTGTTTTCCTTTCTCAGCCTATAGTCTAATTTCTCATTCAAATTCTCCAATTAGTTCAAGCCAGCACACCAAAAAAGCAATGTGGAGCTTCTATTGCACCAGGAAGATGTTTAAAACACCTAATGTAGTCTGAAAGGAAGAAGTATGTGGGCTGTGGAGTAGAAAGGATATGTACTTGTAAAAATATCTTCCAACTTCAGGCTGTGGAAGTGGATTGTTTTTTTTTCATATATACCTGTGTATGTCTGTTTCTTTCTAAGAATATCCACAGTGGAAGTATTATTTTTCACTTAGAAAAGCAAACTCAAGAGCCTTTTGGGTCCAAGAAACCCTCCTGAGTTTAGTAGGTCAAGTTTTTGTACCATTGTCCCCTGCAGAAACCTTTCAACTCAAAGGAATCCTTATCCAGCACCATAAATTGCATGAAAAATCCCTGCTGAAACTGCAAGTACTGCTGAAAGGAAAAGCTGTGTGTAGGGAGCCCCTTCTTTTACTGTAGCATATATCCAGATAATCAATAGCACTCTTCAGTTGTGCTGTTCTGCAAAGGACTCCTTTCATCAAGACTGAGTTATTTCCTTGGCAATATGCTTCAGCTATCCTACCTTTCATCTGCATACAGCCAAAGCAAAGATTGTCCATGTGACTGACAGAATTCATGAAGGCAAGCCAGTGCTGTTGTTCAAGAAGGGATGAACACCAATATGTGAGAACACATAGGATTGCCTTTTTTCTCGGATGTTAACATATTAGCCCATTTTGTTTATCTACCTACAGCACAGAATACTGTTTTATTTGGATAGCATCTCACTACATGCATTGTATTTTTCAGTTAAATGTATAGAATCATTAACTTCTTGTCAACAGCAGAATACTAAAAAATAGTCCATGTGACTTTTTAAATAATGTTGATCTCCTCTATTAACATTAAGACTTGTATTTGACCCAGAGGCTAGGAAAATACATTTCTCAGTGTTTAGTAAGCCTTACATTGTCATAACAGATTTATCAGTGTCTCAAGCAGGCTTTTTTTTTAGCTTAATTTGTTTCTTTGACTCCCAAAGGCCAGCTCATTGGAAAACATTAATTTCAAGACCAGCTGCTTCAGTGGCATAATATTGACAAGAATTGACTGTAAAGACTAATAGTTTTGACCAATACCACTCAGGCATCACTTTCTGCTTATGACAAAGCTATCTTGCTACCTGCTACTGCTTCTGACAAATCCTGTTTAGCCTCAGCCTACTGAAGACTGTAAAATCTTTGTAGGCTTTAAAAAATATCTGTCTGACTGTCAGCTTCTTAGCTACCTCTGCTTCCACTGCCCATTGGGATGTGCTTCAGGATCAGGCTATAAACACCACAATCTTTTTCTGTGGGGGTTTTTTTTTTGTTTTTTTTTTTTTTTTTTTTTTTTTTTTTTTTGGTTTTTGTTTTTTTTTTTTGAGGAAATACAAACATACAGCATCAAGTGTAAGCTATAATCCATGGAATTAAACTTGGGTCTTTATTTATTAATTCTTCATATTTTCTAGTTTGTTGTTTCTTTAGGTGTGGTTTTTTGTTTTGTTTTGTTTTGTTTTTTAATGAATAAGCAAATGTGCATAACACATTTGGCCCTGCTTGTGTTGTCTGGACAACTTCCTTTGCTGTGGTCTTCCAAGAAGACTTTTGACGATCTACTACTTCTTCAGTCATTATGGTTGCTCTGCAGAAATATGGATAAAGACAAAACTCCCTCTCTGCGTAGGGCTTACTCTGCATTCAATGCAAACTAGCCAAAGGAAAGCACAGCTGGGTTTCCCAAATCTTGTGTCTTTGCAGTAACATGTTCATGACATTCTCTACTTGATGAAATTTCTTGTAAGAGAAGACATATCATTTAGAAAAAAATACCAACAATGCCACAATAATATTCCCAGATACTGCAGTTTCATGGGAGTATTTTACAGTAGTACTGTAGAATACTGAATACTATGAATTTCACCATGGAAAATTTTAAACAGAATATGCAGATCCAACTTGGCAGCACTTTATTATCTGTTACTCATAAGCATGGTTTTATTGCTTTATTTATCACATGTTTTCATATTGTTCCCATTTCTGGAACAGGATTTTAAAATGAGACTTTTTTCCTTTGTATATGAATTATTAAAGCACATTGTGGTTTACTCTTTTTTTCTTTCCAACAGAATATATGAAAGAGATAGTGTATTTTATATTACAGTGCTCTTGTGGCAAGTTTACTAGTCTCTGTGAAGAAAGTCTTGATGAAATTAAATAGGTGGAAAAAAAATCTCGTGGAGTGTGCAAATGAAACAGCCAGGAATAAATCCATTTATGCAAGATTCATGCTGAGAGTCTGATGAGCTTTGACAATTGGAATAAATTATTTTGGCTGAAAGGAGATTCCAGCCTTTAAAAGGCAGGACAAGATTGAATCTTTCAACAGTTTCAGTTTCTCAGATGAAACAAAACCTACAGCATTATAGAAAAGCCCATGCATGTCCAAACTGACCTCACATCTGCATCTTACCAGCATGCTATCTTCTAATATGATTTTTCTGCCAGTTCATGCTGCAAGAATTAAATCAATGAAATAATTTCTTCCCTGACCAAGCAGTAAAAAGGACAGCTGTTAGCTGACTCTTGCATGGTGCTTGGATGAAGATCATAAAATCATAGAATGGTTTAGGCTGGAAGGGTCCTCAAAGATCATCCAGTTCCAGCCCCCTAGATCAGGGCTAGACACCTCCCACTAGATCAGGTCGCTCAAGACCTCATCCAGCCTGGCCTTGAACACATCCAGGGAGGGAGCAGCCACAACCTCCCTGGGCAACCTGCTCTTTATTCCAGCTGAGTTTGAACATCATACATAAGTCGGTAGCTAAACATAGCATCGAGTCACCAGAGACAGGTGTCTCTTCCTCATACCTCTTGTGCAAGACTGGCAGACTTATTTCCTTTGTTTTCCTAATATTCCTGTGCATCAAATGATGGATGATAACAAAGCTGCTTTCTGTTGTGCTAAGTGTCTTTTGTTTAGATTGGATATGGCTGGGATGAAAAATAATCTATTTCTATATTTTATACACTGCTTTAAGGCACTACTATAATGCACATGAATAATAATAAAAAATATTTGAGTTATTAATAATAGATTCAGTATTAGACAGCAGAGATATCTATATTTGTCTTCTCCCTGTCAATATTTCTGAAAGTAGTCTGGCTCTGATTTCAAGTGCCTGATATTCCACCTCATTTGCATTGGCTTTACACTACAGTTCTTTCTGAGGAGGATCAGCCCACTGTGTGTATATATTCTTCCCTTTAATACTAACTCTTTTCTTATCTCTAAGAAGGATTCTGAAAATAATATTCTAGTTCTTTCCTTGGATCCAAATTCTGCAGAATAACAAAAAAACCTATCTTTTAAAATGGTACACATACTAATTTCTAATTTAATGTACATATGCATAAATATTTTAAGTTAACAACTAACAAATAATAAAAATGGGATACTGAAAAATATGGATATGTATCCTAAATATATTTTGGATATGGATGTGATTCATAATCCCTGAAGTGAGAAGCTCACATTAGGTGATACAGCATCTCATTTGTAGGACAATAATCCAAGAGCAGTGTAGCTATAATCACTTGGGAATTGATTTATATAGAGGAAGTTGAAAGTGAACACTACACGTCTGTCTGACTCACAGATTGTTTGCTGCCTTCTCCAGGATGGAGTGGAAGCCCAGAAGTGCTCTTGCCAGAAAGCAGAGGTTTCTTTCATGGTTGGCATTCCAAAGCCAAAGACTGTGGAAGACTGCAAAGGGTGATATTTTCAATCCATTTAACTTCAGTGTCATTTCATGGGCTATTACTGCAATTGATTATCCATACATATCACACAAGCGTTTGTCAATAACACCAAATTGGCTGTTCTTTCAATGAGGCACTGCATTGAGATGAGTAATAATTAATACAATTATAAGATAATCAGATGATGAATGGAGAAAATGCCACTCCAAAGCATAACGATTTTACTACAGACATTTTTGTGTGTGGAGCACTGCAATAGCTGTGAAGCAGTGATACTGCATTCTTGTTCAGCAGTGATGCTGAGTGCTTGAGAGATTTGTGATTTGCCCTAACTGCCTCAAATGACTGAGCTCTTCTTGTTGTAAGGAAAATCTGAACTATTGCAGCTATTCTAGTATGAAAACATCAGTAAGAACTGAATGATTCTGAATACGTCTGAGGTTAGAAGTTTCTGATGTCTTTATATTTGCTCTGATTTTTCTAAAGGAGGCCTTATGTGTACTGAGCAAGCTCATTTCATTGCCTTTGACATTTATTTGCTACTGCTGACCAACTTCTAAAATTAAGGTCCTATTGTGTTAATACTACTAAAACCATAGGGAACCCAGCAGAATACAGGCAAATGTTAGTGAGGGTTCTCCTTCAGAAAATGCCTTGACTAGCAAAGACTTTTCACAGCTTTAGTTATACAAAGTGAGTACATTAGGTCATATTGGCACATCTGCCTGATTTAACAGAAAGGCTTAAATGCTAGATTCCCAATAACTACAGCTAGTACTGAACAGTACCTGGGTGGGTACAGGATTTGGGAAAGAGGCTGAATCCCAGTAGGAATGTGCCTGTCATTCATCCACATATGCTTAGCTATGGCATAAATCTTTCCTCAGTCTATATGTTTTTGTAGCTCATTTGGACTCAGCATAGTGATGTTTCTAAATTCAAGATTAGGCTGTTGTAGTGCTGTTCAAGTGACCTTGAAATCATCTTGCATTCATCGTACTGTGTACATTGACCTGCAGTGAAATAAACCCATAAATTTAACACTGTTCAGGACCCAGCTAACTGTGCATATAATCTGTGTGCATACATCTTATTAGGGCAATGGATAAGGCAATTAGACAATTAGCATGGGATAAATTAAGTCTCAGGCCACTACAGAGACTAATGATGGTGAGCAGTTAATCTGCTCACAACTTCCAATTGTAATGAAAACAAAGTTTCAATAAAGACAAGCAGCATCATTTAGGTTGTCTTTAATGCCACAAATATTATAAGCAGATTTTTTTCTACTATATGCTATGCTACTAAAACCTGTATTTAAAACAATTATTCAATTAGAAGAGAGTTGTTCTCTCTGCATTTACTACAATGTAGACATATTTCTTATTCAAAGTATGCAATTAAGAGCCAGGTAACAACTGGTTATTTTTTTCTTACATTTCTGTTTTGGTTTTATTTTTCCCTTTGTAAAACCTTGCCATTAACATTGCACTATCACAGTTTCTGGGAAGACATGCCTATGCAGAGGTGAAAGTAAAAATATCTCTTATCTGTGCTACGAACTAGTTCTGGGACTGAGCCACTGGAGTGGTGTTTTAGAACTAAAAATAAGCTTCTGTTGAACAGAACTCTGTACATTTCCATGATAACTCGAGTGAGCTGTTTCTTGACAAGACGATTTTCTCAAAATAAGAATTACTGATGGCAAACAAGTAAACGGTGAACATAGAAGGTATTTCTATTGCTGATAGATTGTAATGATAAGAGAGCTGATGTTTCAAATCATAACAGCCCTTTTAACCTCTATTTTTAACAGGATTTTTCAAAGAATAGGGCAAAATGCTTGCAATGGGTAATTGAACAAAATAATTTTTTTTGTCTTTTGGATATTTTCTGAAGAAAGGGTTTATTATCTTGTCTCATTCAATCCTGTCTATTCCTCCAACCTAATAAAACAACAAAAATAAAAACATTTTTTTAAATGTTGCTAAGTGCTTGAGCTCCATAGCATCATTTCTGCAACAGCACAGTATGTCTTATTTGTGTTGTACAATACATTATATTAAAATTTATTCAAGTGGGTTTGTATGATTTATATATTTTTAAAGAAAAAATATTTTAATTTTTAATGAAAAACAAGGAATGTTTGACAGCTTGATGTTCAATCTCTTACTTGCTATAGCTTAAATTTCCCTTTACTTTCCTAGTGATAGAAGCCCTGACAAAATTATAAAATTGAAGTAATTAAAAAAAAATCTTTATTAACATAATCTTTTTAAAAATTAAATCCATAGCATGAACATCTCACTTTTTAAAAGAAGGATTAGGAAATCTTTTTAAAGAAAAATGCAGCCTTACACAATTTGCTTATAAATTAATTCATGGCCTGATCCTCGATTACCTGTTGACACGTGAAACCATACTGCTGCCAGTTCAGTGTAAAGTGGCTATGATGGTGTCCAGTGGTGTTGGCATAAGTGGAAACTGATGCCAGTGTACCTTCTGCAGTGGATTTTGTTGTACTTTACTGCAGAGGGAGCAGAAGAGCGGTCTGTTACCATCACATATCTCACTGCACTGACAGCCAGTCAAATTGCTTGTGCAGTACTGAGCAGACTGGAACTGGACATCCCAGCCTCAAGAGACAATAGAGGTAATACACTACTCTTTCCCACTCCCCCGAGTTGGCTCCTGACCAGACTGGTATCCAGGCCAAAAGCGGGATTAGCACTACCACTGTCATTGCAGCTTCGTGGTTGTTCAAACAGCTTTTGGCTCCGGGCCTTGTGCAAAGTATGTGAATGAGATTGTGCAGATATTTTTCAGGCAAGAAACAAAATACAGATTCACTCCTGCACTGTGGAATACTATGAGAAGCTGTTTTATTTAAATTTAAGAGTTTAGCATAAAAGTAAGGGATTCATTAATTCTGCTCCGGTGGAATATATCTTTGCAAAGGTTATGTGGATGCTGTCTTGAATCCTGTGTGAGGTGATAAAATGAATTACAGCATCGACTAGCAGAGCAGTACTACTATCAGAATGTTCATGAACTAATTTTACCTTGTCTGAATTCAAAAAGAAGTCAAGCCTCTGACACTCCTTGACCTTTTCAAGATGTCAGGTCTGCAATAGGCTCAAATTCAGAAAAGAGCAGGTGATTTCTCTAGATTTCTAAGGTAGGTGGAGTATTTGTCCATTATCCTTGTTCAAAATTCTATCTCAGCACAGACACTACAATGATAGAAGAAAGCCCTTCCTGCAATATTTGTAAGTTAATTGCAGCCACAAGGAATGTTTGAGCAAGCATATACAAAGGTTTTATTATCACTGGCACATATTAGTCCTAGGTTTAAATCTGTCTGTAATTTGTAGATCTGGAGCTGCTCCTCAGTCAGTGATGCTTGGGATTCTGAAGATGCAAGATCACTGCATGGTGCTGTGATTGCTGAGGGAGAAAACACCTAGTTTCCAGGAAATTGATTCTTCTGTACAGAAAAAAGGTCTAAGTCACAAGTGAGTAGAAATCAAAGAATGAGTAATAACAGAAATGTACCCTAGATATGTCAGTAGAGAGTGAGCTACAAGATTCTTGTCTGTTTGTATTTGCCTTTTTATATTTTAGTGCACCGTTTATGAATGCAGGGAACTGAAGTGGAGAGGCAATTTGACAAGTACCATATTCAGCAGAGTACAATCCACCAGTATATGAAATCTGATGTCTTCATAATCTCCAAAAGGCTTTGTGTTATGAATATGTTTCTCACAGGTGACAAAAAAGATGTCAGGCTAAAAAGAAATTTCAGTGACCTGAAAAATGGGTGGAGCGTTCATATTTCAAACAGATATTGCCATGGAAAAAATATTAAGAACATGATAGGAATGAAAAGCAACACTGAAGCCAAGGCTGGCATTGCATGTGGAACAGAAGGGAGAGGTGGTAGATGGAAAAGGAATAGGGCTTGTTACAGTCTAAAGCAAAAAAATCGACACGTTTGAATCCCATGCTTGGCAAGGGGAATGGGGATAGTAAATTCAATATAACAGGAGACAAAAGGAAGATATTAATGACAATACTTAGAAAACCAGGTAGAAATCAGGCAAGAAAGGAGGCAGCAAGAAGAGAGGTAGCAAGTAGGCAGGAAAAAAATAGGACAAGGATAAGAAATGTGTTCCTTAGACTGAGACAATGCAACGGAAATTTTTAATACGCTTGGAAGAAACTGAAAGACATTACCAGATAAGCATCACAGTTTTAGCATGCATAGTCTAATCTGAAAATGTTCCTTTTATCTTTTCCCAGAGCCTTAATAATGTTACTTGCTATAATCTCAGTAGAAAAAAAAAATAAGTAATTTATAGCAGATTTTCCATACCCACAGATAGCATATACCTAAGTGATTTTATCATCAAAATAAATGTGACATTTTTTGCAAATGACAAGAAAGCTCAGATAAATATAAGTGCCATGTCACTACAAATTTCTCATAATGTATTGCTAAATTAGTAACAAACTGCACCATTGCAGCTACTATACATTAATTATTATCATTAATTATTTTACATTAATTATACCACAGGTTAGTGATGTTGCTTTTTTCACCATCAGTCACATAGAAAGTAGCACAATCTATTCCTTGGTGCATACCATCCCTTGGTATATGTACTGTTGGTGAGAACAGTACGTGTTTGCTTAATCAGAAGAGGAAGCAGAATGAGCATGAGAGATCAGAATGTACGTTTTATTTTTAAAAGGACTCTTGAGATCCAGAGTGAACATATGGGACTAAAGAGTTTATGAAAGATTTGAAACTTGAAAGTTTCATTTGTATTTCCTCTTTATTTACACTTACTGGCATTTGCAGAAGTTCTGCACCTTTCAAAAATTCAAAGACAACAATCTTTTTGAAGGGAAAAATTCCTTCATTGCCCATAGAACCAAAGAATTAATAAACTAGTTCACCATATTTGCATTCTTCAAAATATCCATATCTTAAGATTTTTTTTTTATAATGAAAATAATTCTGAATACAGAAGCCAAAAACTAACTACAAACACTATAACCATTTATTCTGAGCTCTTGCCAAGGGCCTTCTCAGAATTTAACATTTCAACAGGATTTTTAGTAAAGAATCTGATTATAACTGAGCATTTTCCAAGCCTAAGGAATTCAGTATGTGATTGCCATAGTCAATAACACATTACTAAAACAACAAACCAAAAGATAAACTTTATTTTAATCTGATGTATATCAACATTCAAACACTGGGTTTTCAACTGGGTCCCTCTCTTCAAATGATTTATATTAGCAAGGCTGTTTTCCTAAAACATGCACTCATGTTATCAAGCCATTCCTTATCTTTTTCATAAGTATATGGAGTGATTGTTAAATGTTTCTGAACCACAAGGGAAAAAATTCCATTCTTCAGTCATTTCCAGGTTTCTTTTCATGTCTTCTGTGCATCTGCTGAAACATATGAACATTTAGTTGAATTTCAGCGACTGTTTCAACCAGCATTGTGCCAGAATGAATACCTGGGGAAATGTCTTGCTGATAAACTCATACTTATTTCTGATTATCATAGATATCAGCACTTTTTAACTTCCTCACCAAGTTCTACTGTCTATTAAGAATATTGGCCATTAAAGAACCTATTAGATCAATATAGCCTTGATTGAATCCTGCATTCTTTGCAGTAAGCAGCAAATCTCTCCTGGATTTCTATGAAGTCAGGATTAAGCATTTAGCCTTTTTAGGGGTTTGACATCTTATTATTTGATATCTGGCCTTCTGTCAACTGTCATTGTTTTCATTATTATTGCACTGCTATGTTCCCTTCAACAAGTGATTGATGCTTATTATTAACAGTCCCTCTTGATGCTTTGTTCAGATTCTGAACTGATGCATTTTTATATGAGCTTTTATCATGGTGAAGAATAGATATAAAAATATAATCTTCTGTTTTTACGGATATGATCCTTACTTGCCTCTTGCTATATCCTTTTGCTTTTCTTGTGTAAAAAGTATTAAATTTGATTCCCAGTAATGTAGTCTGATTTTTTCATGCACAGTGTTAATGAGTATGTCTATTCTTAGTATACAGTCATAAATTACTATCACCTATAAATTTCTTTTCTCTCCTTTGTCTGCTTGCATCTTTTTGATTAACTGGAATTGTTATAAAAAATAGAGAGTTGAAGTCTGATTTTATTATCAGAATTATTCTCTCTTATTACATTCTGATTAAACTGTTTTCTTGCTGATTCACTAGCCTGTACTATCCCTACTTACACATTTCTGTTGAAATACTTTCTTTATTTTTCCCTCTGACACACCAACCACAGAATATGCCCATATAATTTGACTTTTTTCTACATATTCTGACACGATGATATAAATCTGGATCACTTGCACATCCATCCACACACACGTTTATAGGACTTATGCATACACACAATTCTGTAATGGAAAGACAGGGTGGTTTTAGTTGTTATTGTCATGGCGGTTGTTACTAAGTTACCACAAACACTCTTTACAAACGCCCCAGTTGTAACCAGTAGTAACTGCTTATTCAAGTCACTCATATTTTGCCTACTTGCTATGCTATAGTCTGTTGGCCTTTAAATTGAAAGATGTAGCAAGACATCATCATGACAGAAAGTGGATTCAGGACTTTCATCTATAAATTGTTTTTACTTGGGTAAGGTTGCTTATTGTGTAGAGCCCACTACAGTACGATCCCAGAATTAAGCAATTAGTTTAGCTTGGAAGAGAACTTTAAAGGTCAAATGCCCCCTGCCCACTACAGATATGTACTTATATTGATATCTGAATACTTGAAGCTTTGAGACACTTACTTGTACCTGGAAATGAGAATTAAGACAATTTAATTATTAAAAAAAAAAAAAAAGAAAAGAAAAAAAGAAAGATAGTGAAAGAAAAAGAATTTTCAATTAGATCAGGTTGTTCAAAGCCCCATCCAACATGAATTTGAATGGGGCTTTTACCACCTCTCCAGGGCCACATTCCAGCATTTCGCCACTCTCAATGTAAAACATTTCCTCTTTATATCTAGTCTAGATCTACCCTCTTTTAGTTTAAGACCACCACTCCTTGTCCTGTCACAGAATCACAGAAAACATCCCATTGCAGATGCCTCAAAGATCATACAGTCCAACCTTCAACCCTGCACTGAACAGTCAGTAAGTGCCAGGTCTACAGGCTGCTTAAACACCTTCAGGGATGATGACTCCATGACTGCCCTGGGCAGACCATTCCAATGTTTAATAACCCTTTCAGTGAAGAAGTATTTCCTAGCAACCAGCCTGAACCTCCCCTGGTGCAGCTTGAAACCACTTCCTCTAGTCCTGTCACTTGCTACCAAAAAGTGGCTGGTCCCTTTCTTGCTCCAAAGTTCCTTCAGGTAGTTGTAGAGAGTGATGAGGTTGCCTCTCAGCCACCTCTTCTCCAGACAGAACAACCCCAGCTCCCTCAGATGCTCCTCATAGGCCATGTGCTCCAGGAAGTTCATGAGCCTCATTGCTCTTCTCTGAACATGCTTCAGAACCTCAATGTCCTTCCTGTATTGAGTGGCCAAGAACTGAACACAACACTCAAGATGTAGCCCACCAGTGCTGAGCACAGGAGGATGATTATAAAATATTAAAATATCATCTTCAAATTGAGGTCTTAGTTGCATTTTAGCCTCATTTGATATACATAAGGAGTGTTCCACACAGATAGTGCCATAGGGTCTATAAATTCATAATGTTAAAGCTCATTCTCTTTTTCAGGCTTGCCTCATTTTGTGATGAGAGAGAGATGACACATGTACATATGCGAGCTAGTGCAGAATTTCCCTGCAAAATGACTCAAATTAAAATAAACTTGTCAAGAATTAGCAATGGGTAAAGGGTCTCAAAACAGTCTAATTCCTGTGTATTCGGGATATGTACTTACACTGTTATCCGAATACTTGAACCTTTGAGACACTTACTGGTATCTGGAAATTAGAATCAAGACTATTTAATAATTTTAAAAAAGAAAGAAAAAGAAATTAAATACAACATCAGTATCCTTTCCTACATGGATATTCTTCATCTTTATTAACAGCAACATGAAATTAAAAAAGCATACATTGGTAAATGACTATTTAACAGCAAGTTGATTGTTACAGTCACAGTGCCACTACACTGTCTGTTAATCTGCCAGATACTTGCCTTTGTGTGCCCATGCGTGTGGTGCATAGCAACAGACTTTGTGCCAAACTGAAAAATGTTAAATTTAGCTTGCAGTAAATAATATGTCTAGTTAATACAGCTGGAACTCATCTTGAGAGGAAAAAAAAGACATTAAAATTAATTATCTGAATTGTTTTAAACCTTCCTGCAGATTAACTTTCCTGAGTGCGATACAGCAGTTAAAAACATGTCTTTCATATATACCTGGACAGTGGCTACATCCAAATGTCTGCCTAATGAAGACTACTGAAATATTGGGAAAAAACCCTTAACAAATGGAAGGGCTTGCGAAGGTTTTTTTGTGCATTTCGGTTTTCAGGACGGCTCTCTGTCACAGAGAGAAATCGGCATGTGGTTGATCTCTTGTCTCTGCTCCCTGTCCGTTTAACCTGTCCCGAACCTGAGGGTCTCTGTGCGGGCGGTGCAGCGCAGGCCAGCACAGGGGTGCCGTGTGGGCACAGATGCCCGACCTCAGACACGCTCTGTCGGAGGGTCAGGTGGGGACCACCCCCAGAGGTGGCGGTTTCGGGACACAGGGATAGACCCTGGAGCCAGTGGCCTTTCCTCTGCGCCCCGGGGGGCCCGCACCAGTGTCGAGGCGGGGTCACCCCAATAAGCCCTGACGCTCTCGGCCAACGCAGCGCCTCTGTCCGCGGTGCTGAAGGTTGGTGGCGGCCCGCACCGCGGGCGCGCGCGAAAAGAGGCGGGGCGCGGCGGCAACGGGGGCGGCCGGAGCGCGCTCCCGCGAGCCTCCCTGCTCGCGCAGGCGCGCCGCCGCCTCGCCGGGTGCGCCGCCCGCCCGTTGAGTGCGAGAGAGCGCGGGTGAGCGCGTGTGAGGGCAGGGCCGGGCGGCGGGCGCGCTCAAGCAGCAGGAGCACAGCGGCGCCGCCGCCAACGGCACGCGGCCGCCCTCCACCCCCCTGCTTATTTCCGGAGCCGGGACGAGAACCGGAGCGGCGACAGCTGTCGGCGGCACCTTGGGCAACGGCTTCTCCTTCGCCTGCCGCGGGGTTCTCTTCGTTCCTCTCCCCCGTGGCTGGCTTGCTCCCGCCAGCCGCTTGCCCGGCGCGCAGGGGATCTAATTTGCTGACGAGCGCGCTCGGCGGAGGAGGAGAAGGAAGGAGAAAGGGCTGTTTCCGTGGCTTTGTGGATGCTCTACTTTTCCTGGAAATGCAAAAGATTATGCATATTTCTGTCTTCCTGGGTCCCGTGTTGTGGGGACTGATCTGGGGGGTCAATTCTAACAGCATACAGATCGGTAGGTGCCCGCATGCTGGAGACTCTCTCCTCCCGACGGATCTCCCGCCCCCGCGTCCCTGCCGATGTTACTCGGGCATCCTTGTCTTACCGCCGCGCTCCTAGCCATGCCGCCGTACTCGCCGGGTGCCTGTCAGCTCCCTTCAGCGGCCGTGGCCAACGCCTTTCCCCGTTCCCTCGTCTTCCCTGAGCCGTACCTCCCGCTGCGCTGCGTCCCCCGTACCGCTCCTGCCGGGCACGGGATGGACCCGCAGCTGGAAGCGCTCCGGCGGCGGTGCCCGAGCCGGCAGACCCTACGGCATCCTCGCCCAGCCGCGGCGGCGGGAAGGGACACTGTTATGCCCGTGCCCTCGCCCGCCTGACGTGTGTGTATTTCCCTGCAGGGGGGCTGTTCCCGAGGGGCGCCGATCAGGAGTACAGCGCCTTTCGGGTAGGGATGGTTCAGTTTTCCACCTCGGAGTTCAGACTGACTCCCCACATCGACAACCTGGAGGTGGCCAACAGCTTCGCCGTCACTAACGCCTGTAAGTACCGGGCGCTGCCAGCTGCTGCGCACTGCGCGTTGCCTGCCACCCAGCCGTGGCGGCGAGGGCGGGGCGCCTGCGCACGGCGCGGTGCGGGGGTGCTGTGGGGCGGGTGTGGAGGTGCCGTGCCGCTGCAGCTCGGCAGGTACCGGGGCTCGCGGGGTGCCCGTGCTGCTGCCCCGCCCTCGCGGAAATTCACAGTGGTTCTTGCCGCCCCCAGCCGGCGGCTTTCCCTAGCGTTACGTAAGGTTGCGCGGCCGCGGGGCCTCCTGCAGCGGTACCCCGCCCCTTGAGGGCTGTCGGCGGGCTCCGCCGAGTAGCCTTCTCGTTAACCGGCACGGACGGGGCCGGGGCGTCCAGTCGGCAGCAGTCGAGGGTGAACGAGGCGGGTGGCTGCGGCTTCGATCTGTCGTTTTACACCGCGTGGGTCCCCGGGAGCCCCCGCCTTCGTGGACTGCCTGCTTGCTTCCTCTGGATCCCCCGCGACTTTCGCAGCGTGCCGTGGGCCGGCGGGGCTGTGCCCTGACTCCGCCTCTTGCGGGGCAGGGCCTGGGTGGACGCGTGCAGCGGGGCGCGGAGCACATGCGTTGCTCCGTGACGCGATGGAGGAAGCAGAGGAGTGCTAAGTGTAGCCCGTGGGCGTGCAGCCCCACAGCGATGTTTGCTTCTGCCTGCAGTTCATTGTCTGTCCACGGCAGCCGTCCGATGTTTGGCCCGGCAGGGTACAGTTTGACGAGAGGCCACTGAGGCCAGCTGCAGCAAGAGGTTGTGGTCACTGGCCGTGTTAGTGGTGAGAGCTGCGAGTGTGAGGCAGGTGTTTGCAGGACAATGAGAAGTGCCCACCTTTCCTGCTGTCTTGAATTGTGTGCTTGCTCCAAATAAAACCGGGGTTCCCACCATGGCACGGCCGACAAGGAGAAGGGAACTTGCTCTTGTGCCGTGCTGCTAGCTCCCGCGGAGCTACAGCTCTTCAACTGCTCAGTACCATGCTGCCCCAAGGCATTTCTCTGGCCCTCCTGGGGATATGACATAAGCGATACGATTTCCCTTCATTGGAGACCTTTTTTTTCCCCCTTCCCTGATTTAGCTACAGTATGGTAGGTGGTGATAAATAGGGCATATCAGCACAGATGCTAGGATAAGTGGTACAAGAGCTCAACCCAAGGATCTTTCAGGGGCATGTGTGAGGTCAGAGAATGTAAGGCTATTTTTTCTAATTTTTGCGAACTCTGCAGTTCTTGCTTTCTTAGGTAATGGGAGTTAGCAGCACCAGAACTGCATTTGCTGTATATTTTATACTGGAGTTGGTGAAGTAAGGGGTTGTGTAGCAGTCCAGATGACATTCTGCAGAAATGTGATGGACCTTTTTGTCATTCTCAATTCTCTGAAGTTGGTGGAATCCTGAAAATAATTTCTGTAAAGTGACCAAATTATTTGTTTTCTCCTTACACGAAAGAAATATAGCCACCTCATAGATGGGAAAGTAGTAAATGATTCATATTTTTCTCCGGTCCTGTCAACTTTTTTTAGCTGTGTTTGCATGCACATATCAGCCTTGTTCTTGAGCTCTTTGGAGAAACTTTTACCATACTCAGGTGACATGTAAATTATAGACTGCAGTGATGGACTTTAAGACTTCCAGCAGAAGGAAAATAGTATCCATGTTTCAAGATTCCCTTTATCCAAATGTTTCCATTTCTAAGCAGTTTGAAGAGCACCAAGTTAAGACATGAACATGTACTTGATTTTTTGGTCACCTTATTCACCATGATGGTTTAGTGAAGTTATCTTGTCAATTGAATTTAATTGACTAGTGAAGTATGCTAAAAATAAGTGTAGTCTCTCCTTGATTACTCTCCAAGGAAGGTTTGACTGGGGAACAAGGAGTTCTGAAGACAAATATTTGCCATATAAGGATCAGAACTTACCAGTTGATTGCAGAGCACTCTATGCACAAATGGATAAGGAGGCTCAGTATTTGTAAGTCTCCTTTATTTCAAAGGAGAATGAGTATACTGAAAAATCTGCAAGCTTGTTTATTTTTTTGGGGGTGTTTGTTTTTTTTTCAGAATAGTGTACAAAAGAACTTATGCCTGGAACTAGCATTATCAACAGTTTAAAAATGAAAATGCAAAAAAACCAATAGAATTGTAGGATAATACAAAACTGAAAATAGTTTGTCTACGTATTTCACTTCACTTAATCACAATTAACATGATTTTCGTTCAGAGAAATGTGGCAGGCTTATGCTGTAGTAGAAGTACTACCCTTCTTCTGCCCTATCAATAACACATTTTCTGAAATGGACTGTGTGATATTTCATCTTCTGATGATGAGCCCCAGACCAACAGAAGTGCCGGTCAGTGCTGTAGGAGGTACGATGTGCCGCTCTGCACCACTGGCTCCCGCCCCAGCAGGTGGCAGCCGGCAGGTGGCAGCCGGCAGCCGGCAGCCGCCCGGCGTCCTGCAAGCCTCTCCCCGCGGGGCTGCGCCTGCCTCCCTCCCGCGGCCTGCGCTTGCCTGGAAACCAAACAAAACTCCACTGTAAAACTCTTCGTACCAGCCTTCAAACTGGTGGGCCAGCCCACACTCAGAGTTCATTTGTGGAGCACACGTTTTTTAGATGAACTAGGTGTGTTGCTCGATACGACTTTTAAATTAGATTCCTAAAAATCCAGGAAAGAGGAGACAATGGTTTTGTACCCTTGAGAGGTGTTTGAAACACCAACATGACTCAGTCATTTAAAGGTGACCAGAAGATAGGAGTAATAGAGGAGAAATGGACACTCAGTGGGTAGGTAGCCTGAACGGGTAATCAATAACCAAGTCACTAGTCGTGCAAAGCTGTGTTGACAAATCATCAGTAGTAGTACTGGAATCTAATTGCAGCTTGACACCTCACAAGTCAGTGTCAATACAAGGCTTAATGGTTTTGATTGAGGGATGGTGCAGTCTTTTTCAGAGTGATGGCACAATTAAGGGAGATGTTCACTGACACAGCTACTGTCACATCCTTGAAGAGAAATGAAGCTTAGCTCTCTTTGAGAATCCTGGGTGATTCAGAGGATTGCAGTCTGGTAAAGGCAAATGTTAACAAAGGTGTTCACTTCAACAGAACTGCTTTGGCTTTTAAGAACTGGAGTAGAGGTACCGGACTGCAGGTAATTGCTTGATGAATCTGATCGTAACCTCCTACTTTGAATCTGATGTCCTTATATGACAAGGTGATGCACTTAGTGCATGTGGGAAAGGCTGCTGTGTATACCTGGACTATAGTAAAGCATTGACTATTAGAGCATCCCCTTGGAGAAACTGGCAGCTCATGGCTTAAATGAGTGGAGGACTTGCTGGGTAAAAAGCTGGATGATTGTCTGGGCCCAAAGAATCCTGGTGAATGGAATTAAATCCAGTTGGTGGCCAGTCACAAGTGGTATTCCCCAAGACTCAATATTTGGGCTAATTCTCTTTAATGTCTCTGTCAGTGATCTGGACGAGGGGATTGAGTGTGTTCTCTGTAAAGTCTGCAGATCACACTGCATAGGAAGGCTTTGTAGATGAACCTGGACAGGCTAGATCAATAGGCTGATGCCAGTTGCATGAAATGGAACCAGGCCAAGTGAGGGTTACAATGACCCCTGCCCGGTAGGGAAAGATCTGGGGATTGGCAACCAGTTGAACATGAGCCAGTGATGTGCTCAGATGGTCAAGAAGGCAACAGCACCTTGGCCTGTATCAGGAAATAGTGTGACAAGCAGGACCGGGGAAGTGATTGTCCTCCTGTACTCAGCACTGTTGAGAGTGTACCTTGAGTACTGTGTTTGATTTTTGGCCCCTCACTAGAAGAAAGGCAGGTGCTGGAGTGTGTCTAAAGAAGAGCCACAAACCTGTTAAAGTGTCTGGAGAACAGGTCTTATGAGGAGTAACTGAAGGGAACTAGAGTTGTTTAATCTGGAGAAAAGAAGGCTGAAATGAGACCCCATTGCTCTCTGCAATTCCTTGAAAGGAGGTTGCAGCAAGGTGGGTATTGGTCTTTTCTCCCTAGTGAGAAGTGATAAGAGGAAACGAAATGGCCTCAGGTTGCATCAGAGGAGGTTTAGATTAGAAGAAACTTCTTTACTGAAAGGGTTTTTAAACATGGTTGAATCCCCATCCCTGGAGGTCTATGAAAAATGCATAGATGTAGTGCTGATGGACATATTTTAGCACCAGACTTGATGGAGTCAGGTAACTGACTCTATTATCTTAAAGGTCTTTTCCAACTGAAATAGTTCTATGACTATTCTAATTCATGGAGTGAAATTTGAAAGTATCCAAACCACTGGATTTTATTGTCCTTCAGCACAGTGTAATTGAGTCTAGCCTAACTGGAGAATTGCTGACTGCTGGAGACATCAGATTTTTTTTTTTTTTTTATTGTTAATTCTGTCAGGAAAAGAGGAAAGAGATAAACGTGAAAGTCTCTGCTTTCAAATTTACCAAACCAAGTAGGGATACTTGTATTACGTGGTCAGATGTTTTTGCACTGAGAAGATATTTGAGTCACTTACAGTACTCCATTGGAAATGTCTTTTAAAACCTCCGTAAGTGTAACAAGTTTTTCATTTAGTAGTTTCAGCAAGAAGTAATATATGCACAATCTTGGATGTTTAATCCTGCTGGCTCAAGAGTCGGTGTTGAGCTTTTCTGTTTTAAATCAAGTCTTACAGCTCTGCAGGGATCACTGCACCATGACATTGTGACAAGGGGATGCTGATTCATGCATAAACCTTACATCCTTTCATTATATCTTAAACCAGCAGCTTTGAAAACCTATGAATATCTTAGCATGTTGCAACTTGGGAGTCATGGCAAAGGTTTCCCCAGCCATTTTGGAATGTGATGCTATGAATGACGTGTAAAGAAATAACATTCATCATACTGCTGGCAGAAAAATTAAAAAATAAACAAGAAAAAGTGTCCTATAGTAGTAAAGATGGGAGAAATGTAGATATGTTTATTTGAATTAAAATTAATGTACACCAGTCCTAAATATATTTCACAAAAAATGCTTAGAATTAATTTTAAAGGAAAGGAGGAATTAATTAAATAATTACATTTCACTTAACTCGTATTCCTGGTCTTTCTCACTCCTATTTCACTATGAAACATTTTTCAGGCTTAGTGACCAGATGTGAAATAGGTTTTGTACCCTCTTGTAATTAAAATAATAGAATCATTTAGGTTGGAAAAGACCTTTAAGATCATTGAGTCCAACCATTAATCCAGGATCAGATTGATTTCTGTAGTAAAATTGTACAGTAATACTAGGATGTGACTTACAATAGGATCTCTTGTGCTTCTGCTGCTCTCAGAATCAAGCTCTCTAGCAAACTTCAAACATTGTTCTACTTCTGTGAGTAATTCCTAAAGAGACCTGGGGTATTTATTGTGTGCCAGTGCTGTCCCTGCTGTGCATCTTCCCTGCTGGCTCACAGTATTTTCACACAGCCATGATCCAGAATATGGGCAGATATGTGAGTGCAACACTTTTTGCTTGGCTTTTTGCATTTTTCTTATGTGACTATTGTATTAATTTTGTCTCTATGTCAAACAAAAAGATACTGTGAAGTTTTGCATATACTATGAATGTATGTTTTATAAACCTTAGAGTGAGTTATATTTAATAGCACTTTGTAAGGAGCATATCAGTGAACCCTTAAATATACCAGTCAAGCTCTTAAATCAACCAGTATTATCAATCTCTTAAATATATTAATGTTTATATATGTTTTTATTTATACTTAATATATAAAAATATAGTAACTTTTTTCTAGGTATGCTAATGAAAGCTTTAATTTACACTGACTTTGATAGGACTCTTGACTGCAAATAGCAGTACTTAACTCCTTGTGTATGTAAGACTTTCTTTACTATCCAGTGTGTTACACACCTTAAACCAAAGGCCATTGCATTAAGTGATACTGTTACTGCCAATTTAAATTTTTGATAATTAAGGTATGTTTAATAGATAATTCTTTTTGAACAATTGATAGTTACTAGGAAAGTATGTAATGACTGGGGACATTGGAAAATGCATTAAATAGGTGAAGACTTATATATATGTAAAAATAGTTGATATAATCAGAATTAACTTATTGACATCTGTGAAAGTTATTAACTTACAAAAAAATACTTAGAAAATATAATTGAAAATTAGTAATTCTTTAATATGTGGTGGGAGTACTGATTTTTGGAAATCAGAAAGTACGAAATAAGCCACAATAAACATAAACATATATATGTAGGTGTTCTTATATACACATACATATCAATACATACACATGTAGTTATATAGTAAACAATAGTTTATTTTGAATGTCACATTAAAGAAAGAAAAGTAAGATGTTCGTTAAGCCCTACAATCCATTTCTGAAGAGGATTATCTCAGAGATATTACTAGGAAACTAATTTATCATGTTATAAGTCAGTGTTCTCACTTCTGTAAATTTGGTGCATGGATTACTGATTTTTATATTTTGAAGGTTCATACCTATATTCTGTAATCAATGTCACTGCAGCTGAAGCCAAGGGATGTCAGGTCAGACTGAAAGGAACACCAAAAAGATACCTGAATAGGCAAAAAAAAAAGTTGTATATATCAAACTTTATACGTATATGTGAATAGGCTTCTCATATAACAATTAACTGGAACTGTCGTTACAGAATTACTTTGTAACTGATCGTTCCATCTCTCACACATATACAGAAGCATCTGTGTTTGGCAGACTGTAGACAAGAGATTAATTCTTTTTGCCATGTAGATTACTGTAGAGGTATAGGGCAAAAGCCTGCATGTTTTTATACAAAATATGTAGATTTGTGGAGCATCATTATTATTTTATCTTCAAATCTTAATATTTTCCTTTCATCAAGTTGATTTTTAAAAAAATCTGTATTGATGCATGTGCAAGTACGTTAGATATAATCTTCTTAGAACTGAAAAAGGACTTAGACTTAAATTAATAAAACCTTCCAATAAAAATTATTTCTGGATAATCAATGTGAAATGAAAAAAAATGAAACAAGTATGATGAATGCATGTTGTAAACCAGATCAACAGTGAGGAGGAAAAGGAGGTTTGAAATTACAATTAAGCATTCAAAAAGGAAATAATAATTATTCCATAACAGATCATGTATGTATTAATTAATTTATTTATTTTGGTAAGAGGATCTCAAATCAAGCAGTTTATTGCAAGATTACTTCCCCCCCCCCCTAAAGTTCCTAATTGAAATATTAATATAGAGTTAACATTTCTATTCTGAACCTGATTTAATGCACATATACTTGCTGCAGTTGGCTGTGGCAAATTTCTTTATGGGAGTGTAAAAGAAGTTTTACAAGGAAAAGATACTGATGATTCTGCAGTGAGATGTTTTTCAGTTACAGCTGCTGTCTCCCACTACCTGCTTCCAAACCTGACACAGAGAAATTAATGGGATTTTTTTCAAGGGCTGAAATGTTGCATGCAGTTCAACTGAAGGTGATGGAATCAAGCACAAGCAATGTCTTATTTCATCTATAATCTACTAATTTATTTGATACTAGAGGAAGGATATTCTGATCTGCATTCATTGCCTTAAATCAGTGTGTGATTGCTTTCTGTGTTTGAGATGCTGGGTCAGTAACTGAATTGCTAATCACTTCAGCTAACCCATGAATGACTTGGCTTTATTGCTTAACTACAGAAGCTAAATGTGCTTGCATTTCATTGTTAGAGTGCTTTGCCATTTGTGTTTTGAAATTGACAGCTTTTTCCCAAATGATTCTTCCAATGAACAAGAGTAGGACAAAATCCTGTTAAATGTTTGTTGGCCCTGACTCATAAATGCATACTTAAACAGCTGTTAGCAGAGTTTCAAAGGTCAATAAGGGACAGTGGCTAATTATATGAAGGGTTTAAAATAGGTATGTTAACTTGTGCTTGCTATGCTATCCCACCTCTCCATTTTATTCTCAGATTGGGTACGTGATTCAGGTAGTTGCATTGATTTGATGCTGCAGTGTTTCAGGCTGCTGTAGCTAAAGCTGTCATACCACTGTAATTCTCAGTACAAATGTTTACAAGTTAAAAAATATGACTTGGGGGAAAGATGCCTCTGCTTAGTACAAATTTGTATGAACCGATTTTCTTTCACATGCTTTGAAAATTAAAACAAATTTTTTTTCAGTATGACAGATCTCCTATACAGTGAAGACTTTTTAGAGCTCGTGTCAGCAACAGGGCTACCGAGCTCCACAGAATAGTCCTGTAAATTGCTTTGCAGCCTGGAGGAAGGATTAGTTCTATTTTCTTTGGGGTTCTGCCTTAAAGTTGAATGTATTTGGTAGTGGTAGTGCTCTGGTCTATAGATGAAAAGGCTGAAGTGATTTAGCATCTCAGGTAAAGTGGATCTAAAATATTTGAATATGGTGCATTCCCCTTGCATATGTGTAAACTAACTCTGAATTTCTGTGAGTGTATGGTATTGAAATACACTACACATCTCTGAGCAAGTCAATAATCTCCTAAGTCTGTGAAATCAAGGACATTGAGGGTTAGGTTGCTCCAAATGTTCCTCTCTCATGTGAAGTATGAGTTGGTTTTGTCAAAATGTCTTCCCAGCCAAAAAGATGATTTTTGTTTGTTGTTTTTTTTGCCTTACATGAATGTAGCTAATTTCATAACACTGTAGTAGAACAGGCTCAGAGGGTTTTTTTCATATGAATGTGAGATACTACTAGCAGCAAAACTTTTCTGTGTGATTGTACCTTGTGCAGATTTATTGATGGTAAGGAGTTTGTTCCAGGTATGACATTTGAAAAATAGGGTAAATAATTTACATGGCTAATGCATATGAAGTTCATACTTACATAAGCTACAGCAATGTTACTTACAGCAGAAGCAGATTTGTTCCACACTGGAAATACAGTGAGTAGTTAAGAGATTCTTCCAGGATTTAACCTAGTTATTTCATATCTTATCCATGTCAGGCAAGAACCTGAATTTAACCCTTTGCCTTTTACTTCCCAGTTGAATGACCCCGGTTGGGCCATTTTTCTATTATCATCAGTTTTCCTCTCTGTTACTCTTCATTATCCTGCAGCAAGTCATTTTTGGAGAAAAAAAATCTCAGTAGTTGTATTTTTGTCCTGATGCAGGAAGGGGAAGAAGAAGTAACCCTTAGACTTTGGGAGCAAAGAGACAAGTTCCTGCCCTTTCTTGTTATTATAATGAAGCATAGAGGGGAAATAAAGGACCATGTTAGGAAAATTTAATTATATTAATTTGAATATTAATTGACCAGATTTATACACAGCTTTAAACTTTTGAAGTCATTTAAAATGAACACCTGGAAAAGAATAATATAATTTTATTATAAAGACTACATGGATTTGAGGGATCAGGAAATAGATGAGAATATGAGTCACTATACATTATAAATTGCAGTGTGAGTGTGGTTTTAATTTCTCGCACATCCTTACATCTGTCCGATTTTAAGGTGCTTTCATTTGGTGAGAGTGGATCACGTTGAAATTCTGAAAAGTCATGAGTGAAAAGTCATTCAGTCCTTTTACTGACTAATCGGATTAGTTCATGTATTCAGCAACCTGACCTCATAATTTGTGACTCCAGAGTAATAAGGCCAGGTAATTTTTGCCCAAGCTTCTGCTGGTGGTAGTTGGAATAAAATCAGATCCAGACTTTCAATTATTTATTTTTCCGTATGAGTGATGAAGACTGATTTAATTTTTTGTGTATGGGAAAAGACAGGAATTGAACAGTCCTAGAAAGTGCTAAAATGTTTGAACACCAGTTGGAACTAAAGGATATTTTTTCCAAGTGTTACAGTACATACTCACATATGGCCCTGCCTCCTTTTTTTTAAAATACTGCACACATTTCTTAAATATTAGAAAAATTATTAGACCATTTCAATTCAATACGTGTCCCCATTTGGGGAAGTACTTTAGTTTGCTTGCAATTAGTCTACCTGAAGATCCAGTTTGTGATACTGGGGCTGTCCTTTGTGACTTGAAGTTGCAGCTCCAGAAAATGTGAGTGTCCTATAAGCCCTGTAGCACATCAGGCAGCCTATGGAGATGCCTCAGATATGCCAGTGTCTAAAATAGTGTTTGCTACATGTACTTAGTAACCTGAATAATTTCCTGAGTTTTGTGAGGAAAGATGATGTCTGTAAACATCAAAAAAAACTTTTAGGAACTGTTTAAGATTCTTTTCTAGGCTGATGAGTACTGCTGCAATTAGTTGGTTATAGTGGAAAGCATAGGTTGTATTCAGTCATGACTTAGTCATTCCAAATAATTGCATACTTTCAAGGGTACTATATGCCTATTTCAACTTGTTTAAGAGCCTCCAGTATTGTTCTATTTAACTTTGTCCTTCTGGAGATGCAAAAATATTACGCTTCACCATTAAGATTTTTGTTTTCAGTATGGAACTGTTTCTGACTTCCTTTTGGAACCTTGGATACAGTGGTTCAGTCAGTGTTGCACCTCTTGGCATTACTTTGCATTTCCTGTATCTAGAATCACCATATCCTTGCCTATGTTTCTGGCTTGAGGAACTTGTGGTGTTGATTTTTACAGTATTTTGTTGGTACCAGACATATTGAGATACATATATTGCAGCATGTAGAAGCCATTTTCAAACTAAGTATCAACTGCCTTGCAAACAAGATGTATTAGGGAAGAAGTTCACTTGTTGGATTCCTCTTCTTCATACAGGTGACATATTTTAACAGGGTAGATTTAAATTTTAAAATGTCATGCAGCTCAGATATGTCCTACTTATCCTTCCAGAGTTTTAAACCAGGGGCAGATGTGGACATTGTAATATAAGTTGCTTCTGATATTTCTGGGAATTCCTCATTATATAGAGCTTTATCTACTCGCTGTAAGTCCTTCTTAGGTATGGTGACATCTTCCATAATGTAGGCCAACACAGGCCAGTTCCCAAAGTGATTTGGAAACTGGCGCATAATATTGTCATATGTACCAACAGGGAACTTAACAAGAGTTCAGGAATGGAACAAAGGGTGTCTGTGTTGCCCATATCCAGTGGTGAGAATTAGATACATAACAATGACATTTGCAACAGTTAGCACCTAATGGAAAATATATTAAATCAGCCTAACTGATGGGAGGCTGTTACTTAGAAGCTTCTAACTGAAACTGTCAAAGTAAAACTGTTCTTCTTTCTTCTTGGGTGACTGACCACAGCTCTGAGGCAGAGGAAGTGGGATTAATGGCCAGAAGCTACTATCTCAGCTGTGATGTATTTAAATGCTCTGATTATGTGTTGCTCTTGATGCTATGCTTGTCTTCTGCCTTGAAGTAGTCCAGTGGTGTAGAAAGACGTGAGAAAATTTGGAAGGTCAGGAGATAGGGGAAAAGAGGAGCTGACCTTTTGCCTTATCTTTATTGAACACAATTGAGACCAGGGTGAGAAGGATATGTTTTCATAGGTGAAGAGAGAAGCAATTATAAGATCAAGTCTCCTTTTCTATAGGATGTAGTAACCACAAAGTTTCTCATTAGACTGAAGTTCTTCAATGTAATTCCTACTAGTATAACTGTATTTCTTGTTACTGATACTGAAACTGAAAATATGTCTTTTGGCCCACTTAGGAAGGATTGCAGTGCTGTTTTTTAGAATTAGTTTCTATTCTATATTGTGTATTTTGGTTTGTATTCTATACTGTGTATTTTAGGTGGTAAAAGTTAATACTAAATGCATTTTAGACTGCACTAGCCATTAGCATTGTGACATTTGCTCTTTCCTTGGGTCTAGTTGCTTCACTGTTTCTAAATTAAATTCAGGGTAGGGGGTTTAATCTGAGTTCTGCATATGTTTAGTTCTGGCTGTAGGGCAAGATACTACTTCTTGTTTGGCTATTATGGCAGCTACATTCATGAACACTTAAGCTAAAAGATACTAGATTTAAAGATTAGGGTGCTGCTGACAGGATGCATTCTACAAAGGATGATCAACTTTCTATGCGCTTTTCATGGTCTGTCAGATAACCTGTATCATCCAAAGTATTTGCTGAAGAAGCTGGTTGGAAAATGAGAAGATGAATTATTTTTAGAAATTATATTTTCCTTGAGGTCATCAGATAAAATATTATTTGCTTGTGTATTTATGTATTGTCTTCATGCAAGGAATTAGTTGATATAATGGTCCATTTCTATGAAGGGGAATTAGGATATAGAAATAAAGCACTGAGGTTTTTGGGGTTTTTTTGTTGTTTGTTTTGTTTCTTTTTTTTTGTTTGGTGCATTTTTCTGGATTAATGAACACGAAGGAAGGAGGGTACATTTAGAGTAAAGTGCATAAGAAAATATGTTCTTATCATACTTTAGAACATGTGTGCTATATGTTATGATGATTTCTTATTTCCTGTGTAGAAACACAGGAAGTAAAATTTCAAGGTAAAGCAGACTTATAAATTAATAAACAGTCTTGTCAAGATCCAGATTATTCATACAAAGCATGAAAAATGAACATTTAAAGCTTCTAAGTCCAAATAATAGCATGAATAACTGTAGTGATATGTTGTTGAATGGCAAACTAGGGCACCAAGAGAAAAATAAACAGAACAGCCATGTTCTCATGTGTGTGTACCTTTTCACAGGCACTGAACTATCAGTGATCACAAATTCATATTCAGCCCTCAGGAATAGGTTTACAAGATTTTCCTCAAAAATCTCTATTCAGTTGTTGTAACTCACTTTGACAGCTGCTATAGGGCTGAATCCTGAAAGGTCCAGCATATTTAGCATGCCAGCCACAGTTATCTAGAATTTAAAAAATCTCAGCAGGGCTGTGATTCACAGGATTTGTGCTAGCCTTATCCATGCAGTTAACTACAGTTTATCTCATTTTAGCTCACCTGCGTAATTCTAAAAAACCAAAATATACAGAAAATGTTTGGAGTTAAAAATGAAACATTACAGAGTTGGCACAAGGCTGAATCAAATGGTGAGTTTTGTCTTACTAAATTACTATAGCTGATGACAGGTGGAGGCTGTAATTCTAGTCCTGTGATGATACAAGATGGGTACCCGTACACACTACCATTCTTTCTTTTTTGTGTGTTTAGATTTCCTTCCCACATGGAAGGATGCTTTTGAAGGGACAGTCAATGTTCTCTCACCCCTCTGAATGTCAGCAAGAGCAATGGCTCCATAGAGCGCCTGGGTCTGCTAACCACACATAATCACAGTTGAGTGGAACATAGTCCTTCTTAAAACTGTGACATTTGCTTAGGCAGCAATACTTCCGGTTCTTAATGATTGATTTGGATTATAGCAACTGATTTACCTAAATAAACTGTAACTAGTAAAAAAACCCAGGAATTCCGTCTGTTGTCAAGATGGAAATTTCTCTGAACCATTGTTTGTTCTTCAGTGCAAATATTGCTCTGGAGATTAATTGATAACATGACTTAAGGGAATGTTTTTTAGTAGAATTCATTAGAGTGAAGGTCTGCATATGTACCTCTATTTCTTTAAAATTATTAATTTGTATGGCTGAAGATACAAAGATAATACATCTCACAGTGAATGTTGTAGGAGTTGGGTGGGGTTTTTTGGATAAATGGTTCATTTTGATCACGCCTCGTTGCATTTCATTGTAAGCTGTAGTTACGTTTAAAAATTAAGATTTTGAATTAAATTATCAGCAAAGTGGCTGAGTTTTCTGATAAAATGGCAAGTAGTGGCTACTGTTTCCTCTAAAAATGTAACATTTTGATGGTGTTTCAGTATTGTAAGTTCTCTTCAGAAACTCTTTGACAACAGGTGAAAGAAACCAATGTGTCTCTATTTAGAAAGCATGTATGTATAGCACCTTGTGGAGATAATCTTCCACTTTTAAAGATTCTGGCAACACATACAGCACAGAATGCACATGGTTCACCCCTTTGTGTATAGTCCAGAAAATAGGCACAATAAGATTTTTTTTCTTTTTCCAAGGACTGTTGAAGCTCATGATGTAGTGTTTTGTTTTTTCATTAATTTCCTATTTCACGTTCTGGAACTTAGAAGATCTGCTTATTTAGCAAGAGCTTAACCTACTGTCCGTTTTGTAATGGAAAGACTAAAAAACAGATTGTAGCATCAAAGAAGAGAGCTCTTCTCCTCCCTATCAAAGATGAGAGCTCTTTTCCTCCCTAGCATGACTTTAGACTTGCTTCGAGTAGGTAGAGATTGTGAGTGGTTGGGTCGTAAAAGTACAGACATGAGTCAGTTTAAAAAAATAATAAATGTGCAAGCATGGAGATTTATTAAAACTCTTAACTTTGTGTGTGTATTTTTTAAAATGTAAAAATAAGACAAACAAACTTGAAACTATTTGTGAAGTAATTTTTTTCAATAGCATATGTAAAATAACTGTGTAATAAAAGAACGTGATGGTGATTGAACAGTTCTTGGTGATTGGGTGTGATACAAAGAAGTTTTCATGATCTTAAATGATCAAGCTAATTAGCTTGACTGATTTCACCCTTAAATAAACTTTTTAACTCCTTACTTTCCAATTTACAAGTAGTCTTCTCTGCCTGCTGGTAATGCCTTGTAACATGCTATCATTTAGTGGGCTTTTATCCTTACTTACTGTAGCTGTACCTACACTGTGGGTTTTGACATATGCCAGTTAGACTCAGCCAGTGTTTGGAAGTGTCCCTGCCTTGGACAATCAGTTTCTTATACCTTGGGACTTGGAACTGAATGATCTTTGAGGTCACTATTCTATGTATGTCCAGGTATGATTTAAGGAAAGTGTAGGCCAGGACTTGTTTGCAGTAGGCAGTCTGGAGTTGGCAACCTTGTTTTTAAGGAAATAGTGGTTGGTTGTTTAGATACAAGTTGACCAGCTTGTGTAGGGGCTCAACTTTTCTGTATTGCTACTGTATTTGCTGTTTTGGGACATCAGGTATTTGCTTGGCATATTGTAAGTGACTTCATATCCTCCTTACTGCTTTGTCTCTCTTACAGAATAGGTGATCTGGCAGAAGTACATCATAGGAAATAGTGAATGGGAAGTGTCAGGAGTGCATCACTTTGGAACTCTTTGCATAGCAGAAGCAAAGGGACAAGCGTTGTCAGCATGACAACATTAAGGACAGACTTGAGTTCATACAAATGTTCCAGATGTCCTTTCATCCATTTCAGGAGTAATGAATGCAGAGAGCTGTTAGAAGTGTATCTCTTATCACTCTCCTTTGTATGACTTGGTCTTTGCTCTGGAATATTTGCCCCCATATGCATTTTTTTTCAGTAAAGAAAAGGACAACTCTTGTACAAAAGAAGATACTGACAAAACACAAAGCAAATTTAATTGGCTTGTTGTTACATTTAGCTTAACAGAAAGAAATCTCCAAGACAAGCATAACATTGCTTTCCTAGTAACATACTAAAATACTTTTTTCTGATTGTTATTCTGTGGTTTCATGTTGTATCAATTCTGAATTTTGCTAGTTGCTAAATAAATTCGCTTAAGAGAGGAAAAAAAAATGGTGTTGTGGTTTGAAGAAAATGCTATACACTTTTTTGACAAAAGATTCTGAGTGTACTGTGATGTGTCCTTTAGGGAAATTTGGTATGACTTTTCCTGTGCTTTTCTGGAATTCTTGTTAATACTGACTTCTGGCAGTGCACTATGGTGGCTTTAAAAAAGCCCAGAGCCTGTTTCAGATGCTCATGCTGCCAAGTTCAATCCAAGTTCAATGAGTTGTAGACTTGATATGTTTTCTGGGAGAAAAATACATTGCTATTTTAAAGCAGTCCTCCGTTGTTTACTTTGCTGTGTTTTACCTCATGTAGCATTAACAGAAGTGAAATGTTTGTTATAAGAAACTGATTGTTTTACTGGATCTAATTTAGTCCTGAATGTGAACAGCAGTGTTTGCATTAATTCTGGAGTTCTGTTTTAGCTGTCACAATGGTGTGTAATTCTAGTCCAGGATTTGATATTTCCCCTCAAGAAGAAACTTAAATTGGACTGAAGAGTGACTTTCTGATACCAAGCTACATTTTGAGAGCTTTCTGGTGTCAGCCAGACCTTCATTTACAGTAATGTTTAGTAGGTTTCAAGGCCTTAAAATTCTCTGAGTGCAGATCCTTTTTATAAACGGTGGGCTAGTCTTCCATGAGGGTTTAAAAATTAACTGATATTTGAAACTGTCTTCACGTATCAGCCGTTCAGAGGTGGGGAGCAGTGAGGAGGTTAGATGTTTTAGATTTTTTTTTGGTGAAGCTTTATCTTTTAATTATTGAAAGAGTAAATTCATCGTACGCTAAAGTTAAATGAAGTGTACATGCTCTGGAACAGAATGTATGGGAAAATGTTTCCTGTGCATGAATGAAAAGGGAAATGTTTCAGTTTGCAGCATAGGATGAAGCAGTTGCTTACAAAGGAGAAGATCTTGATTTTGAATGCACACTATTATCAATCACATATAAGTCATATGCAGTCATTTCATAAATCACACCATTAAAACTCACAGCATTGTAAGTCAAAGCACATAAGGGTCGCAATCTGATTGTGAATCAGTGCTTTTACTGAAGGCCTGTATTCATTTCATATTACTTACATTTGTTCAAGGGTATCACACAGTATTAACAGCGGAAGTGTTAAAGATGGTGAAGGGCAGTTAAGAGCACTTGCAATGTTATGTTTAGCATGGTCTATATCTGTCAGTAGTTTTGAGGGATTTGAACTACATAACCTTTATATCAATTACTTTTTGCATCAGACAGATACATTGTATGAGATAGTTAATTTGAGACTACTTTGTGTAGTGTTCCAAAAGCCAAATAGTTCTGTATTTATAAGCAGGTTTTAAGAGTGAGAGCTGTATGTTTGGTAACTGTGTAAACCATTTCATGGTAAAACCCTTCAGCAACTCTAAATAACAACTAGTTTGTACTGCAGAGCAGTGTCTGCATTTATTTAAATTACATTTTTGTCCATATATCCCTGGAGATACTGCAGGTTCATTGTATTATATGCTGCACAGCTTTATAGTAAATGGCAGTCTTTGGCCCAAGAAGTACAAAACCAGAGCGTACAAGGGAGACAAGAATCTTCTTCTTTTTGTGTGCAGTGCAAAAGAGAAGTGAGGGGAGATTAAATTATTTACTCCAGGTCATAATGAATATCTACAGCAGAGCTGCAAATGAGTCTAAATTTCCTAAGGGCTAGAGAGAAAGCAAGAATTCTGTTTGACAGAAAAAATTCCTTGTTTTGACATTAGTTTTCTTTTTAATGAGTGATGGAAAACAATCCATCAGAAATTTCCTATGTGTAAGGAAAAAGACAAAGTTGAAGAACGGGAGCAAGACATAAGACGACCAAATAAGTAGACAGGAGGGAGGGAGAGAGCTGCAAGGGAGAGGGATATGTCAGAGCTTTTGCATCAAAGAGGGAAAATCAGAAGTCAGTTTCCTCCTCTGTATAATTCAGGTACTTGAATGGATGTATTTTAAATAAGTGCCAATTAGAGAACACTTTTCTCGTTTAGAGAACACTTTTCCCTTTTACTTGTCCTTTTTTCTTTCTTTGTTACTCTACTTTGAATCTTGAAATTTCTCCTTTGGGATGAAAGGGAAGAATGAAAAGGGGAAAAGATTGATTTCAAGAAGAAGTTTCAGTTGTCAGAAAATGAATGTCTTACCAAAATGTTTCTGACCAACCCTATTCTTAAATTTTACTCCAGAATCTTAGGTTGTCTTATTTATTTTACCACATTACACTGCCTTCAGTTAAGACTTACTATATTCTACAAGGTGAGAAGGTGCAGCATAACAGGTTAACTCTTACATGTCCTCCTTTTTGGAGAAGAGACACTAAAACACACCAAAAAATGAACAACCTGTTTTGGTGGGTTGTTTTTTTCTGGCATGTGTATTTTATAGCAGGCTTGAGTTGCAATTAATTTTTTTTTCCAAAGACTATTTTAAAATTTTATTTAATAATAAGATTCCAGATGGTAACATAAAAAGGAGTTTACACTGATTCCTGGAAACAAACTTGTAGTAGTAATTAAGACAAAATCAAAATCAAGAATATTATAGAAATAGGTCTTAAATATAGACTGTTACTGGTTTCCCAAGGTGTGAGTTACAGTGTAAGATCTGTGTTATATTGTCTTGGTTTTGCATCTGATGGGGTTCTGTAGAGGGGGAGAGTCACGCTGGAGTAGCCATTCTCTTTTGGCCCACAGTGAGACAGTGGATCACAACCTGCAGTTTGTAGAGATCTATAGTGGGGCAAAATTTTGTCTGCAGCCCATGGAGGACCTCCTACTAGAGCAGTGAACTGCTCCCAAAGGAGTTGTGACTCCAAGAGAAACTTCATGATGAAGCAGTCCATCCCTGGGAGGATTGAGGTCTGTGGAAGAAACTCACACTAGCTGGAGAAGTTCAAGGAGAACTGTCTCATGTGAGGGGAGGACCTCAGAGGACTTTACTCTCAGGGGAGGAAACAGCAGTGGAATAGACTGGATCTGGCTGCAACCCCCATTCCTCAGCCCCCTGTGCTGGAAGGAGGAGGTAGTAGAGCTGTCCCCAAGAAGAAGAGAGGGATAAGAAGAACGTGTATTTAAGACTGAGTTGTATTTTTCACTGTCCTATTCTGATTCAGTTGTGAAATTCATGGCGGTTTTGTTGTTTAAATTGATTTAGTTTCCTCAAGTCTGTCCTTTTCACTTGACCGTAATTGGTGAGTCCTCCTTTTCCTTTGTCTTGACCCTTGAGCTTTTTGCTGTATTTTCTGCTCCTCATTTTATTAGAGTAGAGTAGGAGTGAGTGAGTGGCTGTATGACTGCTTTGTTGATGGCTGGGCTTCAGCCGCAGCACATATAATCTGAAATGCTTTAGTCTTTTACTTCCTAGTTGAAATGTTATAATTTATTTTGCAGTTGGAAAATTTCAAATGGAATTTGTGGGTTTATTCTGTTGTTGTTAGGAGGTATCTCTAACAGCAAAGAACAAATAAATGTATTTTGTATCATTAAAAATGTAATTTGTGGGGATTTATGCAGAATCTTGTTTTGTACTGGGCAGAACTTCTTTCAGTAACGCTTGTCTTTAGGTACCATTGCATGTACTGAGAGGATTTTTTACTGAGAGTGTCCTACCAGGTTTTACATTATTTAGATATCTTGGGCCCTCAAGACTGCTCATTATTCTTTCTGAAAATGCAGAATTAAGACCTTTATTTTCATAAAGTCTTTTAAGAAAAGCAGAATTAGCAGCATTGAATGAGAAAAGCAGGTAGGAAATCCTTCTCACCTCTAGTCTGGAAGTATTATATCTGTTTTTATACTACCTGTAAATATAAAACACTTTGTATGGAGATGGCAGATTAAACCCACCAGGATGATGAAGTATCTTCTAACAAACAATAAATGTCATAATTTAATAATCTAACAATCTCCTAAATATCAGAATTATAAAACCTGTTGATTTGCATACAAATGAAGCATAGGCTTGGGTTGAAAGGGACCTTTAAAGATTGTTTTGTCCAACCTCCGTGAATGAAATAAGACCTTCTAGTTTTGGAAGCTCAAAACTGTTCTTCTGATGACCAATACTGCTTTTGTTTTGAATGAGTTCTGCTTCAATCACTTGTTTATATGTAACTGGATGGTGAGTCAGTTTTATAATGACTTGCATTTTGATGGTAGAATTACTGTCTGTTTTACGTAAGATGTGGATAGTACTTTACCATCCTTCTCCTGTTGGCATCAGTAATTTTCATGTTTCCCTGCTTGTACTGGTGGGCATACATCAGTTATGAATATGAAGGAATCAATCTGTGGGGGTTATTGCAGGTGACCAGAGTAGTAGTGGTAATTCCATTTCTCATTTTCTAGGAAGAACCAGATTATTTTTGGTATTTTCATAGATTTATTCTATAGACTTCTGATTTGGTTAACAGTAGTCTTTGATAAATCCAGTAGAAATTAGACTGTAAATTTTGTGATGCTAACCTCGATTAAGGGATGTAAAGGAGAAATTACAGAGCCTAGCTGATTCCTGTGTCAATATCTTCTCAGTAGTATAAGAAAACTTATGTTCTCAAGTTTGTTATTTCAGTTGCCAGATTATGCTCACTCCAAAAGGAGGAGATTACTTCACTAAATGGTGCGCTGACTCTTCTGGCTATTTATTGCTATTTCATAGAATCATAGAATGGTTTAGGTTGGAACAGACCTTAAAGATCATCCAGTTCCAACCCCCCCGCCATAGGCAGGGACACCTCCCACTAGATCAGATG